>OY998256.1:48867500-49395000 GCA_963922045.1 Persicaria maculosa
AATGACGAGCGTGAACAAGAGGCAACATCTGAACAACAACAAGCGGATTTGGAAGTTCGACCAGAGAAGATAGCTGACAAAATTGTGGAAAAAAAAGTCCCCTTCTTTCATTTCCCAAACAAGGCCGACGCCCTGTACCACGGTCACAGCTTGACTGGCCCCGCTTTAGATTTAAAAGGGCTTAATCGCGAGATCGGGGAACATTCCCTGAGACTTAATCGCGAGGCAAAACCCGTCTGCCAAAGAAAGAGAAAGATGGCCGCTGAAAAGTCAAAAGCAGCAAAGCAGGAGGTGCACAAGCTTCTACAAGCCGGATTTATTCGCGAGATTAATGACTCAACCTGGCTATCAAATGTGATATTAGTCAGAAAAAGCAGTGGCAAGTGGAGGATGTGCGTAGACTTTAAAGATCTGAACAAGGCATGCCCAAAAGATAGTTATCCTTTAATGTCCATTGATGAGCTGGTGGACACCACAGCAGGACATGCCACCCTACGCTTTCTAGATGCTTATTCCGGCTACAATCAGATTAAGATGAGTCCTCGCGACGAAAAAAGCACCGCTTTCATCACCAACCAGGGAACCTTTTGTTATAAGGTGATGCCATTTGGGCTCAAAAACACGGGAGCCACTTTTCAACGAATGATAGAGAAAGTGTTTGCATCCCAGAACGGAAGAAATGTTGCGGTTTACGTTGATGATATCGTGATCAAAAGTATTGCAATGGAGGACCATTGCAAGGATTTGCAAGAAACCATCGATACTCTAAGGAGAAATCGCATTTGCCTGAATCCGGAAAAGTGCGTTTTTGGAGTCGATTCCGGGAAATTCCTAGATTTCATGATAAGCCACCAGGGAATAGACAGAATCCTTCAAAAGTACAAACCATCATCGATATGGCTCCTCCAAAAGACACTGAACGACATCCAAAAGTTGAATGGGTCGGTCATCTACTTAAGCAGATTTTGTTCGCGATTAGCCGACCATTCGCTGCCCTTCTTCAAGCAGCTAATGAAGAAAGGTTCGGCCGAATGGACTACCATTTTGGATAAGGCTTTCAAGAGCATGAAGGATTATCTGGCCGCTTTGCCCACTCTACACTTTCCATGCGAGCACGAAACTTTACAACTATACCTCGCTATCGGATCCACCACTATTAGCGCGATGCTCACTAGGAAGTCCAAGTTTCCTATTTACTTCGCCAGCCGCGTGTTGCAACCCGCTGAATCCCGGTATACTCCGATAGAGAAGATGACTCTATCCGTGGTTTTCGCAATGCGAAGATTAAGACCCTACTTCCAGGCCCATACCATTGAATTACTTTCCGACTTGCCTCTCCATCAGATCCTGCACTCACCATCTTTTTCCGGAAGAATGGTCAAATGGCCAGTAGAGCTTTCCAAATTCGATATTCATTTCAAACCCAGGAAGTCTCGTTTAGCTCAGGCGTTGGCCGACTTCGTTTTCGAAGCCGTCTTTACGGACTCTCAAGATCGCGACGGGGAGAACCGGGTAATTAATGTTGATGGATCGGAATCAGTGGGAGGATATGGGGCAGGAGTCACCATCACTAACCCAAGCGGAGAGATAACCGATTTATCTTTCCAATTATTGTTTGAAGCCACCAACAATGAAGCAGAGTATGAAGCCTTGATCGCGGGTATAGAGAAGGCCTTGGTTAACAGGGCCCGACAAGTTCGAATTTTTACAAATTCAGAGGTGGTCGCTCTACAAGTTAAGGGGAAATACGAAGCAAAGACGGGAATGCTTCTTGAGTATTTGGCCCGTGTAAAAACACTCACTGCCGCCTTCGGGAAGTGTTCTATCATGTCCATACCTCGCGAGCAAAATGTGCGCGCCGATACATTGGCCAGAATGGGGGCCACGGTGCCCCTGGGATTAAGTGATCGCGTGATAATCGAACAGAGGCATGCCCGAGGAATCCATCAGGGAGTATTCAAAATATCTAACCTCAGAGACTGGCGTATACCCCTCCTAAAATACATAACTGAAGGGGAAATAGCAGACGAGATACAGGACAACCAAAATACCAGAAGGAGAGCCGCCCGCTTTCGAGTCAGAGCGGCCCGTAAAATTCGGGATGATAGAAGAATGTTCTCGGGGAGGTCCGGATGAAATTCATCTTCAAAACGCAACGTGAGGGACAAACGATGTAGTTGCTCCGGAAAGCGGATGGGCTTAGAAAATGTCCGAACCGCCTGGTTTGATGTAGTCATATAGAGAGAGAGAAAATAGGAGTAAAGAAAGTAAGTGAATGGAATACTTCCCAAACATCTTCTCTTTATAAAGGGACATCTATGTGAGTGGCTCAGGATCACGAGTAGTAGTAAAGAGGGCACCCAGCATGCCGAGATAGGATCGTTGATAAGATTGAAAACACAAGACGCAAATATCGAAACGAGTGAAAACGTGACTTTATTTGTAGAAGAACATAGTGCATAGGGACACCCATAAACCTTGTGAATATCAAAATTCTCGCTATGGGAGCAACGAAGCCCGTGAACAAAGGAATCTACGGGAAATTAATGGGAGGGCAAACCTCTTTGTATGTCCTAACCTGGTTTGTGATAAAACTAGTTAAATCTTAATTACTTTCACAGATGAACCCAGGAAAAAAATCATCACAAAGAGTCATGACTTTATTTAAATTTTCATAGTAAACTCAGCATTAAAAGAAGAGTCATGATTTTGCTAAAGGTAAAAACCATTTGCGGAATGATCTTGTGTGGATGATTTCACGCGATTGATAACTCTACCTCCTTCGTTCAAATTCTTGACCTGAGCTCCAACGAGCATGGCCCTTATGAGTGAAAACCATGAACCTATTTCGAAGTCATGGTTTTCGGCAAAATCATATCGCTAAATTTATTCTCCTTTGAGGCTTGCTTGCATGTGTATGCGTGCTTAAAGTGCATGCGATCGTTAAATTTATTCTCCTTGGAGGCTTACTTGCACATCCCCGTGTTCGAAAGACACGTGATTGCTAAATTTATTCTCCTTGGAGGCTTACTTGCATGTGCATCCGTGCTTAAAGTGCACGCAATCGCTAAATTTATTCTCCTTAGAGGCTTACTTGCACATCCCCGTGTTCGAAAGAAGCGTGATTGCTAAATTTATTCTCCTTGGAGGCTTAGTTGCATGCGCATCCGTGCTTAAAGTGCACGTGATCACTAAATTTATTCTCCTTGGAGGCTTACTTGCACATCCCCGTGTTTGAGAGACACGTGATTGCTAAATTTATTCTCCTTGGAGGCTTACTTGCATACGCATCCGTACTTAAAGTGCACGCGATCGCAAAATTTATTCTCCTTGGAGGCTTACTTGCACATCACCGTGTTCGAAAGACACGTGATTGCTAAATTTATTCTCATTGGAGGCTTACTTGCATGCGTATCCGTCCTTAAAGTGCACGCGGTCGCTAAATTTATTTGTATCGACAATGTTTCTTGGGTTTGAAACATTCATTTATATATATGAAGAGGTGTACCCAATCCGGAACCCTGATGACCCCTATACATAGAAAACCTAAGTCACCAGGTTTCTAATATGTCTAGCTTTTACGCAAAATATGCCTTGTGATTCTTGGCGTTCCATGATTTTGCAATGACCGCGCCTTCCGAATTTTGAAGCTTGAAGGAACACCTACCTACTTCTTTGTGGATGACGTATGGACCCTCCCACTTGGGTTCAAGTTTTCCCCCGGTCGTTCCTTGTCGAAGGACCATATCTCCTTTTTGCAAGGGTCGTACAAAAACACGCTTGTTGTATCCTTCTTACAGGCGACGTTGATACTCATTTTCTTTGAGACAAGCGGTATCCCTTCTTTCTTTGCGTAAATGGAGTTCTAACTCAAGGGCCTCGTCGTTGGACTCTTTGATGAAATCGACAATTCTGGCCGATGGAATTAGCAGCTCCACTGGTATGACAGCATCCACCCTAAAAGCCATTGCGAATGGTGTTTCTTCGGTGGGACTCTTAGCTGAGGTTCTATATATCCATAACACCAGGGGAAAGATCTCAGCCCACTCGCCTTTTGCCGTCCCCAACCTCTTTTTTAAGGCATTCAGGATTTGGCGATTCGTGGTTTCGGCTTGTCCGTTGGATTGCGGATAAGCCACTGATGAGAATCGGGAGTCTATACGGAGGCCGGCGCAGAAGTCATGGATTCCCTCGCAGTCAAATTGGGGACCGTGATCTGTGATGATAGCTTGAGGGACCCCGAATCGGCAGACCATATTTTTCCATAGGAATTTACGCACTTTCTCCGCTATGATGGTGGCCATGGCTTCAGCTTCTACCCACTTCGTAAAGTAGTCTACTGTCATAATGATGAAGCACAGCTGGCCTGGTGCCGTTGGGAATGGGCCCAAAATATCCATTCCCCACATTGCAAATGGACATGGTGCGGAGATGGTTTTCAAAGAATGAGGGGGACGATGATTGAGTGATGCGTGTCGCTAACAAGGATCACATATGTGGATGACCATTTCTGCGTCTGCCCTAAGGGATGGCCAATAATAGCCTAGGCCTGTGATTTTAGACGCTACGGCCCTCCATCCCTAGTGGTTGCCGCAGAGGCCTGCGTGCAATTCTTGCACGGGATTAAAACCTTCTTGATTTGAGACGCACAGGAGATCCGGGAGGTTGAAACCCCTTTTGTATAGTCGGCCATCTCAGACTCGAAAGCAGGCCGCTCTCCTTCGGGTATTTTGGTTGTCCTGTACCTCGCCTACTATTGCCTCTTCAGTTATGTATTCCAGGAGGGGTATACGCCAGTCTCCGAGGTTAGATATTTTGAATACTCCCTAATAGATTCCTCGGACATGCCTCTGTTCGATTATCACGCGATCACTTAATACCAGGGGCATCGTGGCCCCCATTCTGGCCAATGTATCGGCGCGCACATTTTGCTCGCGAGGTATGGACATGATAGAACACTTCTCGAAGGCGGCAGTGAGTGTTTTTACACGGGCCAAATACTCAGGAAGCATTCCGGTCTTTGCTTCGTATTTCCCCTTAACTTGTAGAGCGACCACCTCTGAATCTGTAAAAATTCGAACTTGTCGGGCCCCGTTAACCAAGGCCTTCTCTATACCCGCGATCAAGGCTTCACACTCTACTTCATTATTGGTGGCTTCAAATAATAATTGGAAAGATAAATCGGTTATCTCTCCGCTTGGGTTAGTGATGGTGACTCTTGACCCACATCCTCCCACTGATACCGATCCATCAACATTAATTATCCAGTCCTCCCCGTCGTGATCTTGAGAGTCCGTAAAGACGGCTTCGACAACGAAGTCGGCCAACGCCTGGGCTAAACGAGACTTCCTGGGTTTGAAATGAATATCGAATTCGGAAAGCTCTACTGGCCATTTGACCATCCTTCCGGAAAGAGATGGTGAGTGAAGGATCTGATGGAGCAGCAGGTCGGAAAGTACTTTAATGGTATGGGCCTGGAAGTAGGGTCTTAATCTTCGTGCTGCGAAAACCACGGATAGAGCCATCTTCTCTAACGGAGTATACCGGGATTCAGCGGGTTGCAACATGCGGCTGGTGAAGTAAATAGGAAACTTGGACTTCCTAGTGAGCACCGCCCTAATAGTGGTGGATCCGAGAGCGAGGTATAGCTGTAAAGTTTCGTGCTCGCGTGGAAAGTGTAGAGTGGGCAAAGCAGCCAGATAATCCTTCATCCTCTTGAAAGCCTTATCCAAAATGGTAGTCCATTCGACCGAACCTTTCTTCATTAGCTGCTCGAAGAAGGGCAGTGAATGGTCGGCTAGTCGCTAACAGAATCTGCTTAAGTAGATGACCGACCCATTCAACTTTTCGATGTCGTTCACCATCTTTTGGAGGAGCCATATCGATGATGGTTTGTACTTTTGAAGGATTCACGTCTATTCCCCGGTGGCTTATCATGAAACCTAGGAATTTCCCGGAATCGATTCTAAAAACGCACTTTTTCGGATTCAGGCAAACGCGATTTCTCCTTAGAGTATCGATGTTTTCTTGCAAATCCTTGCAATGGTCCTCCATCGCAATGCTTTTTATCACGATATCATCAACGTAAACCGCAACATTTCTTCCGATCTGGGATGCAAACACTTTCTCTATCATTCGCTGAAAAGTGGCTCCCGCGTTTTTGAGCCCAAATGGCATCACCTTATAACAAAAGGCTCCATGGTTGGTGATGAAAGCGGTGTTTTTTTCGTCGTGAGGACTCATCTTAATCTGATTGTAGCCGGAATAAGCATGTAGAAAGCTTAGGGTGGCATGTCCTGATGTGGTGTCCACCAGCTCGTCGATGGACGGTAAAGGATAACTATCTTTTGGGCATGCCTTGTTCAGATCTTTGAAGTCTACGCACATCCTCCACTTGCCTCTTCTTTTTCTGACTAACACCACATTTGATAGCCAGGTTGAGTCATTAATCTCGCGAATAAATCCGGCTTGTAGAAGCTTGTGCACCTCCTGCTTTGCTGCTTCTGACTTTTCAGCGGGTTTTGCCTCGCGATTAAGTCTCAGGGAATGTTCCGCGGTCTCTCGGGTTTTGCATTGTACAGTCTTCGGGCGCAAGGAGAGAGGAGGCGAGAGAGGAGAGAGAGGAGGAACGTTTGGAAGGTTTTGTAAGTTTTTAGTTTTAGTTTTATGTTAAAGTTAGTTTCTTTCATTATGGTTTGTTTCTAATTTATTTCTTCTAGGGTTGGGGTACGTGATCCCAACAATAGATGTGTGGTTTGATTTATGAATTTATGAATTTGTATGTATTTATCATCTTCTAGCTATATGCTTAATCCTTTGCGAGAGTTGAGGAAATTCATTATTCATGATATTGAAGCGAAAGTGATCTTATTATGAATTTGGATAGTAATTAGGGTTTATTTGCGAAAGCCGACTAATACTAATTAAGAAAAGGTGGTAACACTTAGGGTTTATGCGAAAGCCTCTATATTACTATTTGTTAATAACGGAAGTTATTTGATATAAAGAATGCATCTTTATGTGATTTAAAATCTACACACACGTTTATTGTTGTGGTGATCCCTAATCTTGGATGTTTGCACTTTTATTATCTTTGTTTTCTGTATTTTCCGTTTAAATTCTGCATAGGAGACCAATCGACACAAACCACCATTTCCCTCTCCACCCATCGACATCGACCCCTCTATTCTTTGTCGACAGCTCATCACATCTTTCCGCTATCCCTGAACCCCAAAACACACTAAACCTAGAACCGCTGACTTCTCTCCTGAGGACGAACCTGTCTCCACTATCCTATAGCGGGGTCTTGACTAAAAATTTATTTGGTCGAGAAACCCTCTCCTCACCTGTCCATCACGAACGTCGTAACTTCACGAATACAATGCCGACATACATCATGGTAGAACACGTCCAGCATTTCCGTAATCCTATTGCCCATTTCGGTTTGGTAGGCCTCTCGGTCGTTGGTATACATCATGGTGTCGTGGTGGCATCTGAACTCCGTCGACAACGATCTCCTTGAGCCACTTTGACATACGACGTTGAAAAGGCAGCATGGGAACACCCGCTTGTACTTCCGATGTTGGCAATTGCAATCGCTTTCGTTAGGTGGAAGACGGTGTTTTGTCCCTCGAATTTGATAACCGATCCCCTCGGATGTTTCTCTGTCTTTTGTGAAAGGTACTCGGGGGTCTATTGGGGATCGACATTTGGTGGTATAAGTGGGAGAGGGATAGTGGGGGATGGATAGTGGGTTGCTTTTATAGACCCTTCACAATCAGACGTTGGATCCAACGTTGCATAGGGTTTAGTAACGTCGGAACCGACGTTTCATAGGGTTACCTTAGGGTTCCTACCCTATTCCCTATGGAAACACTATGCATAGGGTATGCAACATTCAAATAGAGGATGCTATACCATTTGCAACGTTAATTTTGATGTTGCATTGTACAGTCTTAGGGTTAATACCCTAGCAACCCAATTCATAGGGTTTTTAGGGTATAGCAACATCGGAACCAACGTTTCATTGGGTATAGCAACGTTTGATCCGACATTGCATGCCTATCTGCATTTTCACGTGACATCGACTCACTTCAGTCGACGTCGAGTGAATTGAACCGATATCGAGTTAATTTTAAATTGAATATTTCAATGTTTTGTTCTTATTATTAGGTTCGATTAAGCGAATATGAAATTACTTCATATGTAAACAGAGCCATAAATATTCATAAGGTCCAAATAAAGTGGATTACATAGAGTTGCTACACATCGTACATTGAAAACATAAAATCAATTGGATCAGTTGCTCCCAACGGACTCAGCAGGACCCGCTGGTTGTATCTCAATCAACACTTGCTGGAACGCGTACGCCTCCCTAGTGGCTTGGGTGGACCGCGCTACTAAGTCCACTACATACTGGGCAATGCTGCGAATACGCGAATGTCTCACGTCGATGTACAGACTTTTGATGTTATCCTGTATCCGCACCAACATGCGAGGGTAGTACGACTCAGGGTCTTTATCAGACTCTATACATCAGAAATGCACCTCTGTTGACCTCTCTGACCTACAACGACACTGCACATAAAATAAATTGAATGGAGAAAACAAATGTGATACTTCCTGTGCTTGAAGTTGCACATGTGACGTTCAGCCGGCACACTGTGTCTGGTCACTCTAATAGTGTAACGGGTCCCGTCCGAGAACTCGACTTCCTTGACGAAATTGTACGGAGTTGAAGGCATGGTAGAGGGCTTTTCGGTGTTTGGTGGTTAAGGTGTATGGGTGATGTGGGGAGTGGGGGGACCGGAGGCCTGGGGTTTATAGGGTGTCCCCAATTACAACGTACAATCCGACGTTGTAATGGGGGGAATGAATCCTTTATAACGTCCAATTGGACGTTGTAAAGGATTCATTCCCCCATTACAACGTCGGATTGGACGTTGTGAAGGTTCACCCTTCACGACGCCCAATATGACGTTGTGAACACTTACCCATAGAACGCACAATTGTCGTCGTGCATGGTCCCCCCGATGCCTTTATATACCTCCACCATCAGGCCGAATGAATGTCATCCCTTCACCTCAAAATTTCACACAATAGTAATTTCATCTATAGAGAGGAAAATGTAATCCTCAGAAAGTGAACGAGCGATGGAGGTGGCACGAGATGAAGCTCCAGCATCACGAAGCAATGTCGTCCCACAGGTAAAATCCTATGGTTGTATTCTCTGCCTTTATGTTTTTATCTTTATCCAATTGAGCCTGACGTAAGGATATAGAATTTAAGTTAAATCAAGTGCATTACTTTCTTATGTCTTTATCCAGTTTCCAGACTTTACAGTTGCATTTACTGACGCCCGTAATTGGCAATGCCATACGAAATGGTCGACCATTTTAAGAAACTCGGAGTGAATCACAACATGGTCTTAGTAATCAAGCGATCGTGGTCTAGTGCTGTAAACCGATCGGGTGGCGTGTTGTTAGCGTGCGAGCAATATGGGGTGTTTCGCAGAAGGGGGAAGCATATTTGCAGCACCCAGAGCAAACTAAGCAACAACCCGTTCTCCTTACTCGGTCATGAGGGGGGACCGGGTATGTGGACGATGACCGTGCAAAATGGAACGCACAACCATCACCTCCCTCACCGATTGAAGGGTCATGCTTACGCGGGAATGATGACACAAGGGGAGAAAAAAATGTGCAAGTGGATGAAAGACATAGGAATTCCGCCGAAGGCCATCTCGTATGGGCTACGGCAAGTAGATGCGAATAGGGTCACCTCGGCGCGATCACTGGAGAACACCCTCAACAAGATCGTCGTTGAAGAGAGGGGAAATCAAACGATGACCCATGATACCCTCCATCGTCTCCGAGAAAGGGGCTACTACTACGAATTCAGGAGAAGCCCAGATGATGACAACGTATTGAATGACTTTTTTCTCGCACACCTGGATGGGATTCGTCTCTTCAACAAAAACACGTACGTCATTGTTATGGATAGTACGTACAAGACCAACGCGTAAGTACTATATCCTATGTCTTCATACATTTCTTTCATATAGAGTGTTATGCTAATGTGAGTACGTTGATGCACTGCATCCACAGGTACAATGTCGCACTGTGCGAGATAGTCGGATTAACGCCAATGGGAAATAACTTTTGCATCGCCTATGCCTTTATGGCTCACGAGGAAGAGGACACGTACGCTTGGGTGCTCAACAACCTACGTGTTATTCTTCAGGGTAAGGTACCCAATTCGATCATGACAGATCGGGAGCTGGACCTTCTTGCTGCACTTAGGGTCGTCTTCCCCGATGTGCAACATCTACTGTGCTGGTTACATGTAACTCGCAGGTGAGAAGAGGCCGCTGGTGCGGGACGAACATCGTTGGCACTTTCGCCCTTTACCAAAGAGTAATAATATCCAAACATAAACACACAACCAATAGGTTAGGCAATTAATCACTTGATAAACCAAATAACTACTAGTATAGTGATGAAGTCCGGTGTCGAACCCATAGGGAGAAGCGATTTCCTATTCAATAACTCTAAACAAGCACTCTTATAGCAAAGTAACAATTCTTGACAAATAGCAAATATGTAAAAGTAACCAGATTTAGGATCACAAAGCAAATTGATATCAAAGTAGAAAGGACATTTCACCTGTAATTCTCTGACAATTGTTGGAATTCATGGTCCTCGGATTGATCTATCAATTATTCATATTCCTAGGTCTACTTGACTAAATTTGAGAGATCCGCAGAGATTCACTCATCTTATTCAATATCCCCAAAGAATAGCATTAAGAACTCAAGTAATCAAAACCAATTGGCACATTGACTCTAGACAATTAAGACAGATAGGCGCATACCGAACTCAACCCTAATTGCATATCCTCAACATAGATCAATTGCAATCATCCACTACAAAGACAAAGAGACATCACTATCATCAATACATTTGTTTGCTATCGAGAAAACAACAACGAATTCATAGCTGTTGTAAGCCTAATTTGCCATGTTTTACACTAACTTTTATATCGATTTCTGCATACATTGCATACATTTGGGTTAGAACAATACAGAATCTGTGTAGTTTACACTTATTTGCAATATATGGAGGTCTACACAAGTTTTGGTTATATTTCGCAGAAATCGGACGCACTTTGAAGCTTAAAGGAAACTCATGGAGAAGCTAAGGATGGTGCAGCTGGAGAAAAGGCCATTTTTCGGTATTCATCATTCGGAATCAAGCTTTGATGTCTTCATGAAAGTTGTATCCCTCGAAAAGAGCTTTCCAACGCATGGTCATATGCGTCAATCCGACGAACGAGGACTCGGGAAAGTGCGTTTCAAGAACAGAGCAGAAAGCTGAGAGAACTCTACTCGATCTCGAGTACACCGTACTCGATCTCGACGAGGGCTGGTCGAGCACACCAGGTCGAGCAGAGCTGATCGAGGACACTGAGTCAGAGACAACCCGATCCCGGAACCCTACTCGATCTCGAGGAGGCCTTGTCGAGATCGACGACACTTCGACGCCATGTCCGGAGTCGACGAGCTGTCGAGAAGCCGAGCCAACTCTACTCGATCTCGAGGAGATCTAGTCGAGATCGACGAGCCCCGAGTCCAGATCCGAGCCGGTCGAGCAGAGCCACCCGGGAAGACCTAGTCGATGAGCCAATCCTACTCGAGACAGAGGAAGGCTACTCGAGATCGACTAGACCTGTGAGTCATGTCCGAGTCACATTGAGCACTAGCTAGCCGAGACGCCGAGTCGACCAACAATCCTACTCGAGACAGAGGAGGGCTACTCGAGATCGACAAGATCCTTGTCGAGATCGACGAGCAAAGTCCGAAAACGCGTTACGCGGTTGAGCAATCCGAGTCGAGCTGGGATTCCTTGGGCACGAAGGAGGTCGAGTAGGCCGAAATCTATCATCATCTATCTATGGAAGGAAGATCTATCAACATGAAGACATATTACCTAGTTTAGATATAGTTTTCCTTTAAAGATTTATTTCCTTTATCGCATTTATTTATCATTAAGCATTTTAGATATAATTTTAGATATAGATAGAAGATTCTATCCTTGAATAGTAAGGATTAGAAGGCTATAAATAAAGCCCTGGGGGGCTGATTTTCATTGATTCAAGCAAAGCCGTCTTCGGGCGCAAGGAGAGAGAGAAGGAGAGAGGAGGCGAGAGAGGAGAGAGAGGAGGAACGTTTGGAAGGTTTTGTAAGTTTTAGTTTATTTTATGTTAAAGTTAATTTCTTTCATTATGTTTTGTTTCTAATTCTCCTTCTTCTAGGGTTGGGGTGATCCCAACATAGATATGTGTGTTTGATTTAAATCCATGAATTTATATGTCTTTATCATCATCTACCTATGTGCTTAATCCTTTGCGAAAGTTGAGGAAATTCCTTATTCATGATATTGAAGCGAAAGTGATCTTATTATGAATTGGATAGTAATTAGGGTTTTCTTGCGAAAGTTGGTTGTTCCTAATTAAGAAAAGGTAAAAACAAATTAGGTTTTTATGCGAGAGCCTCTATCACCTAAATTGTTGGAATTTGCGAAAGTTGATTCTTTGATATAAAGCATGCATCTTTATGTGATTTATGATCTGCGCATATGTTTATTGTTGTGGTGATCCCTAACCTTGGAAGTTTGCATCTTTATTTATTTTATTTCATTATTTTTATCCTGCAAAGTTACCCGACACCGACCACCTCTTCTTCTATCATTCCCTCGACATCGACCAAGTCTTAGTCGACATCGACAACAACCTCCCCATCTTTTCCCGCTATCCCTGAACCCCATAACACACTAAACCTAGAACCGCTGACTTCTCTCCTGAGGACGAACCTGACTCCCCTATACTATAGCGGGGGTCTTGACTACAAATTTATTTGGTCGAGAAACCCTCTCGTCAATAGCTAAAGATGCAATCGCTAACATGTTGATCAGGCCTAGAAAGGAACACAACTAGAAATTAAGCATAAGATGATAACTAAGAACATGAATAATCAAATAGAATCAAATCCTCACAATCCAAACAACCATGTCTCCGAATCACATGCGAAACTATGAGTTTAGCAACTCATAGGCCAATTCTCTCTCTCTCTCTCTCTCTCTCTCTCTCTCTCTCTCTCTCTAATGGTGTTCATAGTCTCACACAATAGCCACACATACGACGAAATAAAATGAAAACAACCTAAATAAGTCTCACAAGGGTCGGTAAAACCCTAGTAGGAAATACTAGAAAATAATATAAAATAATAGTCTTCGGATCCAAAACCGCGTTTCTGGGATCTAGGCCAACGGCGGGCGCTGTGCAAGGGGCGGCGGGCGCCGTCTCTACAGTGCACGACGTTCCTCAATTTTCTTCAATGGATTCCAATGTTGTGCCTCCTTGCTCTTCCTTAGCTCATCCTTAGCCCTCCATATGCTCCAAAACATACTTCTTAAGCTCTTCCCAAAGTTCATTCAAGGTCAGAATGTAAATCTGCAGAATAAACACTAAAAACGCATAGATTCCGAACTCGAATACTTCACAAGTAATATACGGAACTAGACTCAAAACATAACAAAACCATTACCTAATAGCAATAAGAAACACCTATAATGTCTATATTACTTTTTAATCAAATTGATTACCTCTTTTCTTCCATTTAATTTTGATTTGTTTTTAAAAAATATTATTTTTTAAACCCAAAAAGATCATTACCCGTATTTTAAAAAAAAACATATATTTTTGTATACGATTTTTAATTTTTTGTTTACAGTAGGTACAAAATTAGAAGGGGCTACATAAATTGTAAGCCACCTTCATGATCATCCTAGAGGATGATAGTACAGAGATCCCTATTATAAGGGAGAGTAGACAAATTACAAATAGCACCATGCTTAGCAATATAATCAGCGATCTTGTTTGCTTCTCTGTAGCAGTGGCATAACTCAACTTTGATGAAGTTGCTCCTTAGTAACTTGATTTCTTCCAACTGTCTTAGTATTTCCCAGCTTGCTTTGATTTCACCCTTTACGGCTTGAATCAGCACTTGATTGTCACTTTCCATGATCACTTTCCTTAGTCCTAACTCGTGGGCTTGATGCAGACCTGCACAAACAGTTGTTGCCTCTGTTTGGAGAACCGTACAATTATAGATCTCTTGATGAAATAAATCAATAATACGACCATTTGAATCTCGAATGACCCCTCCCACCTGGCAGGTGCCAGTGGGCTTGACAGAGCCATCTACATTGATTTTGTAGAAAGCCCGTTTTGTATACGATTTTTAATTTTCTCAAATATTTTCCCATCTATATTATTATTATTATTATTATTATTATTATTATTATTATTATTATTATTATTATTATTATTATTATTATTATTATTATTATTAAAATGCAGAATAATTAGTAAGACATTAAACTAATCCTAACAATATCTTAACATTGTAATTTTTTTTTTTTCAAATTTACAATCTTAGTCACGATAATCATAACAATACCTGTGACTTTTTAAATATCTAGATTTGAAAAAAGGATCAAATGTATTTTCTCATAATAAACACTCACGCAATATACTAAAACCGGTGTACAAACTGAAGTATGACAAGTTTATTTGAAAAAATGAGTATCTAACATGCAAACGACAAACTAACTCATTTCATAAAAATAAAAAATGATAAAGCAAAGAACTGAAATATGACAATTTATCTTACTATCGCCGGTGATAGAGTTAAATATTTTTTTTAAAAATTTATGAAATCCCGCACAAGGTGCGGGTTACTGTACTAGTAAAAAAAACTATTTAAATAGCCAAATTGTATTTTCTTCTTAAGAATACAATTAAAACTACTCATTGAATTTAAAATATCAATTGTAACATTTAATTAAGGAGAACCATATATAGAAGAGAACCACCGGAAGATGAAAAAGACCACACCGGAAATACAGAGCTCCTCGACCCCAAATCAGGCCAGATTTGGCTGGATTCTTGCTCTTTTCTTCTGATTTTGGCAATTCCCATTCCGTCTCCTTCATCTTGATAATTTATCAGGTGAATCTCAAAGACCTTTCTTTCCCTCATCCGTTGGCTCGCTCTAGCTAGCTTCCAAAACCTAATCAAATTTCCCAAATTAAGGGCTTGTTTGGGATGGGTATATAGATATAGGCTATGGGTATAGAAAGCCCAATATCTATATACCTTGTTTGGTATAATCATCCAAATTAGTATATAGATATGGATCCTATATCTCCCATCTACTTATTCTAGAGTATTTCTCCCTTTTGGATATCTGATCAATTTGGGGGCTATAGGAATAGAAGGAGTAGCGACTGCGACTAAGCCCTTCTTCTCCTTTTACTTCTTCTTCTCTAAAGATCTGCTCTTCTGCTCTACGATGTTCAATTATTCTTGCAACAGCGACTATGTCGTTCGAAATTTTTTTAGGGTTCGTTTTTTTTTTCTTCCGCTTGCACCTGTTCTTCTCTATGCTTGCATCTGTTGTTCTTTGCTGTTCGAAATTGTTGTTCGAATTGCTGTTCTTCTCTATGCTGTTCGGACATTGCTGATCGAAATTGCTCTCTGAAATTGCTGTTCGAAATTGATTCTGATCGAAATTGTCGTTCGAAATTGCTTTTGTACAGTTCTTCTCCATGCCGTTCGAATTTTATGGGGTGTGAAACCTTCTATTTGAAAGTCAAAATTGCTGTTAGATTTTTTTTTTATGCTTGCGTCTGTTCTTGTCAAAATTGCTATTCAATTTTTTTTTATGCTTGCATTTGTTCTTCAGTTTGAATGTCACTTAGATGCTGTTCAATTTTTTTATACTTTGTTTTTATTCTGATATCTATATACCCTTTCCAAACAGCAGATATAGGATATAGATATCAATTTCATACCCATACCCAATTTTTTTATACTTTATTTTTATTCTGATATCTATATCCTATATCTATATACCCTTTCCAAACGAGCCCTAAAACCTTACAATCAACAATTAGTTCGTCCATTTATGGAAATGGAATGCTATTTTCTTCCGGCACGTGAAATCGTTTATGTTCGACCAACATACTCCTCAACGAATGCTGCGATAACTCCGCCTTCAACGTCGATTACTTCTATAGTGCCCTCTTGTCGCCTTCCATTTGCCAATTTCAATATTTTCGTCAGCAGAAAGATCCCGACACATGCGTTGATGTTGAACCCGATCGAAGGTGTCGAAATCGAAGAAGTCGTCGACATTGACTAATCGGAGGCTGTCGTTCAAGACCCAGCGGAGGAAGGAGAGATGTGAAAGATCGGGATGAATAATCATGTTATAGATTTAATGATTTTTTTCAATTAAAAGAAAATCACAATTTGGATATATAAATAATTTTTTTTACCATGTAAGGGGTAAATACCATATTTTAAAGATTTGAAGATTTGAGGGATTTACTAATTGAGAAATTTTGTAAGGATATATATCCAACTATAAACGCACCCACGCATCCCAACTTTCCGACGCCAAAAACCTCTCAACACAAACCCTAATTCTGAGACCTACAATCTTGTAAATCTCTTCCCCCTGCTCATTTTTTGGTTGATCCACCCAATTTGAACCAAGCTCTTTCCATCTTCACCGTTGCTGTGCATCATGGAGGCAAGAATCGTACAGATGAGAGACCAATCAAAGCTAAAACCTTTGGTGCGAAAGTGGTAAGCGATTTTATAATTTGTTTTCCCCTGTCGTAGCCAATCACAAATTGCTACACAAAAGTATTAAATGTATTGAATCTCTCCATGGAAAAGGAGGTTTAGTGGTCGCAAATCATGCAAGAAGAAGGCAGATCGGAGGGCAAGAGATCAAAACTGTTAGGAAGAAGTTGAGGAAACGAAGGAAAAAAGCTTGTTTCGGGGGCGACGGCGGCGGACTGTTCTTGCTCGGTGGTTTCTGACAATAGATTTATAATTAGAGGCCGGCGGGTGATAAAGATAAACCACAAATCCATCAATTTCCATAAGGGAATCCAAAGAATTCGTCTTCGCTCGACAACTCCAGGTATCTACGCTCTCTTCAAGATATTGATATCTGGAATTTCAGACTTCTTGTTTCAAATATATCCCTACAGAGACTGCTTTGTACATTGCAACTTATCTGCTCTTTACTTGTAAAAACTTAATTGTCACCTTTTGTTGGCCGAATGAATCCTGCGAATGGATTGTTGTCAAACAAATCATCGGTTATGTAGACTTCAACAAGGACGGTCCGTTCCTGAGCAACTGCTTCCAAAATGTCTTAGATGTTGAACTAGTTGAAAACTTGCACAAATATATTAATTTAGTTTAAATAATCATTTAAAAATTTAAAATAAAAATATAATGTTAAAAGTTAAAATTCAATAAATAAATAAATCTAATATAAGTATTATAGTATAATATTGAATTTGTGGTATGTTGCAATCAATATAGTAGAAATTAGTAAATATGTACATATGATATCATAAAATAGCAAGTATTTTTATAAAATTTTTGGTTGATAATTCTAAGGGAAAAATAACTTAAAATTAAATAATACCAACTCTCAAATTTTAAACAAATATAATGCAAATAGAAACAAATCTTAAAATGATACAAACTATCCACCTATAAATAAAAATTAGTATGAACTTATCAACCAAAAATAATACAAAGCATAAAATTTTGACTTAGTACAAACTTTGGAACTCGAATTATAGTATTGTTCAAAACAAAATTTTATCTAACAAAATTACAAAAATAATCCATAATTAGTCGTACTTTGTTCAATACAATCCCAATTTTTAAAATTGCACAAAATTACATGAATTTTAGGATATATATATATATAAGTTACGTGTAAAGTGGCTGTGATTTTACGTAATTTGAAATAAAAAAGTGTGTTTTTTGTAATGTTTGAAAATAAGTAGTAGTTTTGGTGTATTTAAAAATAAAAGAGTTGGGTTTGTGTGATAATTGTCCGACGAACTTGAGTCCTTAGAACAGAAGTTGGAAATCCTCCGTATAAAGGACACGACTACTGTTTTGATTTTTAAGGGAAGAGATTCCTTGTGGTTTACCGCTTGTAATTAATGAAAAAGATTGCCCTATGTTTTGATTTTTATAAACCCATTTAGCATACGGGAAATTTTGGCAATTACCGATTATCTCTCCTTCCAAACAATCAAAAAAATCATTTCCTTAAAGTTAATATATCTTCTAAAATCTTATACACCTGATATATCTACAAGTAGTATTATTGATTTTTTACTCTTCATATTCTTTTTATTAAATAGATAAATGAGATTTTAAAAAAATGTTAAGTATGATTTTTTACCCTATATATTTTTCGAATAAAATTAGATAAATCATAATTTGATATTCAAATAAAATTGCAGAAAATATTAGATTTGACGTGAATCATGATAATATTACCTACCAGGTACGATTTTTTATTTCAAACTTCCCTATATTAGATTATTTTTTTTTTGTTAAATTTTAACTTGGAGAGATGATGTTTAAAAATGCTCTAATTTTTTTACGCGGAATAAAAAATTGTATACTCTCTCTACCTTAATTACCAAAAACCAAACTATTGATTTTGATCGATTCATTTAATAATTAGTTTACCATCCTGAAATTAGTGAACTAACTTTGGAATTGGACATCGTAAGAAATACTATAATTATTTAGTTAATGTATGGAGTATCTCTCTTTCCAAAACTTTATACATTCTATTATTATAACCTATAAGGTAGGATTATTGATCTTTAGACCCTTCTATTCATAAATGAGATTTTAAAAAATGTCAATGGTGTTAATAACAAAATTAGGCAATTAATTATACTTAGATATGATTGTCAAATAAAATTCCTACCAGGTAAGTTTATTATAATGTCCTTCCAACCTTGATATATTACATAAATAAGAATCCAAAAATATCAAGAACGTGAAGAATAAAATTAAGTAATTATATGATATGATTTTCAAATAAAAAGGCACAAAATATTATATTTTTGTCGGTTCTGTACAAATGTAAATAGAATATTTATTATTAATTCACATATTTCTTCTATGTATTCAAACGCCATAAAATGAAATATATATATATATATATTTATTTATTTATTTATGTTATACTAATATGCCATTTTTGTATTCAAATGCCATAAAAAGTACTTTTAATGACATTTTTAAATAAACAATATCTTTTAAATGTTATAGATAACCATATATGTAGTGAGAGAGTAAAAAGAAAAAGAGATGAAGGATACCTCGTCTAGTTGTTTTTACCAGTTGATAGAATTGAAGTCATAATGGACTTAGCCTCCTTATGAGCCAACTTCAACTTCTTCTGGAAGAGCTCGCATTTCCGTAGGCAAAGTTGCTTCCACTCATTAGGTGGGTGCGTATGCCCTCGTTCATAAGTTCTAATTCCGACATCACAAAGCCGGGTTTGTCTTCATCACCTTTGTCATAGTCTTCCCTGGGACTCTGGCTGCAGGGACATTTCATTATCGACGCCCCAAAACTTTTTCCACGGATTAAAAATAGGTGTCTCTTGAGGAGACAAAACCTGCCTGTTGTGCATATTGTTATAAAACCTCTTTTTCAGGCGACGAAGTTTGTCGGTAAACTGAGAACGTCTATAACGGGGTTGAAACGACTCCTGGATAGTTGAGAGAGAACTTCCAAGTGAGGTCAAGAGATCAATTCCCTTCTTCTCCTGGTAATCAATCAAACTTGTCAACATGGTCTCCTTTTTCTTTTTTACTCTGTCACTACCATGACCTCCTTTTCCTCTTCTTCCTCCGATTGAGAATGAAGGCCAAAATGAAGATGAAGAGGAAGAACAAGAAGATGGCCAGACCCTCCAACAACAACAACAAGATTAAGAAGAAGAGGAAGAAGAAGGGGCTAGGACAAGTACAACAAGATGGAGATGAAGATGATCAAGATAAGGAGGAAGAAGAGGAGAAGGAGGTCAAGGTGGTCAAAAGGTCCGTTAGTGACTTGTTTAAAAACATATGTACTAATGAAGAGGAGATCATGTTGTTAACAAGTTTGGTTGATTACCGGGAGAAGAAGGGAATTGATCCCTTGACCTCACTAGGCGATTTTTGCCCAACTATCCAAGAGCCGTTTAAATAACCGTCACGTTGTCAGTTTACCGACAAATTTCGTCGCCTTAAAAATAGGTTTCATAACACTATGCACAAGAGGAAGGTTTTATCTCCTCACTAGACACAAATTTTTAATTTGTTGAACAAGTTTTGTGGCGTCAATAATGAAATCCCATGTAGTAAGAGTCGCAGGAGACGACAAAGACAAAAATGTGAAGAAGACAAACCCGGCTCTACATTCAATTTCAGTGGGTAGAGGACCATCCCTTCTTCCTCCCTTGGTAGTTCCATTATTCAAATGGGTCTAGATGCCGACTTTTTGAGGTTGGGAACTTATGAACGAGGACATACGCACCCATCTAATGAGTGGAAGCAACTTTGTTTACAGGAAGACAAGATCTTCCTATAGAATTTGAAGTTGCCTCATAAGGAAGCTAAGTCCATTATGACTTCAATTCTATCAACCGGGGAACATAACTAGACGATGTATCCTTCATCTGTTTTTTTTTTTTATCAAAAACGAAATACATGCATCAATTATTGATTTTGTTGAATCAATTTAATAATTAGTTTACCAACCTGAAATTATTGAATTAACTTTGGAATTGGGCATCATAAGAAATACCATAATTCTTTAGTTAATATATAGAGTATCTCTCTTTCCAAAACTTTATGCATTCTTTAACCTATAATGTAGGATTATTGGTCTTTTGACCCTTCATATTCATAAATAAGATTTTAAAAAAAATGTCAATGGTGTTAACAACAAATTTAGGCAATTAATTATACTTAGGTATGATTTTCAAAGAAAATTCCTTACAGGTAAGCTTATTCCAATGTCCTTCCAACCTTGATTACATAAATAAGATTTCAAAAATATCAAGAACGTGAACAATAAAATTAGACAAGTAATTATATGATTTTCAAATAAAAAGGCACAAAACATTAAACTTTTGTCAAATCTGTACAAATTTAAATAACATATTTATATTTATTATTAATTATTAATTCACATATATCTTGTTCGATAGATTAAAAAATATGTGTCTCGTGAGAAGACATAACCTTAGTGTTATGAAACCTCTTTAAGGCGACGAAATTTGTTAGTAAACTAACGATGTGTATATATAGTGCTATTGAAACGCCTCCTGGATAGTTGGGAGAAAATCACCAAGTGAGGTCAATAGATCGATTCCCTTCTTCTCCCGGTAATCAATCAAAGTTGTCAACAACATTATCTCTTCTTCATCAGTCCATAACTTTTCGAACAAGTCACTGGCAGACCTTTTGACCACCTTGACCTCTTTTTCCTCTTCTTCCTCTTCATCTTTCATCTTCCTCCGATTAAAGATAATGAAGGCTGAAATGAAAATGAAGATGAAGATAAAGATGATGAGGAAGAGGAAGGCTAGGACAAGTACAACAAGATGAAGATAATCAATATGAAGAGGAAGAAGAAGAGAATAAAGTCAAGGTGGTCAAAAGGTCCTCCAGTGACTTTATTAAAAAGTAATGGACTGATGAAGAGGTGATCATGTTGTTAACAAGTTTGATTGATCACCGGGAGAAAAAGAGAATTGATCTCTTGACCTCACTTGGTGATTTTCTCCCAACTATCCAGTAGTCGTTTCAACACCACAATACACGTCGTTAATTTACCGACAAATTTCATAGCCTTACAAAGAAGTTTCATAACACTATGCACAATAGGAAGGTTCTATCTCCTCACGAGACACATATTTTTAATCTGTCAAACAAGTTTTGGTTCGTCAATAAGGAAACTTCCCTGCAGCTAGAGTCCTAGGGGAAGATAAAGACAAAGGTGCTGAAGACAAACCTCACTCTACATTCAGTTTTAGTGGGTAGAGGGCCATCCACTCGTGGCAAGTCCATTGTTCAAATGAGTCTATATAACGACTTTATGAGGTCCGGATTAGAACTCATGAACGAGGACATACGCACCCAACGAGGACATACACACCCACCCGGATGAGTGGAAGCAACTTCGCCTACGGGAAGGCAAGCTCTTCTTGAAGAAGTTGAAGTTGGCTAATAAAGAAGCTAAGTCCATTATGGCTTCAATTCTATCAACCGGGAAAAATAACTAGACGAATCTATTTTTCTTTTTACTCTCTCACTACTACATATATGGTTATCTATGATACTTAAAAGATAGTTTATTTAAAAAAAAGTCATTGAAAGTACTTTTTATGGCGTTTGAATACAAAACCTTCATTTTAGTATATAACATAAATATTATACGTTACATTTTATGGCGTTTGAATACATAGAAGATATATGTGAATTTATGACAAATCTGTGATTTATTTAAATTTGTACATAACCGACAAATCTAATATTTTGCGACTTTTTATTTGAATATCATATAATTATTTACTTAATTTTATTCGAAAAATATGTAGGCTGAGTAAAAAATCTTACTGGACATTTTTTAAAATCTTATTTATCTAATTATCTATTTAAGAAAAAAAATATGAAGAGTGAAAAATCAGTAATCCTATCTTGTAGATATATTGCGAGTGTATAAGATTTTAGGAGAGATATATTAAGTTTCTTTAAAGGGAATGATTTTTTATTGTCTGGAAGATGAGATACTCGGTAATTATAAAAAATTTCGCATGGTAAATGGGTTTATAAAAACAACAAAACACATGGTAGTCATTTTCATTAATTACAGGTGGTAAACCACGAGGACTCTATCCTCCCTTAAAAAAACTAGTAGTTGTCTCGTTTGTACGGAAGCAGTAATGGTGAAGAGGAAGGAACTAGAGGACGCGTGAATTAGGGGGTAAGAATGATGAGGTTCGAGTTCAAGCTCTTATTATAAGGACTCGAGTTCATCCGACAGTCGCACAAATGTAACGAGTGCGAGGAGAGTGTGGAGAAGTTGAGGGGTGGGTTGGTTTCCTCTAAAAAGCACAAACAAATGGAGGACTTGAATTCTAATTCTAAGGGAGACGAAAGGGAAGGCAGTGGTATCCACGAAAAACCTTACCCTTTCTAACCCTACTCATTATAAGCCTATGCCTAAGAAGGAGAAGGAGATTCCTCTGATTGAGGACAATGAAGGCCAAAAGAAAGATTAAGATGACGAGGAAGAGGAAGAAGATAGCCAGACCCTCCAACAAAAATTACAACAAGATGAAAATAAAGATGATGAAGATGAAGAAGAAAAAGCAGAGAAGGAGGTCAAGGTGGTAAAAAGGTTCGCCGGTTACTTGTTTAAAAAGTTATGGACTGATGAAGAGGAGATCATGTTTTTGTTCTTGTTGTTGTCAATTGGATGAATCTCCTTCTCCTTCTTATGCATAGGCATAGGTTTAAAAAAACTAGGGTTAGATGGGGTAGGGTTTTTCGTGGAAACCACTGCCTTACCTTTTGGCTCCTTGGAATTAGAATTTAGATCCTCCATTTCTTTGGGATTTTTAGAGGAAATCAACTCGCCCCTCCGCCTCTCCTTACTCTCTTCGCACTCGTTGCATTTGTGTGACCATCCGACGAACCCGAGTCCTTAGAACAAGAGCTTGAACTCGAATCCTCATCATTCTTACCCTCCACTTCATGCGTCTTCTCCAATTCCTTCGTCTTCACCATGACTACTTTCGTATAGCGACGCGACTACCCTTTTTTTAACTAATGAAGGAGAGTCCTCTTGGTTTAATGTATGTAAGTAGTGAAAATGACTCCTATCTTTTGGTTTTTATAAACTCATTTAGCAAATGAGAAATTTTGGTAAATACTGAGTATCTCTCCTTCTAAACAATTAAAAAAAATTATTTTAAAGAGAAGTTAATGTATCTCTCATTCTAAAATCTTATACACTCGTGATATATCTTCAAGGTAGGATTATTGATTTTGACTCTTCATATTCTTTTTATTAAATAGATAAATTATTTTTTAAAAAATGTAAAATAAGATTTTTTACCCTACATATATTTCGGGTAAAATTAGGTAAATAATTATCTAATATTAAAATAAAATAGCACAAAATATTAGATTTGACCTGAATTGATAGGCTAAAAACCTTAACCGCAAGTGTATGGGTTCAGTTGTAGTAATCAAGTGTCATATCCACAAGGATGGGGCCTAAGGATTTACCAAAAATGCATAATCAATAGGCAAAAGAAGTTTTTCTTACTTGAGTGATTCTGAAATCAAATTGTGGAGGTAGGTTATCTAAGGTAATCGCACATCCCCTTTCGGGTTAAGCGTGGATATGCCTAAATCGGTTAGCAATTCAACTTTTGAACTCAAGCAACCGATTTAGGCCCTTTAAGTTCATAGAGTTCTAGGCAATAATCACACAAACGTCGCCCTTAGACTCGAATAATATCAAAATTGCTCAGAACATCTATAACAACCTATGAATCCTCAAGAAGATTAGTCTCACTTTTGATCAACAAACTTCTGGTTTAATCATGTAGTTCCGATGGATCCCAATCGCCTTTCGGTCTCAAATCATGATCTAAATTCCAATTTATGATTTCCGTCTTTCGGTTTCAAATCATAAATTGAATCTAATCAACTTGCATTAATCAGAATAAGCACTACATTATTAAACCACAATCGAACTCAGAATCATTCGAGATATACGAAGAACAAGCTTATTTCCGCATTGTCGGGACAATCCCAACCCTAGAACAAGAAATGTAGCCACTAATGGAGAATTTCATGCTCATTTCAATATGATTCGGCAAAGAAACATGAATCTACAAGAAGAGGGAGAGAGATTTCCCGAAAAACGAAGAATCGAACGAGTTCTCGATTAGAATCCCCAAAACTTCCAAATAGGTCTCAACAAGGTCAGGTTTTTCGGCCCCTAGAACCTCCCAAAAATGTCCCCCAAATAAAAATAAATTAAAAACAAAAAAAAATGGTTCAGGGACGACACTAGGGCATATAACAGCTCGAGTGGGAAGGGCACTTGGCCGAGTGTGAAGGTATGAGAGCTTTTGTAGGCCACTCGATTGGAGACCTAGTCGAGTGTTGAGGGCACTCGGCAGAGTGCAAGCCATAGTCGAGCAGTACTGGGTTTTACACTGCTCGAGTGTCTGGCCACTCGACATGGTGTTCGCCTTTCTCTGCTTCCTTGTCTTCTGCCGAGCTCGCCTCGATTTCTGTGCTCCACATCATTTATTCCATTCCTCCTAGTTCATCTTTGATGCCTTCTGAGTGCACCGAAAATCCGGGAAAACGGATCATGAGAGAACAACCGAAAAATAACCAATTACAAAGAATCAAATTCATACCAATCCATCAAACAAACTCCATCACAACAACTTTTTCATCTTCCCTTTTGTCAATCACATCAAAAAAAAATTATGTTTTTTCTTTTCTTTTTAATTTTTTTCTTCACTCTCTAGTCTCGACACCGTTTTATGGAAATACAAACACTTGTGATGAATGAACCCGATTCTTAAGTGTCTTGACCTTCTCACTTTGCACTTCTTCTTCCTTGTGTGAATTTTATTATCCACAAGAAGGATCGGTTACTAATCGTATTTTTTCTTCTCCTGACTTTTGCACAAGAGTGAATTTTATCCTCCTCTTATCCCAAGAATTTTTCTCTTTCTTTTTTTTCTTTCAATCACAATCAAGAGAAATCACCTCATACTTGAAGCACATCCACATAACAAAATACACTCCCATGACCCAAAATCCCGGATTGGGGAAAGGCAATTAGCGGGCTTCTAAGGCTCAGAAGGCTTCAAGCAGATGCTAAAATGCAAGGGTAGGCAAGGATAAATGGGCTGACAAAACTGCCTCAATCATATTTTAATTTATGCACACAAACCCAATAATGCGGTATCAAATCAAGCTCGAATATCCAAGTATGAGGTGAGATATACACATAATCGAGTTAGAGGATATACATGCTATCTAGTCAAATAAGGCAATAGCTCAATGCTCAAGCAATAATCAAACATTCCAATCAACACAGAATTCTAGAATTAGAGTTATGTCCAAAAGTTCAAAAGGAGCAAGAACCATGACCCATGATAAAAATATATACATGACCCAAATGATAATAATAATAATAATGCATACTCTAAATAGAAATGAAAAACAAAAGGAAAAAGACACAAATAGTACACCAAATGTAAAGTTCACCCCACCCCAAACTTACATAAAACATTGTCCTCGATGAGACCAAAAAAAAAAAGATAGGGTACTCACAATTTGGTGATTAGCGCGGAGGGCAAATGTCTAGAAAGTATCCGACTCGCCACCATCCGAGTCATCAGCAACCTCATCGTCTGAGTCGTTCTGCTCTTCCTCCCCTCCCTCTTTAGAGTCCTCGTGATGCTCCTCTTCTTTTCGAGACTGCAAGTTGCGTAGCTGGGTGTCGATAGCATCAAAGCGTCCATCGAAGTAAGTATGTAGCTCAATCTTCAGTTGCCCAAGCCTGCAGTCGAAGTACTCTCTATCGTTGGCAAACTAGGGAGGCTCACTAGGCGCAACATCCATGTAATCAAGAGTGTTGGGGGCAGGAGAGGTCATGGAGGGCCTAGCAGCAGAAGGTTGCACAGCTCCAGCTCCAGCTCCGTGAAGAAAATCTAGATGGACAGAAATCCCATTATACTAGTTGTACGCCTGTCGGATCGTCAAATTCGGTGGAAGGGGAGTGGCAAATGGCGCTTCGCCATAGACTTATCCTTGCAGAAGGCTTGCTGCCCATCGAACACAAGAATCTGACAGCGCTCTAGCTCCTCATGAGACCATTTGATCGAAGGGGTGATCTACTAATAGGTGGAGATGTCGGCATCTATAGCACCAGCAAGCATGGAAAACATTGCCCCAATAGAGATGGCGGATGAACCCCTTGCCTCCTCCCACCGCTTCGCCATTATATGCCCTAGATTAATGGGCTGGTCATAGAGGGCACCATACAAGGTTCGCAGCTTAAGTGCCCCCAAGCACCCTTGACTCCCCTCTCGAGCAAAGATTGTACTCATGAGGAAACGGTGGAACAGGCTGATAGCTGGATGTAGGCAAAAAGAACTTTTAGCCCTATCAGCTCGATAGCCAGATTCATGCGTCAGCTTATAATAGAAACGGTCCCGCTCACCCTGTCCCAAAGTACACTTCGCACCAGTGTTAGGGATGTCAAAGGCAGCACAGAACTGATCCAAAGTGAGAGTGTGATCCTTATTCCCCATCCGGAATGTCACCTTGTCCTTGTTAAACTTGAATGTGCAAACGAGCTCCCTAATCAGCTGAGGGTAGGAGGGTAGCCGACGATAGTCCCAACTAGCTCGAAGGGAGAGCTTGTCTACGAGAAAGTTCATATCCTCCAGAAGCCCTAATCTTTCATGAACTCAAAGGTTCATGAATTGCGTCGAATGAACAGCCCGATCCTTCACCTTTGAATACAATTTCTTTTGTCCAGTTGTGGCCAAACGAATAGGTGGTAGGTCACCCATGGAAAGAACCTACATCAATGCGAATAAACCATCAACCACAACATAAAAACAGGGGCACAAAGAGGGGGATTAGCAACTAGCCACAAACAAGCAAACATCATCAAGAACCACACATCTTGCACCCCATACTTGAACTTTTTCAATTGAACATATATGATCAAATAAAAGCAAAGCTCCAACAAGCCACAATCTTTATTCAAGAGCACAATCAAGCAATTTCAAACAAGGGAGGACAAAGAAATATTCTCATGGATATTCAACTCCCACAATTCACACAATAAAAGATCAACAAATAGACACCTCTAATACCAACAAAAATTCATCAATTTATGCATACATACCCCATAACAAGGATTTCAAGTAAACCATGGAGTAGAAAAATCACCCCATAACACCATCAGGCTCAACAAAATTTCAACATTATCATGAAACCACCAACAAGCCAAAGTGATGAACTCAACCATTTGTTTAATTGATATCAAAAAGTTAATCAAGCCACAAGATTCATTTGAATTCACACTAGACTTACAAAAATTCAATAACACATTCATCTCCTTTAAAGACATTCAAATACATCAAAATCTAACCACATTTCCACTTTAACCACTAATAATCAAATTCATGAGATGCGCAAACAAAGAGTCACCCATAAACTCATCCAAATCACAAACCCCCAATTTTCCCTAATTCAATCTCCACAAACCCTAACAGTTTCAATTCCTCAAAACAACCACTCAAACCACAAAATAATGGATGAAGTAACCATATCCGAGTAAAGGAGACTAGAAGAGGAGGAGACTTACCAAGTTCTTGATGAAAAAGAGGTGAAAAGATAGACTAGAAATGGAAGAGGGAGAAGAAAGGAAGAATGGCGACTCCATGGCACTAGAGGCGATCGACGGGGGCTGTTGTGGCCTGTGGTCTACTATGGTAGCCTGTGGCGGGGCGGTCAAGTGAAGGAGAAGGTGGGGTGAGTGAAAGAGAAGGAGTCTAGTCTGGGACAAGAAGGACGAGTGTAGGAGAAGGAGAGAAAGAGAAAGAAGGGAAAGAAAAAAAAGAGAAAAAAATTGATTTTTTTTTTTTAAATTCTGAGCAGATCCCATTCGCCCGAGTGGAATAACCACTCGATCGAGTGCGGTCTGCTCTTATCGAAAATACCACTCGGTCCAGCTTTTTTTTAATTGAACAAGGAATTATTACAAAAAGGCAATAAATAGAACTTACCTCGGGTTGCCTCCCGAGAAGCGTTGGTTTAAGGTCTAAACTCGACCTTCCATCACCTTCAAGTGCTCGAATAGAGACGATCGGCGGAAATGACCCTCTCGATCGGATGCCCGGCGAAATACTTCTTCAACCTTTGACAATTTACCTTAAACTCATCAGTCCTTTCACTCCACACATCAACAGCACCATGAGAATACACTTTCTTCACCTGGAAATGGCCAAATCCATCTCGACTTCAACTTGCCTGGAAATAACCTTAACCTCGAGTTGAAACGCAAGACAAGGTCACCCTCTTGAAGCTCCTAAGGTGAGATGTGCTTGTCATGCAATTTATTAGTTCTCTCCCTATAAATCTTGGAATTTTCATAGGCCTCCAAATGTAGCTCCTCAAGCTCTTGCAATTGTAACTGCCACTTTTCTCCCGCTAGCTTCATATCCAGATTTAGTGTCTTAGTCGCCCAATAGGCTTTGTGCTTCAACTCAACAGGGAACTGACAAGATTTTCCGTACACCAGCTTGTACAGAGCAGTACCAATCGGAGTCTTAAAAGCACTCATGTAAGCCCACAAAGCTTCATCTAACTTTGTCAACCAATCTTTCCGCGAACGAGACACAGTTTTCTCCAAGATGCTTTTGATCTCCCGGTTGGAGACCTCTACTTGTCCACTGGTCTGAGGATGGTATGGAGTTGCAATCCTATGATTCACCCCATACTTCTTCAACAAAGCTTCTGTAAAGGCTCGGATTTTCAAATCCTAAATTTTTAGAAAAAGGAAATTAAATGTGAATTTAAATCAGATTTAAAACTCGTAGAGCGGATCCCGACCTAAATTTAAAATTTTGACGATCAATTTCATCCTTTCACCTCGAGGATTTAAAATAAATTCGGGGGACGATATTTTTTTTTTTCCGGTCATAAAAATCTAATCGATCGAAAAAGCGAGATTCGGGGAAACTAACATTCGAAAACTAATTTTGGGATTCAAAATTCGCGTATTCGAGATTTATTTCCGGGTAATTGTTTACCCATTTCCACACTCTATCCTCATCCACTCCCATCACCTCACCATGCCTACAAATGGAACCATCCCCTTCACCATTCCCTCACCATCACCATCACTCATCGTCACCATCAACTCCTCACCATCACTCCCGCTTTCTCTTATTGTTCAAGCAACACACACCACTTCATCTTCAACATCACCTAAAACCATCACCGTCACCTTTCCGTTTCTCTTCTCCGATCACCACCACCAATCCCTTTTCATCTTCGACCCCTCCTCGGAGCCACCAGAGCAGCCGCAGCATTCCTTGGGGCCACCAGAAGCAACGAAGCCACCACCGGAGCCACCACGAGAGCCACCGCAGCCCCACTCCCTTCTAAACCCTGTTCGATCGCGAGCTAAGTTCCGGTAAGCGATTCTTTTCCGTTTTCGATCAAAACCCCTCTCGGACTTCACCATCACGCTCACCCATGTCCCACGCAGGTCCGACGAGCCTTCGCAAGCCACCGACGACGCCCAGAACTCTGATCGAGAGCTCCGAAGTCGCGAACATCCTCGGTGAGCTATCGAACCTCCTCCTTTTTCCTTGGTTTGTTTTGGTTCCTTCTTGTCCTTGAGTGGTCGAGAGAGAGAAAGTCGGGGATGGGTAGCAAAGGAGAGGTGAGCCCGAGAGCTCCGGCAAGCTCGAGGGCGGCGAGGCGAGCGTGAGCTGCGAGAGCGAGCGCGGGACCACGAGTGGGTTGCGAGGGACGCCAGGAGCGAGAGCCTGGAGCAGCAACGCGAGGTGAGGCAGAGCTGAGGGCGCAGGCTGGCTAGGACGAGCAAGAGCCGAGGAGCCGACCGCGAGCAAGGTCGAGCAGTGCAGCGACGTCGAGTTGCGCGAGGAAGGCCATGGCGCAGGCGGGCTTCCTTCGATTGAATTTGGAGGATGACGACGATGACATGGCGTGTGGGCCCACCTCCATTGCGTTATTTTAATTGTTTAACCGGTTGGGAGTTATGCTAATTAGCGGGTTTGGTTCGGTTCGGTTCGGGTTATCCATTTATTTATTTAACTAATTAGCGGAATTAAAAGTATTATATATATATATATACAGTATTATTTGAGGTTTTAAGAGATAAAATATTATTTTGGGAGAATTATAAGGGTTGGTTTATTAAATAAAAATGGTTTGAATTTTAGAGAATTTGGAAAAGAATTTCAAGGTCGGAAAATGATCTAATAAATAAATTTAAAAAGGGATTTTAGCAAGTATTTTCAAGGGTCGAAATTCTTAAGTGTTTAATTTGGATTTTGAAATAGATTTGGGACTAACTTGGGAACCCAACTTATTCGATGACTAACTAGCATGATAAAATGATCGTTTGGCTGACGGGATGATATGTGTGACTAATAGCATGACTTGTGGTGAATTATATTAGAGATTAAAGGTTAGATAATTACTTAATTATGATAATGATGATATATATATCCATATGCAAAGTATGAGTATAAAATGATAGTATGCAAATTTGGCTAAGTATGATATGGAGGTTATCTTAAGCTGATGAGTTGGCAAGTTATGATGAAAACGATATGAGATGGTGAAACGAGATGAGAAATTGATTTGAGACATTAATGTTGTTGATGATGGGATGGTTAACTTATATATGCTTTATGTGAATCTTGTGTGTGTTATTTGATATGCTTTGTGTAAGTTAGACTTAGACTTATTATGTTACTTATCTTCTAGGTGAGCTCTAATCTGCCTGGATTTTGCTTGATTGCTATATTGCTTGGATTCTGCGCTTCTCCAAGTAAGTTCTTTGAACTTACTCATGATGGGCGCTCTATGCACTGGGTGTTATATAGTAGGCCAGTGTTCATGTACCATACGACTTAGAATCACGCTTAGGATCTAAAAAGGAAACCATATGGTTTGCTATATGTCTTTTCTAGAAAACGGCCGTTATAGGTGTTTATTGGATGTGTCCTTTTTCTCTATTCTTGTCATCTTAGTGGGGCTTATTATAGAAAGTTGCTTGCACTTGATGGGTGAGGTAGGCTTTTTGGTAATAAGTCGCATTAGGACTCTTAGAGCATTACGCCTTATATGGGTGTCGTTGTTTGCCTTCCCTTCATAGTAGTAGGTTCCTTACGTAAGGACAGCCTGCACCGTGGGTGAGGTAGTTCCCTTTGAAGGGAGTTGCTAGAGGATTCCTTAGGAGCCTAGAGGGACATGCTATTTGGCATTTCTTGTAACTGTGCGCCTCTTTATTTATGTTCGCACTTAATTATCCGTATACTTGTCTGTTTAAGTTCCGCTTTGCATTACGCATTTCATTTTAGGAATAGGATGCTTATTATATGCCTCTCAGAGTGTGTTTACACACGCGCATGAGTGGCCTGATGATTGACCCAAAGCCCCCTCATTTTTTTTAGATTCAGGTAACCGCCAGCCGCTATCTTTGCTTATATGGATGCTTGGCGGGTTCAGACTTTTGGCGTTAGATTGAGAGCTCGAGAGACCACTAGACTTCCTCTCTTTTATGTTGTTTTGTCCCGGCTCTGCCGTGGCACCTTTGGGATTGTATTTTGCTTTAACTTCACTTATGTTGGTTGCATGCCTAAATGGATTTTCCGCGTTTTAGACTTAGGACAGGCATAGGGGTTTGCCCCGGGGTCTCCAACGGACCTTACGGATTTGGGTGCGAAATCCCGCTTTAAACTACAAATCTTCGGTTTCAAACCTTTAACCTGTACTCGGAGCGCAAGATCCTAACGAGGGGTTTTATCCCTCGAAACGTAACTCGAGAATCATAATCCCGGGCCGTTACAAAGGTTGTATCAGAGCTGAGGTTGTGCAATCCGAGTACGATAGGTTGAAGATGGTTTTGAAAATAGCCCAATGTTTTCAAATGGTTTTGAAAAATGTTTCAAAAGGGAAAAATGAATTTAATTGGAAGTAAACCTAAAATGAATAAAAGGGAAACAATCTCGGGGGTAGAGACCAAAACGATAGACATTCCTTATGGATGTAGAACTCGGGGAACGGTAGGCAAAATACTAGCTTTTATTTACAGATGGGCCTAGAAGACTCCAAGAAACACCACGGAGGTTGGAATGTTGAGTTAGAAGGCCGTGAGGTTTTTGCCCCTCCGGTCAGTCGTCCCTCGAAGGACGGCATAGATCGTCTCTATGCTTACGTTTATATATACATATATGCAATTGGGCCCGAGGGCGATCCTCCTCGAAGAGGTTCCTATTAATCTTGTTGATTGCTTCCGTGATGATTGCTATTGTGCTTAGGATAGCAAACTAATCAATATTCCTTGACTTGAATCATGTGTTGAATAACCGTGCAAACGGGATAGCGGGAGAAAGCCTTGTTCTTATGTAATCAGAATTCTTGTTTTGTCGGAATAACCCTTACATAATTCAAGCCCCTGATGGTTCTGACTCTGTCATCCGCCCCACCAAAACACCTAGACATGTTAGCAACGGTCGAGAAGCATCAGCTTTCCCCGTTTTGAGTCCTATTTCGTATCCCACCATCGATGCTTCTATCGAGTCTCGTACTTGGGGTTGGGGTCTTCCACGAGAAATTTGGGTCGGTCAACTAATTACCTTCGGAAATCATGTCGGATGTGAGGGTTACCTGAGTATGTTAGTGGGGGTGAGGATTTAGATCATTTCGAGATAGAAGTGAGTTGTCTTATGGAGTCATCCCTTTCGATCCACGTAATGGCCAACCATGTCTTCTTGCCACAAGAGTCTAAACACGATTTCTACCCTCACCTCAAAAATAACGTGAATGTCCTTGTCACCTATCCAGCGAGTCATACTAGCATCCCACGGGGAAACGGGGTGGCAAGTCGGTGATTGTCCTTAGAGAATTATGTCAAGTTATAATGATAACCTCCTTGTGATTTAATGACATTCTATATTGGTATAATTCAGCATGACATACCTAGTACCTCACGTGGTTGCACTTATGAGTGGATGTATGTGCCGTATGTATTGAATTCCCATGATTATTGTCTCTCTATGAATTAGGTCCATGATAGTGTGGTAAACTCTCATTGCATGTTTAAAATGTGAATTGGATGACTTAGCATGCCAGATTAACCTCATTGGACGTTATGGTTGTGTACATATTTAATGAATATTGCTAGTATCATATAGGACATATACCTCCCAGTTATAGGCCCTTATATGATTGTGTGACTGCCTAGTCTTACTATGCGAATATGGATGTATGTGAGGAGATAGTTGTTATACCAACCCTGCATGAATTGACCATACCGTTAGCATGATTTTTTAGGGTACATCTTAGCATGATTTACGCAATATTATAACTTGCTTATGTGTGTATCTAAATGAGTGATAAGTCGTGCATATGATATCTTGTGATGCTTTCTCTAACTCTGCAGCCTTTTCCCCTTCAGTCTCAGCACTCTCTTGAGCTCTAGTTGGCTCAGAAGCCCTCGAATCTTCTAATTGCTTACCACTCCTTAGGGACACAGCAGAAATATGTCTCTTAGGATTATCTCCTGTTCCCCCTGGAAACTGACCAGCGAGCCTAGCAGTATTGTTGGCCTGTTGAGCTACTTGAGTCTCAAGCATTTTATGCCCCCTAGTGAGATTCTGCACTTCTACAGCTAGACTCTTAACGGTTTCCATAAGTTGCTCCATCATTATCTCCATCTTGTTCTTCGGTGGTGGGGCTTTCGGTGGAAATCTGGGCGGCAGCCCTTCTACGGCTTGCTTGTTGGCGTAGGAGAAATTGGGGTGATCCCTCGCTTGAGGACTGATGTTTATATAGTTCCTGTTATAGCCTTGACCCCTATTGTAGTTGTTGCCCATGTAGCCAACTTCCTCCTCTTGGCTCTCATTACCTTAGAAGGCATATCTCTGGCAAGCCGAAATAGTGTGATCTTAGGATCCACAGAACTGGAATGGCACCGGTCTAGAGCCCGCAACACTCACTTCCTTAGTAAATAGACACTTCTCCAAGACTGAGCTCAATCGCTTGATTTCATAGGCTAGAGCATCGACCCTAGCATCTTGATGAGTTTCAGCATCAACTTCATACATCCCCGCACTTCTTTTAACATTGGCAAGAGACCTAGGCTGAGAGTATTTCCCACACTTTTTAGTTGTCTTCTCTATGAACGCCCAAACATCTTCATCTCCCATTTCCAAAAATTCTCCTCTAGACGAGAAGTCAATACGCACTCTAGTGTTGTCACTAACAGCTTTATAGAAAGTCTCCAACAGATTCAGCTTTGGTATCCCATGGTGAGGACACTCAAACAAAAGGTCCTTGAATCTGTCCCACGACTCATGGATGTTCTCCCCATCACCAACCATAAAAGAATTTATCTTCTGCCTCATTTCAACATTCTTGGCTGGCGGGAAAAACTGATTCATGAACACAGATGACAGTTCCTCCCAAGTGGTGACAGTGTCAGCCGGGATAGAGTTGTACCAGTGTCTAGCTTCCCCTGCAAGTGAGAAGGAGAATGATCACAATAACAACTCTTCAAGAGCGACACCTTGAACTCTCACCTTATCCATCAGTTCTTTGAAGGTGGATATGTGTTGATGGGGGCTCTCAGCAGGAAGCCCATGGAACATATTCTGCCTAATTATATTCAATAATGCATGCTTCAGCTCAAAGTTCACGGGCGTAAGAGCAGGAATGACGACACCCGATTGTGGTAGGTACTGAGCTCGATCCAGCTGCTCTCCTAAGGTTGTCGGCCGTTGTGGTTGGTCGAGCTGTAATTTTTTATTAGCTAGCTGTTGTCGAAGGTTAGCATTTTCTTGATCCCTTTGAGCCATTTGCCCTTTCATTTCTGCCAATCTGGCCATAGTGTCAGCCATCGTTTCAGCTCTAGCAGCTTGTTGTTCAGCTCTTCTTTTGTGGAATGTGCGTTCAGGTTCAGGGTCAAAAGGCACTAGATCGCTAGAGCCTTTGTTTGTTTTTTTTAATATTCAAAGCACAACTTGAGGCCAAAAACAAAAAGAAAAAAAATCAAAGCAACAAAAAGAACTTAGAGAACTAGTCGTCAAAAGACGATCGATACTAGCACCAATTCCCGACAACGGCGCCAAAAACATGATAGGCTAAAAACCTTAACCGCAAGTGTACGGGTTTAGTTGTAGTAATCAAGTGTTGTATCCACAAGGACCGGGGGAGTATCGATTATAATTCCGAGCTAGTTCGACCAAGTTCAGAATAAACAAGCAGATTTGAGAGTATGTATGTATAAAGTAACCAGGAAAACCGATTAAGTGTGTGTGTGTGTGTGTATATATATATATATATAGAAGGCGTCTAGGGCTAAGGATTTACCAACAATGCATCATCAATAGGCAAAAAAAAAAAGTTTTCTTGCTCGAGTGATTTTGAAATCAAATTGTGGAGGTAGGTTATCTAAATCGGTTAGCAATTCTCCTTTTGGACTCAAGCAACCGATTAAGGCCCATTAAGTTCATAGATTTCTATGCAATAATCACACTAACGTCGCCCTTCGGGTTCGAATAATATCAAAATTGCCCATAACATCTATGACAACCTATGAATCCTCAAGAAGTTTAGTCTCCCTTTCGATCAACAAACTTCGGGTTTAATCATGTAGTTCCGATGGATCCTAATCGCTTTTCGGTCTCAAATCACCATCTAAATTCCAATTTAGGGTTTTCTTATTCTTTCGGTTTCAGATCCTAAATCGGATCAAATCCACTTGCATCAATTAAAATAAGAACTACATGATTAAATCACAATCGAACTCCGAATCATTCGAGAGATACGAAGAACAAGCCTATTTCCGCATTGTCGGGACAATCCCAACCTTTGAACAAGAAATCTAGCCAATCTTTGAGAATTTCATGCTCATTTCAATCAGATTCAGAAAAGCAAACATGAATCTAAAAGAACTTCCAAATAGGTCTCAATAATTTCAGGTTTTTCGGCCCCTAGAACCTCCCAGAAACGTCCCTTAAATATCCCCAAATAAAAATAAATTAAAAATGGGAAAAAACGGTTCAGGAACAACACTCGGGCATATAACAACTTGAGTGTAAAGGGCACTCGGCCGAGTGTAAAGGTATGAGAGCTTCTAGAGGCCACTAGATCAGAGACCTAGTCGAGTATTAAGGGCACTCGGCCGAGTGCAATCCACACTCGGTCAGTACAGGGTCTTACACTACTCGAGTGTCTCGCCACTCACACTCGACCTATTGTCCGCCTTTCTCTGCTTCCTTGTCTTTCGCCGAGCTTGCCTCGATTTCCGTGCTCCACATCATTTATTCCGTTCCTCCTAGTTTATCTTTGACGCTTTCTGATTGCACCGAAAAACCTCAAAGCTTGTCTTTCTCCTTTAGCTTCTCTTATTGGTACTGAAACCGCTAAAAACACCTGAAGTCACAACGAACGAGTTGTAGACACCGATTCCTCCAAACTAAACAAAAAGGACCAAAAATATATATAATACTTAACTCAAATGCCTTAAACCCGATGCAAACATGCCCTATAATCATCGCTAATTAGACGATATCAAAATGCCTCATTCTTAACCTTGCTTGTCCCCAAGCAAGACTGAGACAATAATCACAAAATAGCATCTACTATTTCAAAATATTCAACGAATGTCATCCTAGCATATCATAGCCAACCGCCAAGCTTGACTAGCTCTTCAAATCTCAACCTCAAAACTCATTATCCACAAAGGTTGAACAATCTCAAAAATATCAAAAACGTGAACAATAAAATTTGGCAAGTAATTATATGATTTTCAACTAAAAAGACATAAAATAATAGATTTGTCATATATGTACAAATTTAAATTGCAGATTTATTATTAATTCACATATATCTTTTATGTCACAAATCATAATAGTATTAAGATTTTTTATTCCAACTTTTCATGCATAAACTTCGTCTTAGATTTTTTTTATTTCAATCTAGAGTAAGTATATCATTACTATATAAAAACATAACTCTGACTTTACTGTTCAATAATGCTGGTTACCATTTTGCCCTTTCTTTATTTTCTCATTATTCGCTAGGTTTAGGGTTAGATTTGTAAATTCGCTTTGCCAAGTTGCTCCCTCTTTCTTTCCACTGGTTCGATCAGGTCCACCGCTTGCCTCTGCGATCTCTGTTTCTACTGGTCTCCAATTTTGGGTTCCATCTCTCTCGATCAAATCTTGCGTGCCTCCATCTCTTCCCGACCTATGTTGGTTCTCTTCGCTCTTTCAATCTTCCTCTCCGAACAGACCGCCGCCGACTCTCTTTATCCCCTCACCAGCGACCTTATTCATTCTTCTCTCCACTGGCGCTCATCCTTACCTCAACACCATCTCCGCTTTTTTTGCCGCCTCCATACCGGCATGAACCCTTCACTCTCATCCAAGGTTTGAGCTAAATTTTGAGCCTAATTTATAACCTTAATTTATTCGATTTGTGCATTTTTCATTTGTTTATGATGTTCAATTTGATGTTTCCATCGAAGGTTCGCTCTCTCAATCTCTTTCTTTGACAGAGACCGTCATCGCCTCTCTTTCTTGATAATGTTAAGGAAGGTATGTCTTCAATTTTCCTTTTTAGATTTCTGTAATTTAGGGTTTAAGTGTTTGAATTTGGGGATTTGATTGAATGGAACTTCCGAATTTTAGGGTAGTTTGTTTTGAGTAATGACCAATCATATTTGAAAATTTAGGATTGGAATATAGGGTTTATGTGTTGTCGACTTTTATTTATTTGATTGATTAAAGTTGACTCGCAAGCATTTTCTTTTGTTTGATGTTCTACCCATGAAATTTGTTATATACGGGGGGCTTTTACTTCTAATGGTTTGGACTATGAAGACACACTCACGGCACGTGCGTCGATTTGTGAGAGGTAAGGATGCCTTTAAGGTGTTTGATGAATCGTCAAGTTAAATTGAGTTTGTTTTTGTTATTTCTTGAGGATTTTAAGTTGGAATAAAATCACACACTCCTTAGGTTTTTCAAGTTTTAGGCATAAGATAGTACTTGCGACTGGCTCATCCACAAAACCTATAGGATAGTGCTCTTCAAGTGTGGATGTATAAGCATCTGAGAAGGGTCTGAAAGTTAAGAATAAAGACAAATAACTTAAAATAATTCACTTGCAATACTAACAAACCCAATAGAAGTTAAAAAAAAAAGGCAAAACAGACGCCTTAATTCATGAATCCAGTTGCGTGATGGCAAACAAATACCTAACAAGTGAATCTACCCTATAATATTCATGCAGTAAGTGAATCTGCCCCTATATGTTGCTTTATCATAACAACTTGTTTTGACTGTGACAACTTAATTTTCCTCTTGTAACTCTTTTTTGTTCCCCCAATGTCTGTCTTATAGGATGAGATGAAGCATATTGCAAATGGTCATATTGCAGGTCAGCAGGAACCTTACCTGCTAGAAAATGATTTCCTTTTTTAATAACCAAAAATGGGTTTCCTTATATTCTTCATGATTCTTTGTAAACAAATGCGGCCTTACTTATACACTGACATAGTGAAATTGAGATGCTAAGGGGTAACCTTTCTAACATTTCATCGACATCTAGGGCTGGTGCTCAGAAGCTAAGGGAAGAGTACCTTAAAAATTTGAACGTCCTTGAAGCAAAGGTTCAAAATGATTTTTTGAAAACTTCTGATCGTTTATGTTTCTTTTAAAATGCATCTGAAACCCATCCTTTTCTCTCGTATGTTGTAAAAGGTTTTAAGAAAACTTGTAGATGATGCTTCAAAGTTTCTCAACGACAAAGTAAACAAAGTTGTAGTTACAGTTCCTGCATACTTCAATGACTCCCAAAGGACTGCCACAAAGATGATGGGCGTATTGCTGGTCTGGAAATTCTCTGTATCATTAATGAACCTACTACTTTCGATGTTTCAGGTACTTCTACTGTTCTTAGATTGTAGATGACCTTGGAACCATTGTCTTTTTGAAGTATTCATGGATATGTTTCTTGGAGGAATCATTAGAAAACAAAACTTTCCTGAATATTCCAGGTTTTTCGTCTTTTAAATCTGTTGATCTCTTGTTATTGTTGCAGTTCTTGAAGTAGATGATGATGTATTTGAAGTGCTTTCAACATCTGGAGATACTCACTTGGGAGGGGACAATTTTGACAAGGTTTGAATGGCGAGATTTGTGTTGTTTAAATTAAGATAAAAAATTTCTATGTTTTACTGCTTCTCTTTGAGTGTGGTGCTTCTAATATATCATTCTAACAATGGAGCAGAGGATTGTTGATTGGCTAGCAGCAGAATTCAAAAGAAATGAAGGCATTGACCTTATGAAGGCCAAACAAGCATTTCAGCGCTTGACTGAAACTGCTGAGAAGGCAAAGATGGATCTTTCATCTTTGACACAGACAAATATTAGGTACCAAAAATGTTGTTCTCTGCACTTCATTCTGGCTTTGTGTTTTTTGATGTTATGATTATACTCAATGTTGCCATAGTAACGGGAATGGTATTGTAATAGATAGTAATGAGACCAAATAAAATTTCCCTTACAATTTCAACTCAAACAGAATTATACTCAATCGATGAATCAGCTATGGATGCGGTCATTGGAGCCATTGAGGGGTTAGGGTTAGTCAAGGCCCCCAACTTTTTCAATTTCTAGCTTTATCGCCACTGCCTTTCAATTTCTTTATTTCTCTTTGTCTTTTTCTTTCATCCAAATTACAATCAATCTTTCATCTTTTTTTTTTTGCTTAAATCTTCTTCTTGCCGGCTTCTTTCTTTAAGAGTTACCGATATCGCAAATTACGGCCTTCTATCATTTCGGCTTTACCCTAAATCTATTAGAGGTAGCCTTTAAAGTTTGAATCACATTGTAATCGTTCTAATTTGATTTAAAGTTTGAATTGCTTTGTAATCTTTCTAATTTAATTTAAATTTAACCGATTTTTATCTTAAGTCTTTAATTTGTTGAATTAGTGCAGCTTAATAAAGCTATATTTTTTTCTCACTTCAAATTCATTATATGGACAATTTAGGTTCAACTTCAAACCAAGATAGAGTAGGAGTCTGAACAATTTAGATTGTGCTTTAGTCAATTTAGATTGTGCTTTAGTTATCTTAATTATCCTACATTCTTGGAACATCTTTCTTTTATGCCAAGGGTGAACTTTCTTTTTCTCTTATATGGCATACATTAAATCAAATAAAATATGTTTTAATTTTCGTGAAAATCATCTTATTCTTCATCTTGTTTTTGATGAAAAACGCTGCAGGTGCAGAAGGTAGTGGTCCAGGCTTACATGTAATGCTGATTTATCAGTGAGAATTGACAACTATCTGTTAGTTCTTGTTGCTCCTCCTAACTTTTTCTTCCACTTTCCCTTTTATGAACATTTATCTATAGATTATGAATATGTCAAAAGGATTTGGCCATTTTCAAAACGGTGTATTTGTCGAGTCAGAAAAGAGGCTATCAGGCTATCAACTAAAGAGTAGGGGCATAGTATCTGTTGCAGATTTTCCTGTGCTTCGACAGTCATAACTTCTGCCTTCGTGTTCACCTGTAACACCATAAAATCTTGGGCTAATAAGGATGACAGAAGCAGCATAACCTTGTGATAGCAAAGTGCTATTCATATAATACAACTAACCTTTCTTTTCTTAGTTATAGTTTTTTTCTTGGTTGTCTTATTCAAACTCTTGCTTTGGATATCATCTTCAATGCTTAAAAGTCCATGAGACGTTGAAACACCAACTTCTGGAAGTGCCTTGCAAGAGTCATTTAAGCTTAAACAGTTTACAATGATTTTTAGCATTTATGTGATGCAAATTGCAAAATATTTGGCTTCTCTATTGAGTATTTTGTTCATATAAGCCAGTTTATGTTTGGTGAAATATGTGAATATGTTTAGAAGTGAAAGGAATGAAACTGAAAAACATCAACTACAGATCCTTATTGATTCTGTATTTATTACGATGTGCTGCAAACTGATGCTATTTTGTTAAATTAGACATTAACTTTCTCCAATTGTGATATTTACTACTACGTATAAATGATGATGTAACTTTGTCATATGCTTCATTTGTAGGCTATTACATCTAATGGAGTCAAGAAGGGAGACTTGCTATTTGCAGATGTCACCACTAAGCTGGTAAACAAGAACATCACAACAGAAGTGAAAGTAGAGACAAACTCTAATGTGAGTTATCGACTACACTATTTCATTTGCTGCTATCTAATGTGTTTTTGTAATCTTAGGTGAATCTTAGACAATTCAGCTTGGAGTAAATAGAGTTTCACTGAACTTTTTTAGCCTTTTTTTAATGTACCTCTGCTCTTTGATTGCTAATGAAATTTAAGGAGATTATATAGAGGAAGATTGCTATGTTTATCAATAAGATGTTTGGGGGGGGGGGATTTGCAACATGTACCTGAATAGATTGAATCCTGTAAAAGTTGAATGTTTTGTACTTGGTAGCAATGCTAGGTCTTGCTCTCATGTTGGTTAGATGTGTGTGTTGGGTGTGGTTTTAATTATTTAAGCTTGTGAGAGTTTTAGTTAAAGATTCGGTTATGGTTGTTCCATGGATTAGTTTTATGAGGAGAGATTAAAAAAGGGAGCAAATTATGAGAGATGAGCAGATTTATTTGTGTTGTTTTGTGTTTCTCTTGCCATTTTCTTATCATCTTGCTCAAAACATTAACTGATATCACATTCTAGCTAGGCATACTTTTGATTTATTACCCATATTCTTGCAACTTAAGATCTTGCTCTAACTTTTCTTTAGGCTTATAAGGAGCTGCCAATCATGTCATGTGTATTGTAGTATGATCACCCAAGTTCCGAGTAGTGGGTTATCTTGAATGTTGCTTATATGATTTCCACTAATCCATGCTATTGTCTGCAAGAGAAACTATCTTTTAAAATGTCATTGCCTGCAATTACATTCATTTTTAATGAAATTTCTATTAATCCTTCCTCAATTATTTATTTGATTGATCTACGCTTTGTATTGTAGTGAAATCAATAGAAAGAACAAAAGAGCTTGAGTTGAATGAGATGGATGGATGAAGGTGAGCCTAACGAGCTTAGTGTTGTTTCATAATTAATCTTTTATTTACTAGCTACAAGATTTCAATATATAGCATGGAGTGGATCGGATTTGCAAATATTGTTAGTTGTTGTATTTTTTTATTAATTACTTTAAGTGAGACATTATTGTACATATATTTTTCCATTAAACTTATGAAGTTATTTTAGATTGTTTGAAAGTACATACGAATTATACAAGTTGATAACACCGCGCGCATTTTGCGCGCGGTTAGTGACCTAGTGATATTTGAAAATCGATCATTAGCTCGGTGGACAAATAACACAAAAAATTATTTAACTAATATAAATATTGGCTACATCACATAAAATGAATTGACTTTATATAAATAAATTTACCTTAATGTATATGAGTTGCTTTTATGATGCAATTAAACAATGAATTGACTCACCATAGAAGATGATATATCCAAAACCCGAACATTATATTTACGTATAATAGTTCAATTCGCAAAAGGTTATTGTGAAGAATCAAGTAATCCAAACACAGAAATCAGAAGAATAAAACTAAATTGAAAAAAAATGAATTTTACAGTACCAAAAATGTCACCAACAAAGAACAGCTGGGCTCCTTTTATAGAGGAGGGAAGGAGCGTCTAACTACCTAACAACCTATACTAAAATGACAGAATTACCCTTACAAAAATCATTAAATCCCAAAACTACCCTTAGCTAAGTAACACTAGCCATATGGTTCACATACCCCCTCAAGCTGGACTTGCAACGGGATTGATAAGGCCAAGCTTGGACCTTAAGTACTTGTGGTGAGCAGCCCCCAATGGCTTGGTGAGTATATCAGCAGTTTGATGAGTTGTAGAGATGTGTGTGGTGCACAAAAACCCATCCATGATCATATCTCTAAGAAAATGACAATCCACACGAATGTGTTCTGTCCTTTCATGAAAAACTGGATTTGCAGCAAGGTGTTGAGCAGATTGATTATCATAGTGCAAAGTAATTGACAGAGGAACCTTAACATTTAAATCCGATAGAAGACCTTCAATCCAAACTAATTCACTAGCAGTGGCTGACATAGCTCTATATTCACTCTCTGTTGAGGACTTAGAGACCACTTTCTGCTTTTTGGTTTTCCATGAAATCAAGGAGGACCCAAAAAACACACAATAACTTGTCAATGAACAACAACTAAAAGCACAAGATGCCCAATCTGCATCACTATAAGTAGATAGCACCGAATTAGAAGATGAAGCATAGGAAAGAGACAAATTGAATGTACCCTTCAAATATCTGAGAAGATGCATAGCTGAATTCCAATGGGAAGTAAGAGGATGCTGCAAAAATTGACTCAACTATTGGACAGTGTAGGAAATATCAGGGCGTGTGAGAGTCAAATACAGCTGTCTTCCAACAATTCGTCTATATCTATCAGGATGAGGAAAGACATCATCTTCCTCAATTGTCAATTTCACACCCTTTTGCATAGGAAACTCAGCAGGCTTGCAATCAAGCATGTTAGCATCCTTCAAAATATCCAGAACATACTTCCTCATATTTAATAAAATTCCACCTGAGCTTCTAGCAATTTCCATGCCAAAAAAATATCTAGCAATGCCTAGATCTTTGATAGTAAAGGCTTTGTGGAGAGCAACTTTAGTGCCTTCAATTTCAGTAGCAGAATTGCCCAATAACAACATGTCATCAACATAAACTAAGGCGATGGTGAATGACTGACCAACCCTTTTAGTAAACAAACTATAGTCATGCTTGGACTGAACATATCCCAAGTTGCATAGAAACTTTGTCAATTCATAGTTCCATTGTCTACTGGCCTGTTTCATACCATAAAAAGACCTTTCTAATTTACAAACCATACCAGGAGACACAGGATATCCAGGAGGAGGTAACATGTAAACATCCTCCTCAATAAAGCCATAAAGAAAGGCATTATTGACATCTAACTTATCCAATTGCCAATCTTTAACAGCAGCAAGAGCCAAAATAATTCTCACAGTGGCAAGTTTAGCAACGGGAGAAAATGTATGCTTATAGTCCTTATCTTTTACCTAATTATACCCCTTTGTAACAAGCCTGGCTTTATATCTTTCTATTTCACCAGAAGGTCTGTACTTAACCTTGTAAATTCACCTTGATCCAACAACTTTCTTACCTACTAGCAAGGGAGCCATTACCCAAGTGTTATTCTTTTCAAGAGCATCCAACTCTAATTTCATACCCTATTGCCATTCAGGCTTGTCCTTAGCCTAAGTATAAGAATTAGGTTCAAATACTTTGAACACATTAAAGAGAGAAGCCTGAAATGAGGCAAAAAGGTGACTCACATCCTTTAAACTCATAACAGAAAAAACTCAACTCAATGAATCAGAAGAAGCTGCAGGCAATGAGTCACACACAAAATCCTTCAGTCCGCGGGCTTATGTACAACTCTCTTAGACATTGTCACAGTAGGAACCCCCATATTATCACCCACACTAGGTTATGAGGAGGTACTAGAATCTGTATTAGGAACCACAATACCAATTGATTATGTACTTGATGAAGAATCATTGACTGAACTATCAGAATTAACCATAGAAAACTCAACATCAGAAGAAAGAATAACAACTAAATGCCCATTATCAAATTCAACTGTAGGAGAAACCAAAGGCAAACTGTGTTGAGCCTCAGGAGAATATGTAACAGATTTCTTTTCTCTGAAAGGAAAAACATTCTCAACAAATTTGACATTCCTACTAATAACCACTTTCTTAGAGTCCAAATCAAACAATTTGAAAGCCTTTTAATTGGGAGGATATCCCGAAAATACACATCTCCTAGAAGTAACACCAAGTTTGTCTCTAGTCTCTACTATGTTTATCCACAGTACAGTAATAAAGGCAACCAATCACTCTCAAATCATCATAAGAAGGAGCTTTATTATGTAATACTTCATAAGGAGACTTCCAATTCAATTTGGAAGAAGGCATCTTATTAATAAGATGTGTAGCCCCAAAAACACAGTCTCCCCAAAACTGAATAGGTAGGCCTGCATATAACCTAATAGCCCGAGTTGTTACTATGAGGTGCCTGTGTTTCCTTTCCACTCTACCATTTTAAGAAGGAACACTAGGTGCAGACATTTGATGCACAATACCCTTAGTTTGCAAGAAATCTGTACATTTTTTCTGTGTAAATTATGTCCCATTATCTGACCTTAACACTTTAACAGAAGTCCCAAACTGATTCTCAACCATAGTAATAAAATTCACTATGACTGTGGCCACCTGCAATTTATCTTGCAGCAAAACTATCCAAGTAGATCTACTATGATCATCCAATACAGTAAGGAAATACTTAGCACCACACAAAGAAGCCACTTTATAGGGACCCCAAAGATCCATATGAATCAGTTTGAAAAGAGCTTCAGATCTACATTCACTCCTCTGAAAAGGGAGAGCATGGTGCTTAATCATAGCACAAGTATCACAGAAAAAAATCTTTCAACTGAAATTTATTACAACCAGGAATGTGTCTCATCTTGGACATAGATGAGTGACCAATTCTGGCATGAAGAGTCTGTAACAACTCTACTGAATTACAACCATTACTAGAACTCAAATCAAAATCAACATGTGACACTTGGTGTGCTTCTCTGATCTTCTGTGCATACAGCATTTATAAGCCACCATGAATCACACCACGAGCTATCTTGACCTTAGTTGTAAGGTCCTGCAGTACACAAGAGACATAATCAAAACTGAATTCTAATCCTCCATCACAAAGCATCTTTGATACTGACAACAAGTTGTGCCTGAATTCAGGCACATAAAGCACATTACTAAGCACAAGGTTACTTGCTAGGTTCACAGTTCCTGTCCATTCAACCACTTTAGCATTTCCATCAGGTAAACCAAGCAAAATCCTTTTATCTAGTGACCTCAAATCACAGAAAATAGTTTTGTCAAATGCTATATGATCAGTAGCACCTGAATCTATTATCTAATCAAAAGAATTTACTTTCTGAGATCCAATAAGAAATGACACGCTAAGATTACCTACAAAACGCACAATTGCATTGTTGGAATAAGCATCAGAACTGCCTCCATCACATGGCTGCTTGCCCTTCATCATCTTCACAACTTCATGATAAATGGCATTTACCATGTTTTGATCAGGTTTGACTCCACTACCATCAAGTGGAGAGTCAGACTGTGGAGCATCCACATTAGCAACAAATTTTCCACTTTGAGGTTTGCCATCAGTACGAGGTCCATTATACCACTCAGGGTATCCCACCAACTTGAAACAATACCCTTTAGTGTGTCCTTTCTCACCAGAGTAATCACACTGCTTATCACACTTAGGCTTCTTAAAGTCTCTCTTTTCCTAATCATATTGCTTAGATTGAAACCCTGGAGAACCCTTAGAGTTCTTACCATCACCAAGATCATTTCCTCTCTTATCACCTTGGAAGTTTCTGCCTTCATCAAGCATATCTGCATCTATCTGAGTGCTAGTGCCTGCACCTTTCCCTCTTTTAGCCTGAACAGCAAGCTGAAATACCTTATTGATACTAGGCATAGGATCCTTTGTCAACACATTATTCTTCAAATGATCATATCACTCATTGAGTCCCATCAAGAATTGCATCACTTTAGCCTTAGCTTCACGTTCTTGAATTCTTTTGATAATTCCACAAGTACACTGAACAAACACACTACATTCACACCTAGTTAAACCTTCTAAAACATGTAATTCATCCCATATCCTTTTCATCTTATTATAATAAGCTCCAATTGACATATTTCCTTGTTTAAGATTGCACAAATCTTTGTGCAACTGATAGATCAGTGGATCATTAGATTCAGAGAATCTTTCTGTCACTTCATCCCACAACTGCTTAGACGACTGCATATACATGAAGCTCTCTCGTATTTCACTAGTCATTGAATTTATAATCCAACACATGACCATAAAGTCTGCACGAATCCATTTCTCACAATCTTCAGTGTTCTCAGTCGGTTTCACACAGTGTCCATTGATAAATCCCAACTTAGCTTTAGCACCCAAAGCCATACGGATTCCTCGACTCCAAATAGTGAAATCAGATCCATTGAACAAGGTTGAAACTAGCTGCATACCTGGATGATCAGAATTCGCAAGAAATAGTGGATTAATATGTGCATTTGAATTCTGAGATCCAAAATCCCCAAACTGCATCTGATTGGCGCAAATATTCAAAGGTCCTCTGTTGCTGACCATTATGAGTTCCTAGAGATCCGATTCTAGTTCCTCTTCCCATACTAGCACCTGGATTTGCATTTCCATTTGCATTCGAACCCCCTGGTTGCTGATTAGCAGTTCCAGCACCTCAAACCATCACAGATTCAGGCAAAAGCGGAAGCAAGCGGAAAAGAAACACTCAATCGAGCATGAACACAAGAACATCAACCAGATCTTGCACACGGCTCTGATACCATGTGAAGAATCAAGGAATCCAAACACAGAAATCAGAAGAATAAAACTGAATTGAAGAAAATGAATTTTACAGTACCAAAAACATCACCAACACAGAACAGCTGAGCTCATTTTATAGAGGAGGGAATGAGCGTCTAACTACCTACCAACCTATACTGAAATGACAGAATTACCCTTACAAAAATCATTAAACCCCAAAATACCCTTAGCTAAGTAACACTAGCCATATGGTTCACAGTTATTCACATGAAATATTAGCAATCAAGTCTTTGATGTTATAAGCTAACTGGCAAAAATATATATAGGTCCAATACTCAATTCTACCATATAACAAATATTGCATTGGCTACATCTGTAAAATGAGAAGGTAGCATGGAGCTCGAAACAGCGGGTAGCATCAATCATCACCGGTTTTATACCTTTCAGGTTGCACTATACTACCGCCTTATTCATTTGAAAGGTCGAGTGCAGGCTTTTTTGTTGCGCTACAATCTACATTGCCGATGGCCGGACCTGAGGCGAGGCCCAACAGGCCCTCGCCTCGGGCCCAACCAGCCGGCCCATATATATATATTTATTTATTAAAAAAATCTGCAACCGCTTGAAAAGAAAAAGAAAAGAGGCGTGCTCAGTGCTGGAAATGAAACGCAGCGTTGCAACACATCAAAAAGAATTTAGGTTTCACTGTATATCGAACAACAGGGCAGGAGGGTTAAGCCGGCGACTCGGCCAAGCGGTTCGCAGCAAAGCAGCGACCACCGCACCAGCGTCGGATTGTCGGGTTCGGAACCATCCCAAGGCTGCTCTCTCCTCCCAGGCTCCGCCTCGACCCTTTCGGGCAGTCAGCCTCTCGGTTTCTCCCTCCAAAAGCAGTGGTGCACGGCACAGCCTCTTTCAGTTTCCCCCTCCAGACTTTTTCGGCAATTCGACCTCTCATCCCAAGCTCCCCTCAAAGTTCTAATTGCGAAATCAGGTATAATTTGTTCAATTTCATCTTGGGTTTTCGGAATTATTTGGATTTAATTTGTTAGTTTTAGACTTTTGTAGTTAGGGTTTTGGAATTAGGATTGCTGGATGGAAATTTTCAAATTTAGAATTGACTTTGTTGGGTTTAGGATTTGAAATTGGTTTTGGATTTAGGATTGAATTTGTAAGGTTTTGGAATTGAATTTCTAAGATTTTGGATGCATATGGGCAAGCAATTTGTTAGTTTTAGAATTTTGTAGTTAGGGTTTTGGAATTAGGATTGCTAGATTGAAATTTTCGAATTTAGAATTGAATTTGTTGGGTTTAGGATTTGAATTTGTTTTGGATTTAGGATTGAATTTGGAAGGTTTTGGAATTGAATTTGTACGAATTTGTTATCGATCGAAAAGAAGGTGATTGAGAAGGTTGATTATGCCAAACTAATTGATACTTTTTGCCTCCAAAACTGTGATACATGTGATATTTCAATAACGACATGTCATATGATTGTAATTTTTCCTCGAGATTTAATGTAAATTTTTTGTTTTTCACTTCAATCTCGAGGTTTGATGTATTTTGAAACTGAAATGTTAATGTACTTATATAACATAGTAAATAACTACATGTTTTTTTTTATGGCTTGGTGTTCGTTTTTCTTATCGTGAGGGCACAACTTTCCTAACTCGCTTCAGGCAAGTTATAATTGAGGTATGGCCCTGCCGATGGTTGTAATGACATGCTTAACTTCCCTCCGAACGACCCCTAAATGTGTCACTCCAGAAGCTCCATTTGTGTGAGCAGTGGACAGAGTTGGAGAATCAAAATCTTCTTCGATTTGAGCAGCATCAATCCTAGAAGAACTCACAATAGGATTCGCTTTGAGTCTTATCGTGAGTTCTTCTAGGCTTCACTTATCAATCCTAGAAACAGCACCAATCCTAGCTAGAAGAACTCACGAGCTGTTGCAAATGCTCAAGCTGGAAAACCACAAACCATTAGCCACTGCTCTAAAAATCCCGCCTATGCGCTAGGCGACCCCCTTCCTCCTAGAGCTAGGTGGGCCCCTAGGCACGTCTTGGCGCTCGCCTTGACCGCCTAGGCGCCCCCTCACCGCCTAGGATCCGCCTAGCGATTTTTAAGAACATTGTCATCAGCCAAGGAATCACATTAAACATCAATCCATCAACGCATTTCGGTGAAAGCTCGCCAGAATGGCCAATCTTGATAGAAACAAGAATTATAGATCGACGAGGACACTTCCACGTACATTATATGTTCAGTACAACAAAAGCGCCAAATAAAATAATAATTCTTCCTTGAAAAATTTACAGAGAGCCAAAGTTAATAACTATCTACTGATGTCTACAAGAAAGCATCAAGAAATTAAAAAAATAAAGAAATTTTTTTAAGATAGCATCAATCAATTAGAAAAAAAAGAGTGCAAATTTATAGGATAGAGAAAACAAATTAATTAAACGTTACAAAAGGTTAAATAAAGAAAATGGACAAGTTAATAGTTTATCACTTGTGGAAGGCTTGCAACTGTTGCAAGTAACCAATAGTAAAAAAAAAATTTCAAATTAGACAAAAAATGAAAATTATTTTTATGAAATTAGCCAAGAATACAAACTATTTAGGATTTAGCCAAAGCGAGGCTAAGTCATTATTTCAAACAGCGAGTCTAGCCCAGCTTCTAAAAAAATAATAAAATACTAAAGTAGTCGTTTAAAAAATTTGTAAGTTTTCCACAAGAATAATAAAAAATCAAAAAAATATACAAGGTAAAGTCGGCTTTTTATTTTTATTTTTTTAACCTAGATTCTCCCTGATGCTAGAAAAAAAAAACAAGGTGTTAAATTCACCCATATTTTTTTACAATTGGCACCACATATTAATTTTTTTACAAATATGTGCGCATCAAGAGGTGCAACCCTGTGACTCTCGAGGGACAGGGTTGTTACTAATGGGGAGCAGACATATAACTGTAAAAAGAACCTCGTACAAAAGGTAAACATATGTAAGCTTGTGATTTATTAATCATAGGGTTACGGGTCAAGAGGCGCACAAACTTGAAAAAAAAACGAAAAAATAAATTTGTGGTGTTAATAGTAAAAAATTGTGGTGTAAATAATAAAAGGAAAGGAAAAGGGGGAAGGAGAGAGAAAGAAAGGGAAAGGTTACGGGAGAGGAGTGGGCCGGTGGGGGAAAGGAGAGAGAGAAGGCTAGGGAAATGAGAGAGAAAAAGAGAGAGGAGAGAGCGAAGGCTACCGGAGGGGGTAAAAAGGAGAGAGAAAGTAGAGCAAAGAGGAAAGCATGTAACGGCCCAAATATAAATATTCGGGTTACGTTTCGAAGGTTGGATACCATTGTTCAGATCTTGCAATCCAGGTACGGGTTGAGGTTTCAAATCTCAAAAGTTAGTCGTTTAATGTGGAGATTTCAAACCCCAAATCAAGTGAAGGGCCATTGGGAACCCAGAACCTGTCCTATTGACTAAGTCGCTTAAAAACCTTTTCAAGTTAAAAGCGTGCAAAATTGTAATCCGGATACAACTTGTCACGACAAAGACATGTCAAAACCAAAATACAAAAACACGAATGTTGAAAACATCTAAGTCAAGTTTGGTGGAAGAATCAGTCTCTCGGTCAACAATCGTCCAACAAGGTACCCTGTCATGGAAGCATGGAACAAGCATCAACCTACAAACATACATAAAAATAATACATGAAGTGGGATCAGACTGAGGCAAATACACGTGACTAGATCCCACTGTAGGCACACATATACGCTATACCTAAATAAAGATGCTTAAATGCAGAACGGAAATTAAACACGCAATATATATATATATATGCGGAAATTGCGGTAAATGACCCAAAGAATACCAAGCGGCACATCCCACTCAAAATCATGCCCATACCTAGATGTAGAGACCATTCTACGTCCATACCTAGATGTAGAGACCACTCTACGTCCATACCTAGATGTAGAGACCACTCTATGTCCATACCTAGACGTAGAGACTAGGTCATTGGTGCAAGACGAACGTCGTTGACACTTTCGCCCTTTACTAAATAGTAATAAAATCCAAACTCGAACACAAAACCAATAGATTAGCAAATCAATGACTTGATAAACCAAATAACTACTAGTATAGCGATGAAGTCTGGAGTCGAACCCACAGGGAGAAGCGATTCACTACTCAATAACTCTTAACAAGGACTCTTATGACAAAACAATGATTTATGACAAATAACCAAGAAACAAAGTAACCAACTTTATGATTGCAAAGCAAATTGATAATAATGAAGAGAAGATATTTCATCTGCAATTCTTTTACAATGGTTGAGATTCATGGTCCTAGGATTGATTCATTAATTACTCATAAACATATGTCTACTTGACTAAAGTTGAGAGATCTTCAGGGATACAATCACCTTATTCAATATCACTAAAGAATAGCATTAAGGATTCAAGTAATTAGACCAATTGGCATATTAATTCAATGCAATTAAGACAAACCGGAACAACCCTAGATCAGCCCTAATCGACATCCCTCAACATAGATCAATTGAAATCTTCCACTATAAAGACAAAGAAATATCACTACTTCAATACCTTCGTTTGCTATTAAGAATACAACAACGGATTCATAGCTAAGATGCAATTCCTAACATGGTGATCAATCATAGAAAGGAACACAAATATAATCATATGCACAAGATGATAAATATAAATATGAATAACTAAATAGAATCAAATCCTCACAATCTAAACAACCATGTCTTCGAATCACATGTGATGTCCACTAAAATAGCCATGTTGAGATGCACATTTTAGCTCCTTATTCTATATACTTTGCATATTTCGGGATGGGAATATGTTGAATTTATGTAATGTATGCTTATTTGCAAGAAATAGAGGTCTACATAAGTTTTGGTTTAATATTGCAGAATTTGGAGCCATTCCAGGACAAAACCAAGAAGAGAGAGAGAGCTGAAGCCAAGTTTTACTCGATCTCGAGGAGACTTCCTCGATGTCGACAAAAGCTGTGAACCAAAGCTGACTCGAGGAGATGCCAGATCGAGAAACTGAAGAGAGAAGCCAGCTCGAGAAAAGTTTTTACTCGATGTCGAGGAAATTCCTCGATATCGACGAAGCCCAGAAGCAACACCTGATCGAGGATCCGAGGAAGAGCTACTCGAGAAAGCCAAGCAAGTAACTCGAGCAACAAAACTCCTCGATGTTGAGGAAGTTCCTCGATATCGACCAAACCAGGAGCACATGTCCGAGCCAGTTCCGAGGAAGAGTTACTCGAGAAGCCCAGTGAAGCCCAGTCGACGAACAAAGTTCCTCGATGTCGAGTAACTTACTCGATATCGACCAAAAAGTTCCTGGGCCGCGACGCTGCTGTTGGGCTTGTCCGAGTTGAGTTGGGCTGTTGGGATGCGAAGATGTCCGAATCTATTAAGTTATATCAAGTCTATCAAGGGATTTATCCATGGAGAGAGGATTTATCTACCACATGAAGATATTTGGATATTTTAGATATATTTCTTTTTAAGATAAATGTTCTCTTTAATTAAGTTTTATCTTTAGAAATTAGATATACTTTCCTTCTTTGATTAGCAAGGATTGGAAGCCTATAAATAAAGCCAATGGGGCTAGTTTTTCATTCATTCAATTCAATTTAGAAGCTAGAGAAGTAGTTCCACACAGAGTTTAGGAGTTCAAAGGTTTTAGGGTTTTGGCATTCAACGAAAGTTGGAGTGCCGGGATTGGAAAGACTTTGAATTTAGTTTATGCAAGTTATTTCTTTTCAATCAATGTCTACGACTGCGATGAGGCGCGAGTAGTCCACCTTCTTCTAAGGTTGGGGCGAGCCCGATGATAGCCATGCGTGTTTGAGGTAAAAGATTTGATCTTTACCGTGGTTTGAGCATCTACTACCTTTTATGTGTTTATTACCCATTCAATGGAGATCCATGCTAACAACTTGGATTAAAAACATAAAATCGGTAGATACAATTAGGGTTTCTTGAAAGAGATGTCTAATTGTTGGAAAAGGCGAAAGCTTGATCTTTCGATGCAATTTGCATGATTATCGTTATTTATCTTGCCTTATGCATTATTGGTTATCGTTGTTGCAAACCCAAATCTTGGAAGTTTTCTTTCATACATATTTTATTCCAAATCTGCAAAGCCTTGTTCTTTATTTCGTTTTAAGTTTCTGTTTCCTCGATTTCGATGAAAACTGGTCGATATCGAGTACTGATTTTCGATCACCTAGATCGCTGTAGCTTCTGGTTTCTGCAGGTACCCGACGTCGACCAAAGTTTTCCTCGACATCGAGGAGAGTTACTCGATATCGAGTAAAACCAGTGATTGCTGCCTGTTCTGTTTCGACTTGTCTGATCTTCTGTCGACTAACCCTAGTCGAGGTCGGGTAATCTGTAAGTCGATTTCTGTTCGTGAGATTCCTTCGCTGCCTAGGATCCGCTGACCAGCTTCCTCGAGGATCGAACCTGACTTTCTCTTGCTACATCGGGAATCCAAAAAAATCATATTCAATTCTTTAAAATAATCCCATTAAAATAATACATTTAAAATTCATATTTCAAAACCGACAATCGATAATGAACCCGTCATAGAATGGTTCAACCCAAAAACCAACCAAAGATCCAAGAATCAAGGGAGCCGGCCTCGGCCAAGGCCCTCTAGTCTAGTTTCGCCGCGGCGAAACTCACTCCCAAGGCTCCCGTGAAATAGGTGCTTCGCTAGCCACGAGAGACCCATTTCTCCATGATGAAATGGTCAGTTGTGGTCGTGAAAGGCACATCCTCTTTCTCTGGTTTCTATTCTAACTCACTGCGATGACCATGGTTTCGCCGTGGCGAGATTCGAACATTTTGGCTCGTTTTTACCTTGAATCAACTCTGTTCTTTGTCAAATCAATTCTAAACTAAAGTAGAACCTTCACCGACTCAAAGAAACATAAAAAGACTCCAACAAGGACCAGAGGGAGAGAGCGGAAGAGGGATTACTGAAGTCTTCAAGGAAAGTCTTCAAGATGCTCCAATGGGGTCCTTCGAGCTCCAAATCGACGACACTACCAAAAACACATGAAATAGCCACGGTCAAATAGCCACGAATTGGCCACGAATTTCCGTGGCTAAACGGTTTAGCCACGGGCATAGCCATGAATTTGACGTTCGTCGCCATTCGAGGCTATATGCCTCGACGCTAACAGCCACCGACACAATATCCGTGGCTAATAGCCACGATCTGACAGTCCCGTGGCTATGTCCGTGGCCGGTTCTGAAAGGTGCCATCCGTGGCTGTAGCCACGAATACAGCAACGAATAGTGTCGTGGCTAAAGTCGTGGCCACCCAGGGGACATCTCTTAGTAGGTCGTTGCTAGTGTCGTGGCTAATGCCCGTGGCTACAGACGTGGCCATAATGCCCGCGACTATGCCCGTGGCTATGAACGTGGCCATGTGGCATAATAACCGTGGCTATGTTCGTGGCTAATTCGTGACTACATTCGTGGCTATATATTATCAATTGTATTGTGAGCTCGGTAATTAATATAATCTAATTATTTATTATAGCTGGGCACAAACACATACAAAATTAACACATACCACTGCCATCATTTGTTCATCCAAAACACATACAAAACACATCCACAACCATCCAAAACACAACCAGAAGTTCAACCATACACAACACAATCAAAACAAACCCGCAAGTTCAACAGCACACATGTGCAAATACAACAAAGTCTGAAGACAATACGTGGGAACTCAAAACAGAAACATAGCTTACTTTGATTTGCCTTTTCCCTGACAGAACTGCATCATGGTGCTAAGGAGCTTCTCCTGCTAAGATTCATTGGCCTTCTTAGTCTCGTCCATTAGTTGCTCCCCAATAGCTACCATGTCTTGTCGGACACTTGAGCTGAATTGTTCCTGCACTTGTTCATTTACATGCAACCTTCAATCAGCAAACAACTTGTACACTAAAACAAGAATCCTAGCCTCAGTTTAATAGAGCATCAATAATGCAGCTTGCTAGATCTATTAAAACGTGAACTTTATAAAGGATAACTCAATTTGATTACCTTGTGACAACAGAAACCCCAAAGGAAAAAAAAAATAGGAGGTGCAATCATTTAAAATTGGGATCATTCAAAGATGTACATTTAACAAAGAAAAAGCAAGTTACAAGAAAAAAAATTAAAAAAATAAACAACAGAACAAAAGCTTAACTAAACTACTCTATAAGAATTCTCTATTGACCAAAATGAATCTCTCATTTGATCACTTGTTTATTTGTTGAGCTTTTCTAATGGATTGAAGCAAAAAGGAGAATATGAAAGACTAATTCAACAATAATAGACATAAATATGGTAAAAACAACCTTTTTCCCATTTGAGACTTTGTTGAGAAACTCGGTCAGTGGCTTCACATATTGTGAAAGACTTGTTATTCCATTTGTGTCAAATGAGTGAATTTCAGAAAAAATTAAGTCAATAGCCATAACTCTAAATCCACCTTCTTGTAGAACAGAAAAAATTAAGCAAGGAAGGGAAGTTGTAAATTTCTTATACATCATTTCATGAATCAAAAAGGGTGAAAAAAGAAATGAAGGAAGTTGTAAATTTCTTATACATCATTTCATCAAACAGATTAGGCGTAGGCGCAGGCTCATAAGTTAATATGATAGATTAATATTGAGAATAAAATCACATAAATTTCATGAACAAGAATCAGCACACACAATTGGAGTACCCAACAGCAACCCTTTATACCGGATTCAATCTTGTGTAATTCATCTAATGAATCAGAAAGGGTGAAAAAATGTTGAAATAACGATCAGTTTGGGAAGAGAATGAGATGAAGTATGAAAAAAAATCTTAATTGTTAGCACAAATAAGATTTTATTAAGGCCTTCCTCACTTCTTGGCTCATGCAGTGGTTAATCATATGCTATGAAATTTTATATTCAATTTTACACCTTGAATTTAAATGTGGCTTATGAGGCTGGAATTCAATAGAGCTATGTAAATTGTTGTCTAAGAACTTGTTTGTGATACACATATTAGCTAATTCATAACATTCAACTAGCATTTTTAATTGGCCCTGATTCTGGATGTACAGACGAGATGAATTTGAAACAACAAACTTACTGGACTGATTTCCAAACATAAACATCTATCCAATTCAACATCTTTCAATATTTCAATACCATCACACAATTCATGACATACCAAAAAATAAATAAAAAATCACACAATTCATGTGCTAATCAATAATTATTCAAACAAGACACCACATAACAGGGCAACAAACAGTTTGAGTTCTCAAATCTAAACTGCATCAAAAGAGAACACATAGGGATTCAAAATAAGCACTGAATAAGCAAAATTGGGAGCCAAATTTTCTTCCATTAACAAAGTAAGACCATAATCAAAACTCGGCGCCAACTAATTCCTTCTGATTCAGACCCACCTATTCACAAACCCTAATGAGGTTGTGCAAGTCGGGGAACAAGGAATAGGAGAAACGGGAAAACAAAGAAGAAGATGTCACCTGCAGACCTGCCCGCGCCCGCGTGCTGCTCGATTTCGGAGGAGGAAGAAGATGTCACTGCGGCTGTACAAGTCGATGGAGAAGATGTCGCCTGCGGCTGTGCGAGTCGACGAAGAAGATGACGCCTGCAGACCTGCCCGTGCCCACCTGCTACTCGATTTCGGAGGAGGAGGAAGATATCGTTGCGGCTGTGCGAGTCGATGGAGAAGATGTCGCCTGCGGCTGTGCGAGTCGACGGAGAAGATGACGCTTGCGCCTGCCCGCCTGAGTCCCTAGTGAGGTTGTGCGAGTCAACGGAGATCTGAGTCCGAGCCCTTAGAGCTGTGTTGTGCTGCTGTGTTGTGTACCTGCCGGCGTTGATCTCCGGTGGAGGATCGGAGGACAAGAGTGGATGTGAGATGGGGAGGATGAGAGAGATCTGAAATTTTTGGGAGAGAGAAATACGGAATGAGGATAGAGCGGCCAGACATGAGGAAGAGGTTGTGTGAAACTGTGAATGAGGCGGTGCTCCCAAATTAGGGTTGCTCCCAAATTTTTGAGTGCGGGAAACTTACCGCTCAAAATTTTGTTGGGCAGTAAACAAAAAAATTCGGACACCGATGCATGAATTGCTTTTTTATTTGCATTCAAAATTTACATCAAATAAAACCATGAATACAAATAAAACAATATATATTTTAAATAACAAATAAATGGTAAAAATAATAACAGTAATAAAAATATAATATAATAGTTATTGTTATCATTAAAAACAAAAATTACAAAATACGTAGTATATATTAAATAATAAAATAATAATAATAATAACAACAACAACAACAACAACAACAATAATAATAATAATAATAATAATAATAATAATAATAATAATAATAATAATAATAATAATAATAATAATAATAATAATAATAATAATAATAAGGTTAATATAAGGTTTTATACAAGGTTAATATACTCTTATAATATTCTAATAAGAGTAAAATAATATTTTATTAAACATTTATTCATTACTTATACGAGTTTTCCTTCAAACATACTCTTATAGTATTCTAATAAGAATTTATTAGTCAATATAATGTTTTATTAAACATTTGTTCGTTACTTATACGAGTTTTCCTAAAAACATACTCTTATAATATTCTCATAAGAATTTATTAGTCAATATAAAGTTTTATTAAACATTTATTCGTTACTTATATGAGTTTTCCTCAAAACATACTCTTATATAGTATTCCAATAAGAATTTAGTAGTTAAAATAAGGTTTTATTAAACATTTGTTCGTTACTTATAAGAGTTTTCCTCAAAACATACTCTTATAATATTCTAATAAGAATTTATTAGTCAATATAATGTTTTATTAAACATTTATTCGTTACTTATATGAGTTTTTCTCAAAATTAAACATACTCTTATAGTATTCTAATAAGGATTTAGTAGTTAATATAATGTTTTATTAAATATTTATTCATTGCTTATACAAGTTTTCCTCAAAACATACTCTTATAGTATTCTAATAGGAATTTAGTAGTTAATATAAGGTTTTGTTAAACATTTGTTCGTTACTTATACGAGTTTTTCTCAAAGCATATTTTTATATATAGTATTTTAATAAGAATATAATAGTTAATATAAGGTTTTATTGAACATTTGTTAGTTACTTATATGAGTTTTCCTCAACACATACTATATATAGTATCCTAATAAGAATTTATTAGTCAACATAAGGTTTTATTAAACATTTGTTCATTACTTATATGAGATTTCCTCAAAACATACTCTTATTGTATTCTAATAAGAATTTATTAGTCAATATAAGGTTTTATTAAGGATTTGTTCATTACTTATATGAGTTTTCCTCAAAACATACTCTTATAGTATTCTAATAAGAATTTAGTAGTTAATATAAGGTTTTATTAAACATTTGTTCATTAGTTATATGAGTTTTCCTAAAAAAACTACTCTTATAGTATTCTATTAAGAATTTAGTAGTCGAAATAAAGTTTTATTAAACATTTGTTAGTTACTTATACGAGTTTTTCTCAAAGCATATTCTTATATATAGTATTCTAATAAGAATATAATAGTTAATATAAGGTTTTATTGAACATTTGTTAGTTACTTATATGAGTTTTCCTCAACACATACTATATATAGTATCATAATAAGAATTTATTAGTCAACATAAGGTTTTATTAAACATTTGTTCATTACTTATATGAGAATTCCTCAAAACATACTCTTATTGTATTCTAATAAGAATTTATTAGTCAATATAAGGTTTTATTAAGCATTTGTTCATTACTTATATGAGTTTTCCTCAAAACATACTCTTATAGTATTCTAATAAGAATTTAGTAGTTAATATAAGGTTTTATTAAACATTTGTTCATTAGTTATATGAGTTTTCCTAAAAAAACTACTCTTATAGTATTCTATTAAGAATTTAGTAGTCGAAATAAGGTTTTATTAAACATTTGTTAGTTACTTATACGAGTTTTTCTCAAAGCATATTCTTATATATAGTATTCTAATAAGAATATAATAGTTAATATAAGGTTTTATTGAACATTTGTTAGTTACTTACATGAGTTTTCCTCAACACATACTATATATAGTATCCTAATAAGAATTTATTAGTCAACATAAGGTTTTATTAAACATTTGTTCATTACTTATATGAGATTTCCTCAAAACATACTCTTATTGTATTCTAATAAGAATTTATTAGTCAATATAAGATTTTATTAAGCATTTGTTCATTACTTATATGAGTTTTCCTCAAAACATACTCTTATAGTATTCTAATAAGAATTTAGTAGTCAAAATAAGGTTTTATTAAACATTTATTCGTTACTTATATTAGTTTTCCTCAAAACATACTCTTATAATATTATAATAAGAATTTAGTAGTTAAAATAAGGTTTTATTAAACATTTATTCCTTAATTATACGATTTTCCCTCAAAACACTCACTTAGATTATTCGAATAAGAATTTATTGCATAATATAAAGTTCTATTCCACAATTATTAGCTACTTATATGATTTGTTTCTCAAGATAAACTCTCATAATATTCTCATATGAATTTATTAGTTAATATAAGGTGTTATTCAACGATTATTAGTTACTTATATGATTTTTTCCCCTCAAAACACATTTTATTTAACAATTATTAGTTTTGTTTATATTCTAATATTTATTTAGATAGAAATACATATACCATTAATGGGCCTATTGGCAAAAATTATAACCGTATTTGGGCCCATAATAAATTAAAGCCCATTATAAATTAAAGTGTGTCATTTGAGGTTAACAGTAAATAGCCACTGCATTAGCCACAGATATGACCGTGGCTATTAATTGGGCTTCTTAATACGTCGAGAGTTATTAATTGGGCTTACATATTCATTGGGCTTTGACTAATACTAATGGGCTTGACCTTTTTTTGGCTTTGACTCTCTAAAATTGGGTTTGACCATCTTTAGGCCCTACCTTTTTTTTTGGTGAGATTTTGGGCTTAAAAATTGATATTTTCTTTCAAATTAATTTGCTTTAATTTGTGAATTTCCTCAATTCGGATACACCAAAGTGATAATGGGCGTCTCCATGTTAGCGTCGAATACACCCACGGATAATCCAACCGTGGCTAAATTCGTGGTTGTTCACCTCAAACTCGGGTCATATATTGCTAATTGCCTCACATTCTTAGCCATGAGTACAGCAACGGATATTATTCGTGGCTAAATTCGTGGCTACACTGACATGTCGGGTAAGACTCGCCAAAAATGGCGTCGAAATCGGCCACGGAAAAGGTGACTGTGGCCAAAGTAGTGGCTAATAGCCATGATACTAGCCACGACACTTATATTCGTGGCTAAAAACCCCGAAATTCCGAACACGAAATTATTTCTTCATCCCTAGCCACGGCCTTTGCCACGAATATTTTCATTCGACGCTATTATAGCTACGGCTTGTCAGGCCGTAGCTATAGTCGTGGCTATCAGCTACGGATTTGGCAACGACTGTACGACGTGGCTAAAATTCCGTGGCTATTTCCTGTGTTTTTGGTAGTGCGAGGAAATGAATGATCGAGCCTAGTAAAGGTAGAGGATGAGTAAAAGTCCTCTTTTACGAAGATTTGAGACCAAAACAAGAGGAAACGAGAGAGAGATTGAGTTAACCTTTGAAAATAGGGGAGGGAGAAGGAATAGGGCTCGATTTTGCACTTCCCGACATTAGATCCACTCTGATTCGACCTTAGAAGATGGGAAAATCAGTAAAGGTACACCTTTAAAAGGTTTGAAAGGAAAAGAAAGCAAGAGGAGGGAGAACGAGCTGGATTACCATGAGAAACCGATGAATTGGGGTTTCTGGGCTCGATTTCACGGCGGCGAGTAAGAACTCGCAGCAGCAAAACCCTCCAATCGCTTCTGTTTTCTCAAAAAACGAGTCAGTGGTGGTTCCTTTGCAGCTGATCTTCAAAGGAAAGAGGGGTGGGGGAGGTATTTATGGTGGTATTGAAGCTTGGAAACAACAAGAAACAAGAGATTTGGTAGTGTTTGAAGGATTGAACAAGGGAGGAAGAGAGGGTGAGGTGAGGGTTTCTCTTGAGATTTCAAAATGGGAGAGGGGGGCTAGGGTTTTGTGTTTGGGGCTCAAAATTTGATGTGGATGCTAGGGTTTTAGGATTGGTGTGCTATAAATAGGGGCAATAAGTGGGCTTAATGGGTAGTAATGGGCAAAAGACAAAAGAAGGCGGGGGAGAGAGAGAGAGAGAGAGAGAGAGAGAGAGAGAGAGAGAGAGAGGGATAGATATGATCTCGTTAGGTACGATTCTGAATCCGACAATCTATCCCTAATCCCGACCCTCGAAAAATCCAAATTGAAATCCAAACCGTTTTAAAACGACCAACTAGACTCTATGTTTTCAAATCCAAAACTCAAAAGCGAAAATAAGAATCTGTAAAATCTCAAACTCAAAGGATGCCGGAATTATTTCAAAGAATTTCTCAAAATAGCAAGTTGCTCGAGGACGGGTTTTTCGATAACTTTCCAAATCGGGTAATTAAATAATTTAAGAGATTTCGGTCTTTACAAAGCAGGTTTGGGTGGGATAATTAAAGATCCGTTGTTTCATACAATGATTCTATTTTTTTTTTTTACATTTTCAACTAAATAAATATTTGATAATTCTAAAAAAAGAAGAGTTGTTTTTCTAAACAACAACTCTCCCGTTATAATTTTTTTTTGTTTTCACCTCTTTTCCCACTTAAATTGAATATTTTTTTAAAAAAAAAAATACTAAGTCGTTGTTTCAAACGACTTAGTCTCACTTTTCCTAAATCCCAAAATAATTTATATTCTTGGCAAATTTACCAAAAATAAAATCGTTTTTTGGCTAATCTGAAAAAATATTTGTGATTTATATACTTTTATACTTTCAAATAATAAATAAAATAAATATATTTTATATTTATTATTTAATATTTATTGAATAAATAAGTAATTTTTTTTGGAAGCAGATTAGAAATTAGGAAAGCCGTCGCCGACCAGGCCTCTTTCCTAGCGCTTCCGAGCGGACGAGAATACGAAGTTCTGGATCAGTCACCAAGCTATCATCGGCAGGGATGTTGTAGGACAGATGTGCAATCCTATTAGCCACCGCATTCGAACACCTGGAAATATGACGAATAGCAACATGAGACATAATTTAAGTGACTAGTCGTGTCGGCCATCAACAGCTCAATTTTCCAAGGACACGACCAGTCCCCTAGTAACGAAACTCGCTTTTTAAGTTTCCACTTTCGGTGGGACCCTAGGGTTGACCCAGGGGGACCCAGGGCACTCTCGACGGGCTTACCTGACCCGCGCCGATTATCTCGACGCGGTCCAACCTGTGCCGCGAGTAGAATAGGGTCATTTGGGACCTTTCCTATAGTGAAGTTTCATCAACGTGATGGAGATTCATCCTTTACTTGCTGCTAATCGTTCAATCTGGAGAATTGATCGCGACGTTGTGAATCCTCTCCCGGACTGATGGCGCGTTATGAAGCTCTTCTAGTGGGACGCGGATGTGGCCCTTTTTCCATCCGCAGAGCGAGTTTTCCTTTTATTATGTGTCTGCTTCTTAACATTGTTGGAAAACTTATCTCTCAACTTTTTATCCGCTCTATCCTTTCTTTTTTCTCTCTCTTGCCAAAAAGTCCCTTTTACTATTCTGTCTTTCCTCTTTTATAGTGAATGAGAGTCCCCTGTTCTTTGACACGTGTTGTTTTTAAACTCACACGTGTCTCCCTCGTGGTTTGAGGGCATGCAGGACACGTAGCTACTGTTTTCCGTCCGCGGACAGGTTCCTAGAGGGGAGTCTGTCATCTTGAGCCGCGGTAAGTCAATTGGAGCTTTCCTCCTTTTGACCACCCCCCCCCTTTATTACTATTATTATTGCTTTTATGTTTTTATTACCTTTTAGATATTTTTCGGCCGGTTTCGTCACAGCTCCTCAGGTTGGGTCGAATCCGTATGGAATTGACGCAAGCTGACTCACCTTCCGCGGAAAGTATCCGGGTTCGTGCGTTTTTCCTTTTCCTGGGCCCTCCAGATGGAATGGGTTAAAGTCCCAATTGAGGCTCATTAAGAGCCCATTAGGCCCAATAGTATTGGGAAGTCCAACGGTTGGTAATTTCCTTATAAATTACTCTGTTCCGTTTTTTTACTTCTCATATGTCTTATTTCACTTTCAGAAGTTTTTGTTTTTTACTGACTCTCGCTTTTCGGTTGTTTTCCTTCGCCGACGGTCTTCTTCTGTTTGAGTTTTCCGGCGGTGTTCTTCGAGACTTGAGGTATTTCTTTTTGTTCTTCATTTTTTTTCTTGCTCATCTTGAACTTCTCTTGCTTTCCGTTTTGCCATCAAAGATTTCTTCTCTTCAGATCGAAAATAGGATTGGTTTTCCTCGCAAGATTTGTTTTTCCTTTGATCAAAATCTTTGGCCCACGTATACGGTTCTTTACCCGGTTTTTTCTTTAGTGTTTGGGTATGGCTAATCTTAGAGGGGAGCATGATGAGCTAGATGAGTTTGAGAGGGCCGAGGGGTGGAGAGGAGATGCGTCGTCTACATCCCGTCCACGTCCTGAGCTCGTGGTTTTGGGGTCATCTTCTTCGTCTTCCGAGAGTTCTTCCTCAGATTCTCATGGGTCGTCTTCATCGGATTCGTCTTCTTCTCAGATCGCGTCTACCCCAACTCGGGTTGGGCCCTCAGGCAGTCCTATTAAGGTGAGAAGGCGTCGGAAGTGCTCTAACCCTGATTACTATTCCTCTCCTTACTCAGTTTCTTGTTCTTCTAAGGGGAACGAGGAAAACGATGTTCCGTGGATGCGGATGACTCAGGACTTCGCTCTTCTCAGGACGCGGGTCCCTCTTCTACTTCTTATCCAGAAGTTGGCGTTCGGGATTCTGAACTGCCTTGGGTCCCTTACGCGGCATCCCCTATAGGGTTTGCGGAGGTCCCTCTCAAAGTTCGGTCTAAAGAGAACTTGGGTGATCTGGATACGCCCCATTATGAACTCCAGGATTTAACAAATTTCTCTTTTCGTGGGGACTTTTCCATCCCCGACCCCCAGCTCAATTCCCGGTTGAAAAGTTGCGAGGCTGCACAACTCTGTTGGACCTGGTTGATCTTGAGGTGATTTCTCATATTTTCCCGTGGCCGGTCAAGCTGGAACTTTGTCTCCCTGTTGAGGGTGGGGGTTGCCTAGATGCATATGAGGATTGCTTATTTGTTTATGCTGCGAGCTTATCCCAAGGATTTTGCCTTCCTCTCCATCCCTTTTTTGTGGAGTTTCTAAAAGAATACAACTTGAGTCATGCACAGATTGTTCCAAATTGCTAGATCTTTTTCACCAGCTTCATTATGAGGTGTTTGGAAATCGGGGTTCCTCCGGCCATGGATTTGATGTTCAGCATTTTTTCATTGAAGAAGGGTCCCCAGGATTCGAGGTTTTACCAATGTAACTCTAGCTGTGGGTACATCGAAACACTTTCCAGCAAACCGAACTGAAAGCATAAGTGGTTTCTTGTCCGCGACAAAACTGGAAAGAGTTTGAATTGTAGGACTATTCCTGGTTGGTTTAGTTCAGTGAAGAGGCCTACCATTACAGCTCTTTCTAAATTCAAAAAATCCTTTGTACATGAGCCAAAATTCCCTTGGAGAGGAATGATTTCAGCTCTTCGGCTCGAGATGGCTGGATTGAGCGTTCCCCATCCGCGTTTGGGTGTTTCTTTAGTTTTAACCTCTTTACTTTGCTTTCTTTAGTTTTCTCAAGGAAGCCCTTGCTTACAACTATTTTGTTTATGTTTTCACTCCTGCTAGTTGGCGACTTATTTTTCTAAACTTTTTCTTCCAGATAAAATGGATTTGGAATCCTTGGTGAAGCACCACAAAGCGAAGGCTGGGGTCTGAAGAAAAGTTCAGCCACTCGCGGGCCTCCTCGGACCCCAGTTGCACCTCTAATCGTCGGTCTTGCCGCGGACAAGGGGGCACCGACTGATGTTGAGGGGGGAACTGTAGCCCATCAAGCACGCAGGAAGCGTGCTCATTCGTCCAATCCCTTAGTTCCCAAGAAGAAGAAGAAAATCAGCAGTGTCGTTGGTACGTTGGTCGCGGGGGAGAAAGACCAGCCACTTTTTCTCGAGGGAGATGATGCTCTTCCCAAATATCCTATCCCCGGGTCTGAGATGGATGAGCTCCTCCGGCTCAAACTTCATAAGAAATTTGCACGTAACGAGCAGGCTTATGTCAAACGACTAGTTGCTCAGAACTTCTCGATCCAATTTTACCGGATCACTCAATGGGTGAGCGGGGCTCATAGTGTGTTATTCGTCGATGGGTGAACCTTTTGTTTCTTTACTCATTCATTGTTTATGCCTTTTGTAGCTGCGGGCGATCCAGACCGACACCGAGAGGCATCTGGTTTGTCAAGAGAGGGATATTCTCAAGAAAGACGCCGAGATCAAGGAGCTGACTCATCGCGTGCGGATTGTCGGGAATATCGTTGGAGATCCTGACTCAGTTGAAAAATTCAAGAAAAGGTCAGCTGAGCTTCATGAGGAATTGCAAGTGGTCAAAGAGAAGGCGTCGATGTTAACTAAAGAGCGAGACGATGCTAGATTTGCTCTAGATGTTACCCGTTTGCAAGCGGATGAGCTCAGGTCCACAGTTGAGCAACTGTAGGATCAACTTCGCATGAGTCAGGCATCTGTCCATAAACTGGAGGAAGATTACTCAATCCTCCGCGAGGAGCAGTCCATCCTGAAACAGGACCTGGAGACAGCTCAATCTCGTTCGGATCAGGCTCTAGCTGTCAAATGGCTCCAGACTCCCGAGGGTTTAAAGCATTTGTCCTCAAAATGGATTAAAACCGATGCCGGCTTTTCTTTCCTATCATCTGTGGCCAAAGCTTGTCTCCAAACTCCAGAGGGTGACGACATTATGAAGGACAAGTGCTTTAGGTACTTCTGGAAAAGTATGATTGCGGGGATTAATCAGAGCGTGACCCGCTCTGCTTCCAACCCTGGGGCTCCTTTGGAGAAGTTTAGCCCTAGCCTGGAGGTTGAAGACTGGGGACTCTCTAAAGAGGAATTGGCCGCGGAGGAGTCTGAAGCTGATGATGAAGAAGCGATTGCTGACGAAGAAGAGACTTCAGCTCAGATCAGTTGATCTTTTTATTTCTCTTCTTGTTTTGGTGGGAAAAAAACTCTTGCTCTAGCGTGGGTCATGGCCCTTTGTGTTTTGAAAACATTAACACTATAAAGTTTTTGATATTACCATAAGGTCGTTTAATCTGATCTTATTGCTTTTTCCGTTGTTTGATTTTCTTTTGCCCTTTAGTGTGGGGATACCGGTCTCCCAAGTGTTGTGATATCTTCCCCAAGTGTGAAGGGACTTCTTTCCAAGTGTGAAAGGTTCTTCTTCCACCTGGGTTTTACCCGCGAGCCATGATCCTCTTTTTTAGGGGTCATCTTCCTTTTGGAGATTTACCACCTTCGTACTTTCTCAAGTTTCTCAGCTGTTTTGAACAACTTAGGCGTTCATGGCTCCTGGGAGTTTCAATCCTTGGGCTTTTTTCCAGATACAAGGAAGTGTTGAGCATCTTTCTCGACTCGTAAGCCCCCCTCTTTTATTGAGCAGTCTTCGATTACTTGAGGGAAAAAGTTCTAAATTAGGTTTTCCGTTTCCATGTTATTTGTCTGACTACGTGCAGGTTTTGCCCCCTCAGTTTGAGGCCGAATATGGTTCTTTGCCACCAGAGTGGGTCTTTTTATCTTCATATCTAGTTCAAAATTTTTTGGTAGTGGTAAGTTGGAGCGAAAATGGTCTTTTTCAACTCGACTGTGGATGGGAAGACTTCGTTATGCTTCACGGTTTTGGAGTGGGGAGCGGCATGATGTTTTTTCACACGGGCCATGCTTCTTTCAACGTTTGCCCGCGGTGCGACAATAATTGACGCGGATGACAACCACTCTGTGTCATCTTCAAATGGATCTTGTTAATTTTTCTTTCCGGAGGCGAATCCACCTCCCATCTTTGGTTGATGGTGTGTTCTGGCTCATTTTCAGTTTTTGTTTCTCCGCATGTAATCTTAATTGGAACATGACTTGTCTTTTTTGATCTGCTTCAACTTGCCTAAAGGCTCTTCACAAGAAGGATAGCCATGTTGTGAGTACGGGGATTCTTTATTCAATATTACAAGCAAAAGGTATTGGCGTGCGAAGGATATTCTCCGTGCTAAACCAAAACCTTGGACTATGGTCGTCTATGTGGCTACATAAATTTTGAAAACGTTAAGGGTGTCCTACATTGCCATTGTCAACGCTTATTACAACCGTTGCGGGGGCGACTATGATGGTTTTTCTTCTAACAGTGTTAACTAATTACACAAAGTACTTCTTCAGGTTTTCCACGTTCCAGGTTCTGTTTAGAGCCACGCCCTCCGGGCTGCTGAGCTTGTAAGCTCCCTTGTTGATAACATCAATGATGACATATGATCCTTCCCGATTGGCGTCAAGCTTTCCTCCAGTTGAAACTTGGCTGAGCACCAGGTCTCCCTTCTGGAATCATCGCGGTTGTACTCGTTTGTTATGGTACCTGGCCAATTGCCTCTTGTACTCTTGATCTTTTAAAACAGCCACCATCCTGCGTTCTTCCCTAAGGTGCATTTCAATTTCGAGGGCCTCGTCATTAACTTCTTGATCGTACGCGAGGATACGAGCTAATGGGACCAATTTTTCGATTGGTATGACCGCATCCACTCCATAGACTAGGGCAAACGGGATTTCTCCAGTTGGAGTCTTGGTCGAAGTCCTGTAAGACCACAGAACCAACGGTAAGAGCTTGGCCCAGCGTTCTTTTGCCGTATTCCCAAGCTTATTTTGAATCCCACATAGTATCTGCCACTTAGTTGTTTCCGCTTGACCGTTCATCTTGGGGTGGGCGACTAATGAGAACTTGAGATTGATGGCGAGGTCGGTGCAAAAATCTCTAATGGTTTCACAATCAAACTGTGGTCCGTGATTTGTGATGATCGTGTCTGGCACTCCGAAGTGGCATACTATGTTTTTTCAAAGGAACCTTCTAACTTTCTCCGCGGTTATAAGTCTCATGGCTTCAGCTTCTACCCACTTAGTGAAATAATCTACTAAGACAAGCACATATTTCAACTGTCCTTGGGTTGTTGGGAAAGGACCCAAAATATCCATTCCCCATACGGAAAAAGGGTATGCTCCATATATGCCTCTCATTGGCTCCGTGAGCTGATGCCTTAAGTCCCCACGTTGTTAGCACGCATCGCATTTCTGGATGAACGCCTGGATATCTTGCTTCATTGTGGGCCAATAATAACCGAGTCTCATGGCTATCGAGGTTAGCGCTCGCCATCCCTGGTGGTGGGCACAAACCCCCGCGTGCAGTTCCTCCACAATAGTTCTGCCTTCTTTTATAGAGTCTTCCCTCTCTGATGGTGAATCGAGCGGCCTTCGAGATGACCTGTTTTGCCTTTTCCTTTTCCGGTGGTAGAGTTCCCTTTCCTAGGTATTCCGCGAGCAGGATTCTCCAGTCCCCCTCTTCACTAGTTTGGACTTGGAATACCTCCTGGATGAGCCTGCGACGATCCCTTCTTTCAAAGAAAACTTCTTCTCTAACTTCAGTCGGCATAATTGCTCCTATTCAAGATAATGCGTCGGCCTGTTGATTTTCGTCCCTTGGGACCACGGTCAGACTGAACACTATGAATGCTCTCTTCAGAGCTTGAATCTTTCTCAAGTAATCGGGCATCAGACCGGTTCTTGCCTCATATTCCCCCGCAATTTGTTGTGACATGACTTTTGAGCCAGTGTAGGTGGTCACTTGCCTTGCGCCCCTAACTAAGGCTATCTCTAGGCCTGCGACCAGAGCCTCGTACTCCGCCTCATTGTTTGTGTCTTGGAAGTCCAGCTTATAAGCATAGTTTAGGTGTTGCCCATCAGGCGTGGTGAGAGTTAAAGGTTCGATAATGTAAAACAAAGTAATATAAAGATACTCTAGAAGGGGGGTTGAATAGAGTATGCCGGTTTTTCGCAGATAGTCTCAAGACTTTTGAAGCTCGTGCAAAACCCTTTGAGATTAGACTTAGTCTTTTCTTTGAAAACCTGAATCACAAAGTTAGACAATACGAACCAAGTGCGGAAATAAGGTAAAGCAATAAAGTAAAGGACTCGATGAGTTGTTTACGAGGTTCGGCACGAACTTGGCCTACGTCCCCGCCTAGGGTTCTTCCACAACCCTAGGATTCAACAGGCTTTATTGATTCACAAAGCTTAGGATCCTAATAGCTCACCGAGAAGCCTCTCTCCTATACAATTGCAATCTAGTCAACTCACGTTCCCTTGGAGTCCTAGACCAATCTAGAAGAGCCCCACCTCTCTCAACTATCTAGTACAATCCTCTTACTCTCGAGAATCAATAGCCTAGTGTTCACTTCCTGAGTTACAAACTCTCGAGTATAACACTATAACTGAATATATCCTATAAGCTCACTGTGTAACTCTCAAATGCTTTGAAATGAAATAACAGACTCTTAGGACAAGCAGAGAGCACACGAAGACAGATTTCTCTTGAAGGCTTGGAGTGTATGAAACCTCGTCTTCAATGAATGTGTGTATTCTGTCTTCATTTTCCTTCTCTTTATATTGAGACAAATCGGTGCCAAGGATCTTCTCCAACGGCTAGTATAGATCATGGCTTTGAGCTGGATCTTCTATCTTTGGAAACTTCGAATGCCACAATCTTTCCGATTTGAATCTTCCCAAGTTGTATCACAAGGAAGGAAATAATTCGAAAATACTTCCTGAAAGATTAGTTAACTATATAATAATATAATGGAAGTATATAATCATATTAAATAATATTTCAAACAAAACAACATATAGAATAATATAGAAAAAGTTTTGTATTTCATCAACACTGTTAAAGCTCCAAGACCCTTGACACAGACATACTGTCAAGGCCTTTGAAACTTATTCCGATTTTCATCAAGGGAGGGAGTTATCAATCTCCCCCTTGATGAAAGACAAAACCTGTGCATCCCTGCAACTTAGTCAAGCATAAATAATATAAGTGAAATCGGACTAAGTACCTGCAAGGGTTAGACAAATGTTGGATCAAAATTTTAAAGCATAAAAAGCCATCCAACCGAAAACCAAAAATCAAAAACCAAGGTCTCCCAAGACCTTCACAACAAAAAGTTTTCAAGTCTAAACCACAGATCATCTCCCCCTTTTTGTCTTTCAACAAAGGGAGGAGGTAAAACAGTCACCAAAAGTTTTGAAATTGTTTCCAAAAACAAGCAATGTATCAAGTTTGGGATAGGGATGGGATAGGATAGGTTTAAGCTTCGTCGTCCGGAGCATCATCAGTGAGCCTCGTCCACAGACCTTGCAGCATCTTGTTTCTCCCGCTAATCTCCGTCATAACCTCCTTGCAGCTCCTTAATATCCAGGCGAACTTCCTCCAAGCCCAACTCCAGGTTGTCTATGCGCTCATCAACAGCTGAGGCAATGGGAAGAGCTTTTGAAGGATAGGCAAGACTCAAGGTCCCTTGGGGAGACCGAGTGACGCCTATCTTTTCAAGGCTCTTGGAGTCGAACTTACCCATATGACGCTGCTATTCTTCATTTTTTAAATCAATTCCAGAAGCTTTGAAGAGCGGGGTCAAAAGGGTGGCAAAGGGGAGGGGAGTTCCTTTCCTGGCTTTTCTTGTGTGAGCCATGGATCCTAAAATGGTGTTGGCCAGATCAAGATCAAGGCCATTGAGGATTCGGTAAAGTAGGACCATGGCATTGTTGGTAAGGAGCGAGCCAGAGTTCAGACGGGGTAAGAGGCATCGAACAATGATGTTAAATATAATTTTTTGCCTCTAGGGTAAGGGATGAGTGGGTGAGCTGCTTTGAGGTGCTGGTGGATGCTTCGGGTAGGAGATATTTGGATCGGGCAAGGATGATGCAGTTTTCTTTAGAGGGGTGTACATCAGCGGATGGACAAGGGCTAGGTAGGCCAAGGAAATCAGCAAAGTCATTGGAGTTGAAAGAGATTCTAATCCCTTTGACAACAGATTCCAAGGACCAACCATTGGCATCGTGTTTGGCTTTTAGGTTTATGTAGAACAGGCGGGTTAGCTGGGGATAGTAGACGGTTTCAAGATTGAGAAGGGTCCAGGCAATGGATTTTTTGAGAAGATCAATGCAGGGTAGCTTCAAAGCCTCAAAGAACTCGATATCCAAAAAATCATAACAACATATCCTACGAGTTCGAAACTCATCTACCCACTTACCAGCAGTCTCAGCATTTTCAAACCATGAAGAGGGTAAGGATTGGTTTACCTGGATGTAGGCGGGTGTTGTGAGCTGAATCTGCCATGTTTTACACTAACTTTTATATCGATTTCTGCATACATTTCATACATTTGGGCTAAGATAGTACAGAATCTATGTAGTTTATGTTTATTTGCCAAATTATGGAATCTACACCAGTTTCTGTTTAATTCGCAGATTTCAAGGCATTTTACAGCAATTCTAAGGAAGGTCGGAAAAGCTCGGAAAACCACTACAGAAGTCCAAGGTCAAAGAAGCAGCGGAACCAGTCAAATCGAGCCGAGAACCCAGGCTACTCGATCTCGAGTAGGTCTTACTCGATCTCGACGAGCATGTCCGAGCACAGCTTTGCCGACCAGGAGCAACGTCGAGAGCCAGACCAACCCGACTTCCGGACCTAACTCGATCTCGACAAGACCTTGGTCGAGATCGACGAAGCCCAGACACCAAACCCGGAGTCGAGGAGAGAAGCTGACCGAGAAGCCGAGGACGAGAAGCCGAGCACAATCCTACTCGATCTCGACAAAGCCTTTGTCGAGATCGATGAGCCACCCAGTGCCAGTCCGAGTCCATGCCGAGGAGAAGCTGCTCGACAAGAAGTCCACACCCCAACTCGGCGAACCCTGGTCGAGATCGACGACCCTTTGTCGAGATCGACGAAGCCCAGAGCCCAGGTCCGAGCTTGTCGAGTACACCTACCCGAGGAGACCTAGTCGGCAAGACTTTCCTACTCGAGGTCGACTACGCTTACTCGAGGTCGACGAGCGTCAGGAGCCAAGACCGAGCCACATCGAGCACCAGTTAGCCAAGACGACGAGTCCTAGTCGATGTCGATAAGGCTTTGTCGAGGTCGAGTAGACCCCGTTTCCAGAAACGCGTCGTCGAGAGTTATCCTAGTCGAGTTGGGATTCCTTGGGGCCGAAGAAGGAAGATTCTATCCGAATTCTATCAAGTCTATCCATGGGAGACAAGATCTATCAAGAGATGAAGACTTACCTATTTAGATTTATCTTTTCCCTTTTAGATTTATTTCCATTATGCAATTTATTTATCTTTTATGCTTTTAGATATAATTTTAGCTATAGATAGGAGATTCTATCCTTGATTAGCAAGGATTAGAAGGCTATAAATAAAGCCCTAGGGGCTGGTTTTTCATTAATTCCAATTCCAATTCACAATTCCATTCAAGTAAGTAGGATAGAGAGAGAGAGAGTTTGTAGCAAGCAAGGTGGAGAGGCGAAAGCGGATTTGTCTTGTCGGTTGTAAGCTTTCTTTATTTAATTTAATGCAATTTAGTTCCTTTTGTTATTTAATGTCTTTCTTGATGATGAAGAGTGAGTAGTCCACCCACTTCTGGGGCTGGGGTGAGCCCAACGGTGGCCATGTGAGATAACGCGGTAAAGGTCAGATCTTTTTGTGCAATTCATCTTCTATCCCTATGAGCATGATTCTTTTGCGAGAGTTGAAGGTGATCCTTGTTTGTATTATTGAAGCGAAAGTGATCTTAATGCAACTTGGGTTAATTATGTGAAAAAGGGTTAGTAACAATTAGGGTTTATGCGAAAGCCTCTATATGCCTATTTGTTAATAACGAAAGTTATTTGATGGAAAGCATGATCTTTTATGCCTTTATGTGTTACTTTGCATGGTTATCGTTGTGGTGTTGATACCCTGGCTTTGGAAGTCTTTTAGCATATTGATTTATTTCTGTCAAAAATCTGAGTTTGTGTTCGAAAATTTGCATTTTAAAGTTTCTGTCCCCTTGTCGATATAGAGTAGAGCTTGTCGAGATCGAGTACTGCCTTTATCGATCTCGAGTAGGAACTGGTCTATGTCGAGTTGAGTTTCTGCTTTCTGTTGTCGATTTTCACTTTCTGTTTTCTGTCGACCTGCCCTTGTCGATCTCGAGTTGACTGTGGTCGAGATCGACGAGCCCTCTGCTTTGCTTTTACTTGCTGCTTTACTTTGTCTTTTCTGTCTTCGTTTAGTTCATTGCTTTTGTTTGTTATTTTCTGCTTTTATTTCTGTTTCTTTTCTGTGTTTCTGTCTTTCTGCTGCTTGTCTGTGAGATCTGTTGCTACCTGAGAACTGCTGACGTGCTTCCTCGTGGATTCGATCCTGACTATTCTCTTACTACAACGGGAGGAAGTCTTGTATTTATTTGCTGAGACAGGGAAGTCAGTCTGAACTATATTTCATATTTATTTCATACTTGACCATCCTCCTACAACAACAGCGGGTGGATCGGCATTCTTCCTGCGAGCAATTGTTGGAGCAGCTCTCTTGACAGGCGCCTCAAGGCTTCTGAGGGTGCCCTTCCTGGTGCGCTTGGAAGATGGTGGCTTGACAACAATTGGGGCTTTCCGCTTCTTTGGAGACGGGGGAGGAGGAAAAGGAGAAGGAGACTCTTCCTCCTCATCCTCGGACCTCGAGTCCTCACCGGATCTCGCTTCATCTCCTTCAGCTTCCTCGTCTTCTCCAGATCCGTCTTGCTCTTCGTCCTCTTCCTCAGGCTCCTCTTCAGATGGAACCTCCTCGGCCTCGGCTTCCTTCAGAATCCTCTCAGCTTCCTCCTCAACAAGTTTCCTTGCAAGCTCGGCCTCCTCCTCGGCCTTCTGCTTCTTCAAAGCTTCCTCTCCGGCTTCCTTGGCAGCATCTCTTTCCAGAATGGCGTCGAGATCATCTTCCTCCTCTTCCTCGTCCACCTCCTCAGCGATGATCTTCTTTTTCCCTTTCTGTTTCGCACTGAGGGGCTTCTTAGCCGAGCGTTTTTAAGAGCCCTTGGTAACAGTGGTCGTGCTCTCAGCGATGGTGCTCTGGACAACAGTTGGGACAATGGCTTGAGGAGTGGGTTCAGGTGTGGGAGAGGTGGCAGTAACCTGACGTCCCTTGGAGGTGGCGCCAAGTCTTTTGGATGTGGAAGCTTTCTTTGATTTGGGTGCCATGGAGGAAATCGGCTAGGGTTTTTTTAGAACGGTTGAGAGGTTGAAGAAAGAGGAGTTGAAAGGGTTTGGATAAGTCTGAGAGTGTGAAGAAGATCGGGTACAGAAGTGGGTTTAAGTAGAGAGAGATGGTGATGGAGTGATGGGACGGGTTTAGAGTTCCAAGAGAGGGTAATGATATCATTGCCAAATTTGAAAACATTTCCAATTCAAAATTCAAACTATTCCATTAAAATAGGAGGGAATAACCGAAATATTTTGTTCCAAAAATAACATATCTTAACGGAATAAAAATATAACATAAATAGGCAATTTTAAAATCCGATAAAAAATATAGTTGATTAAATATCTAGAAAGATATTAACCAAATATATGTGATCCGATATATGTGATCTACCATTTAGTTCACAAACCTTGACATAATTCTCAAAGGTCTTGACACTAAGTAGATTTTATCTTTCGTAAAGGGAAAGCTCCCCCTACGAAAGTGCATCCTTGTTAAGCATCCCAATCTCTCTTCTAATGAAGGTGAACCTGTCCTCTGCCAAAGGCTTAGTAAAAATGTCAGCCCATTGATAATCAGTTGAACTAAACGAAATGGACACATCACCTTTTTCAACATGGTCTCTAATAAAATGATGCCTTACATCAATATGTTTGGTCCTTGAATGCTGAACAGGATTCTTAGTGATGGAGATGGCGCTTGTATTGTCACATTTAATAGGAATGCCTTTGAGGTTGATGCCAAGATCTCGCATTTGTTGAGGTATCCAAAGGATTTGGGAGCAACAGGCTCCAGCTGTAATGTATTCGGCTTCTGCAGTGGATAGAGCTACTGAGTTTTGTTTCTTTGAGTGCCAACTGATCAAGGATGCTTCTAAGAATTGGCAACATCCTGATGTGCTCTTCCTATCCACCTTATAGCCTGCAAAATCTGCATCAGAATATCCAATTAATGTGAAATCCTTTTGCTTTGGGTACCATAGTCCAAGCTCCTTAGGGCCATTGAGATATCGAAAGATCCTCTTCACAACCACGAGGTGAGATTCTTTAGGATCAGCTTGAAACCTAGCACACATGCAAACACTAAACATGATGTCAGGTCTACTAGCCGTGAGATATAATAAAGATCCAATCATTCCTCGATACTCCTTTTGATTGACATTTTTCCCAGTCTTGTCTTGATCTAGAGATAATGTTGAGCTCATGGGAGTCTTGGCTGCTTTGGATTGATCCATTTTGAACTTCTTCAAGAGATCCTTAGTGTATTTGCTTTGGTTGACAAAGATCCCTTTCTTGGATTGATGAACTTGTAATCCCAAAAAGAAGTTGAGTTCACCCATCAAGCTCATCTCGAATTCACTGCACATGATGTCAGAAAATTCCTTGCACAAAGATGTGTTAGTAGCACCAAATAATATGTCATCTACATAGATTTGAATAACCAAAATGTCCTTTCCTTTGGTCTTGATAAAAAGAGTCTTGTCGATCAACCCCCTTTTAAAATCATTTTCTAAAAGATATTTTGACAAGCGCTCATACCAAGCTCTTGGGGCTTGTTTCAAACCATAAAGCGCTTTGTCAAGTTTATAAACATGATTAGGAAATTCTAAACTTTCAAAACCTGGGGGTTGAGCCACATATACTTCTTCTTCTAAGAAACCATTAAGAAAAGCACACTTGACATCCATTTGATATAACTTTATGCCCATGAAAGATGCAAATGCTAATAAAATGCGAATGGCTTCAAGCCTGGCTACGGGAGCAAAGGTCTCCTCGTAGTCAATACCTTCCTCTTGATTGTAGCCTTGGGCAACAAGCCTTGCCTTGTTCCTCACGATCTTACCATTCTCATCTAGCTTGTTTCGAAATACCCATCGTGTTCCAATGACTGATTGATGCTTTGGCCTAGGCTTCAAGGTCCAGACTTTGTTCCTTTCAAATTCGTTAAGCTCACTTTGCATGGCAATGATCCATTCTGGCTCTTGAAGTGCCTCATCTACCTTCTTTGGTTCAATAAGAGAAACAAACGCATGAAAAGCACAAAGATCTTTAAGTTTAGAACGAGTTTGAACACTAGAAGTAGGGTCAGAAATGATATCCTTTAATGAGTGTGAGGAGGAGTATTTGAATTTCCTTTTGCTAGTCTCAGCTCCTTGATTCGTCACACCAGCAGGATTGATTTGAGGTACATCTGACTCCATGGTCCTGTTAGGTTCAGTTACAGCAGTTTCTGATGTTTCAACACTGTTGGATTGGACACCAAGGGCTTTGGACAAATCTTCAACACCTTGGGCCAATTCTTCAGTGTTGAGAATTTGTTCCTGCATGTTCCTCTTCTCTGTGTTCTTGGTAGCAGCATCATCACCTTTCTCGTTCTCTGCATGAATGTTAAGATCTATATCTGTAACACTTTCACTTAAAGAACCGTCATTGCATTCATCAAATATAACATGTATACTTTCTTCAACTAACTGGGTCCTTTTATTGAAGATTCTATAAGCTTTGCTACTTGTGGAGTAGCCAAGAAATATACCTTCATCACTAAAGGTTATCTTTTCCATTGTTATGAACAAAACAAGTACAGCCAAAGGGTTTAAAATAAGATATAAGTGATTTGCGGCCTTTGAAAAGTTCATAAGGAGTTTTTTTTAAGATGGAACGAATAAGACAACGATTCAAAATATAGTTAGTTGTGTTAACAGCTTCAGCCCAATAGGTTTTAGGTAATGCATTTTCTAAAAGCATAGTCCTGGCCATATCCTCTAAGATGCGGTTCTTTCGTTCCACAACCCCATTTTGTTGAGGTGTCCTAGGAGCGGAAAAGTTATGGGAGATGTCATATTTAGCACAAAACAAATCAAACTGAAGTTGATCAAACTCCCTACCATGATCACTCCGAATTGACACTATGGGTTCATTTCTTAAAGTTTGCAACTCCTTACAAAGTTTTGAAAACTCAAATAAGGCCTCTGATTTTTCTTTTAAAAATGCAACCCAAGTATATCTAGAAAAATCATCAACAACGACTAGCATGTACTTTTTACCATTGGGAGATTTGACTCGCATAGGACCACATAAATCCATATGTAAAAGTTCAAGGGGTCTAGAAGAACTTACAACCTTTTTGGGTTTGAAAGAGCTACGTGTTTGTTTACCTCGTGTGCATGCATTGCACATATCAATACCTTTGAAGTCCATCTCAGGTAGCCCTCTTACAAGCCCTTTGGACACAAGCTTCTGCAGTGTATATGGACTCACATGACCGAGTCTCCTGTGCCAGAGCTTTGGATCGTCCGTCAAAGACTTTAGACAGGTTAAGCTTCCTTGTGCCACTTGATCAGCATTTACAGCGTATATATTGTTGTAGCGATATGCAGTCAATATAACTTCACCTGTATCTTCTCTGCATACTAGACATCTTTTCTTGTTAAATCTAACACTGTTCCCACTATCACATAATTGAGAAACGCTAAGCAAATTATACTTTAAACCATCAACAAGATAGACATTTTTAATACTATGGTTGGAATCACTTCCAACACTACCAATACCAATGATGTCACATTTTCCTTTGTCACCAAGAGTGATTGTTCCTGTGGATTGCTCCTTTAGATCATGAAAGAGAGAACTCTTCCCACTCATATGCCTTGAGCAACCACTATCAATAATCCATTTGTGTTCTTTCACCTTGGTGATCTCCTACAAAACAAACATCAACCTTTGTGGCTAGACCAATAAGCAAATTTGGATCCATTATTGGGATAAACCATATTTGGTAAAATCGTGCCTTTTGGGACCCAAACTTGTGTTATCCGTTCTTTTCTCAAATGAACAGGAAATGTATTGCGAATGATATATGGATCCTTTCTTCTATAGGGGCAGGTCTCTTTTACATGTCCCTTTCTAGCACAGTGGTGACATATAGGAGAGGTTCTGCTTCCTTTTGCCTTTACAAAGGTGGTAATGTGTTGCTTCTTTAAAAACCTTGGATTGTAACCAATACCACTTTTGTTTAGAGAACTTTGTTGCTCACCCAACATCCTATCGAGAGTGCCTTTGGATTTGGTAAAACTTATGAGGGCTGTCTGTTGATCTTGAATCTTATTATTCAGGGAGATCTTCTCGTTCTCTAAGTCATGATGCTCATTTCTTAGAGAGGAGAGATCTTGCTTGAGTTCAGATTTCTCTGAGTCAAGCGTCTTGACTTTAATGTCAAGACCTGAATAAGAAGCTTCAAGACTTTTGATCCTCATAGACAGATCCTCAATAGTTCTTTCCTGGTCCACAGTTCTCTTAATAAGAATGTTAGCCTGGGCAATAAGTTTGTCTTCATTGGCAATCATATTAGAAAGGAATTCCGATAATACCTCTTTTGGACTTGCCATAAGTTCTCTTACAGTAGCTTCAAGTTTTTCATCGTGGGATTCATCTTCTGAGGCCATGAGACAAATATTGGCCTTCTCATCATCGGAGTCAGAGTCGGAATCGCTCCAAGTTGCCACCATGGCTTTCTTCTTCCACTTGTCACCCTTCTTGGACTGGCTCTTTGTCTTTTGAGGGCAATCCTTCACAAGATGATCCGTTTTACCACATTCATAACAAGACAAAGGTTTAGTCTTCTTATCATACTTGTTGTATTGAGGCTTACCTCGAAATTTAGAAGACTCTGATCCATCCTTGTTGTTGAATTATTTCTTCATTTTGAGAATTCGAGCAAGGCCTCTTGTGATAAGAGCAAAAGGATCATCCTCATCGTCATCCTCATCTTCGGAATCAGATCCATCTTTAGGCTCATCCTTCTTAGACTTGAGTGCCAAGTTCTTAGTGCTAGCTGGAAGTTCTCCATCGTCTTCATTAAGGATCATCTCATGCGTGATCAGCTTTCCAAGCAGGTCATCAAGGGGTAGAGTGGTGAGGTCCTGTGCTTCCTCTATAGCTGTTACTTTTGGACCCCATTTTTCTTTTGGGAGGCACCTCAGTATCTTCCTCACTTTCTCAACGTTTGTAAAGCTCTTGCCGAGAGAGTCAAGGTTGTTGGTGATTTCTGTGAATCGTGTGAACATGGCCTTGATTGACTCATCAGATTTCATTTTGAAAAGCTCATACTTTCGAAGGAAGATGCTGATCTTGGTGTCTTTTACTTGGCTAGTTCCCTCATAGGTGACGACCAGTCTGTCCCAAATCTCTTTAGCTGACCTACAAAAATGAAATACGGTTAAATTCATCAGTGCTAAGACCACAATAAAGTAAGATAATAGCCCTGTAGTTTTTGGAGACGAGTTCAAGATCCGCTTGGATGTATTCAGACTCCTTCTTTGCGACTTTGGTTCCATTTGGTCCGTCTTTCTCTGGAATCTTCGGACCATTCTCTATAATGTTCCAAAGTTCCAGATCTTGATCTATAATGAACATCTTCATCAAGGATCTCCAGTGGACAAAGTTGTTTCCTACAAAGAGTGGTGGTCTGCTCGTGGACCTTCCCTGTGCAAATCCTCCGCTTGCTTCACCAGACATGATCGAAAACTCACAAGATTGTTAGATCAAAAGCAGTGAGTAAAGCTCTTATACCAATTGAAGGTTCGATAATGTAAAACAAAGTAATATAAAGATACTCTAGAAGGGGGGTTGAATAGAGTATGCCGGTTTTTCGCAGATAGTCTCAAGACTTTTGAAGCTCGTGCAAAACCCTTTGAGATTAGACTTAGTCTTTTCTTTGAAAACCTGAATCACAAAGTTAGACAATACGAACCAAGTGCGGAAATAAGGTAAAGCAATAAAGTAAAGGACTCGATGAGTTGTTTACGAGGTTCGGCACGAACTTGGCCTACGTCCCCGCCTAGGGTTCTTCCACAACCCTAAGATTCAACAGGCTTTATTGATTCACAAAGCTTAGGATCCTAATAGCTCACCGAGAAGCCTCTCTCCTATACAATTGCAATCTAGTCAACTCACGTTCCCTTGGAGTCCTAGACCAATCTAGAAGAGCCCCACCTCTCTCAACTATCTAGTACAATCCTCTTACTCTCGAGAATCAATAGCCTAGTGTTCACTTCCTGAGTTACAAACTCTCGAGTATAACACTATAACTGAATATATCCTATAAGCTCACTGTGTAACTCTCAAATGCTTTGAAATGAAATAACAGACTCTTAGGACAAGCAGAGAGCACACGAAGACAGATTTCTCTTGAAGGCTTGGAGTGTATGAAACCTCGTCTTCAATGAATGTGTGTATTCTGTCTTCATTTTCCTTCTCTTTATATTGAGACAAATCGGTGCCAAGGATCTTCTCCAACGGCTAGTATAGATCATGGCTTTGAGCTGGATCTTCTATCTTTGGAAACTTCGAAGGCCACAATCTTTCCGATTTGAATCTTCCCAAGTTGTATCACAAGGAAGGAAATAATTCGAAAATACTTCCTGAAAGATTAGTTAACTATATAATAATATAATGGAAGTATATAATCATATTAAATAATATTTCGAACAAAACAACATATAGAATAATATAGAACAGGTTTTGTATTTCATCAACATTGTTAAAGCTCCAAGACCCTTGACACAGACATACTGTCAAGGCCTTTGAAACTTATTCCGATTTTCATCAAGGGAGGGAGTTATCAAGAGTGACTCCGGCCCCGCATCCATCTTTATTGCCTGCTTCGTCGACTCTGAGAACCCATTCATTTTTCTCTGCTTGGACTCCTGCCTCAAAGCTTGTTTCACAGATGAAGTCTGCTAGGGTTTGTACAGCAGCTCGACGCGGGGCGTGCTCGATCTCAAATTCTATCAGTTCCACCATCCACTTTGTCATTCTTCCTGATAAGCATGGTGAATGAAGGATTTGCCTTAGCGGCAAGTCCGTCATCACTCTGATGACGTGGTCTTGGAAATATGGGCGCATCCTCCGAGCCGCGAATACTAAACACAAGATCATATTCTCAACCGGCTCGTAACGCGTCTCAGCATCTTGCATTACCCTACTGATGTAGTACACCAGATATTTCTCGTCGCGGGTGAGAACTGCGCTGATGGTGACGCTTCTTACCGCCAGGTGTAAATGCAAAGTTTCATGCTTCTCTGTTGTTGTAGGGTGGGAAGCGTTGTCAAGACGCATTTCAGCCCTTCAAATGCTTCCTGCAGTTCTCGGGTCCACTGTACTGGTCCCTTCTTTTTTAGTAGTGAGAAAAAAGGTAGGGACTTATCCGCAAGGCATGAGCAAAACCTGCTTAAATAGTTCACTGCCCCATTCAAAGACTGGACCTCCTTTATGGTTCGCGATGGTTGTAGATTTTGAACCGCGGTGATTTTTTCAGGGTTTACATCTATCCCACGGTGGCTGACCATAAAACCCAAAAACTTGCCAGAGTTCACCTCGAAGACATACTTTTCCGCGTTGAGGTTCAACCCTCCTCGTCGAAGTGAGTCAAACGTCTCCTGTAGGTCCGTGGCATGGTCTTCCATTCTTTTACTTCTCACTACGATATCATCAACATATATGGACACATTTCTCCCAATCTGTCCGAGGAAGATTTGATCCACTATCCTCTGAAAAGTTGCCCCAGCAATTCTTAAACCCAAAGGCATGACTCGGTAACAGAATATCCCCTGGTTGGTGATAAAAGTCGTGGCTTTCTTATCAAGTGGATTCAGACGTATTTTATTATACCCTGAGTACGCGTGCAGGAAACTGAGGACCCCGTTCCTTGCGGTCCCATCGACCAACTCGTCAATGGATGGCAATGGATAACTGTCCTTAGGACAGGACTTTGTGAGGATTGAGAAGTCGACACACATTCTCCACTTCCCATTGGACTTCTTTACCAAAACCACATTCGACAACCACTCAAAGGAAGCCAGGAGGCTTGGTTTCCTTTGGGTTCCTGGGTGCTTGGTTGACCGACAACCATTCAGACGTATTTGATGAACCCTTCTAGATCCGGTATCCGGTCCTCCTCTGGCCTCCTAGCTTCCTTTGGGTTCCTGGGTGCTTGGTTGACCGACCCTTGCATGGTAGAGAATCTGTTGTGCCGTCTTCCGCGCCACTTTCGTCCCCTTCCCCTTCCTTGATTGAAAGGAGGGTGCCTCCTCTGCTGATCTTGGGGTTTAAGGTTTCGGTCTTATTGACGTAGAGGACTTCCTGCCCGTGGATTATAACCTTCCAGGTTGGCCTTCTGTCTAACCATTCTTCTTGATGCATTTGATATCCCCGCTCTAGTTCTCAGTAATTATCCCTCTGAGGATGATACGATCGTGGAGGATCCATGTCTCGCCTCCGATCATTATCCCTCTGTCGGGATCCTTGGCCCCTTTCCGAATTCATATGAATTTCATCGTGCGGTATTGGGTGAGCTGCTCCTGCTGACTGGTGCTTTGGGGGCGTAACTCCTCCCTTGTCTTTTTTGAATTTTCCGGTAATTTTTCTGAAGAACCCCTGATTGCTAGTGTTTTCTCTCGAGCTGGACGCGGCTGCTTCTTCGGCTTTTTCCGGAATAGATAAGTCTTGAAGTCACCCTCTGCCAGATTCCCCATGAGGATGATGGTTGCAGATTCGTGATTAAAGTTAGGAATCTGCACCACTACGCTGGTAAACCATACAAAGAAGTGTCCCAAGGTTTCACCGACTCCTTGCTTGACTGAGTTCAGATCGAGCATCGTTTTCTTCCGCAAGCGAGCACTCTCGAAGTGAGATTTGAAGACATGGGTTAATTGAGCAAAGCTAGCCACTGAGTTTTTTGGCAAGTTGGTAAACCAAGTGAGAGCTATTTTTGTCAGCGTCGAGGGAAATGTCCGGCACATCATGGCATCATTGTACTCATTGATACCCATTGCGATCACGAAGTGACACAGATGCTCCTTAGGATCAGTTGTTCCATCGTACTTCATCAGGTTTACATCTCTCCACCTTTTTGGGACAGACGCGGCATATACTTCTTTGGTAAAGACAGAGGGTAAGGTTTCCAAACCGTCTGTCTTCATGTTAGCGGAGTCTAACTTGGTGGAAGTAGAGACATCCGTCGATCGCTCCCCTCGCCGATGTTTCCTTATGTGTTGCCCCCCATCATTCTGTTGCGGTTGCTGCGGCATGGTAATCCCTTGGCCTTGGTACCCATAGTATGGATTGCCAAAAGCGTTAGCTTGGTAGTTGTACGTGGCATATGGCTGCCCATAGGCATCACACTGATACCCCTAGTAGGTTGTTCCTTGTTGATGAACGTGAGGGTCGCCGTAGTCATAGTAGTAGTGATATCCTTGTCCATGCTGTTGATAGCAAGGTTGCTCGTGAGGAACTTCGTAATGCTGGAAGTTTGGTGGAATGTAAGCTTCTCCGAACTGGTTGTAATAATGATGGACCGGCGGATCTTGTGGCAGATCCCAATCATCATCCTGGATATCGGGCTGAGAGGATGCTCATGATTGCCGCTCTGGCTTATTCCATCTGACGTGTTGTTCTGAAAGAAGCTCATTTTCCCTGCCATGGAATTTCTTTTGATGAGTGATTGTTCTTAAGATTCATCTTTTTTAACCAGCTACTTTCCACGTTCTGACATGGCCTCCCTTCTACTGATTGGCGCAGGGAGCCTGATCTTGATTATGTGAAAAATATAATGGGAACCCCTTAGTGTGAGCGGGTTCCCACAGAAGGCGCTAGTGACGAAACTCACTTTTTAAGTTTCCACTTTCGGTGGGACCCTAGGGTTTATCCTGGGGGACCCTGGGCGCTCTCAACGGGCTTACCTGACCCGCGCCGATTATCTCGACACGGACCAACCTGTGCCGCGAGTAGAATAGGGTCCTTTAGGACCTTCCCTATAGTGAAGTTTCATCAACGTGATGGAGATTCATCCTTTACCTGCCGCTAATCGTTCAATCTGGAGAATTGATCGCGACTTTGTGAATCCTCTCCCGGACTGATGGCACGTTATGGAGCTCTTCTAGTGGGACGCGGATGTGGCCCTTCTTCCATCCGCGAAGCGAGTTTTCCTTTTATTATGTGTCTGCTTCTTAACCTTGTTGGAAAACTTATCTCTCAACTTTTTATCCGCTCTATCTTTTCTTTTTTCTTTCTCCGACCAAAAAGTCCCTTTTACTATTCTGTCTTTCCCCTTTTATAGTGACTGAGAGTCCCCTGTTCTTTGACACGTGTTGTTTTAAACTGACACGTGTCTCCCTCGTGGTTTAAGTGCGTGCAGGACATGTAGCTACTGTTTTCCGTCCGCGGACAGGTTTCTAGAGGGGAGTCCGTCATCTTGAGCCGTGGTTAGTCAATTGGAGCTTTCCTCCTTTCGACCCCCCCCCCCTTTATTACTATTATTATTGCTTTTATGTTTTTATTACCTTTTAGATATTTTTCGGCCGATTTCGTCACCTAGGAGAGCCTTTATAATGACCAGACAATCCTCTTCGATCAGAAGGTATTGAATTCCTAGGGCTTTCACCTTTGCAACACCCATGTGTAGGCCCAAGGCCTCAGCAAACACCGCAGAACGGTTATCAGTTGTTTTAGTACTTGCAGACCAAGTTTGGTAAGACGAATTGCAGAATAAGGAAATCTCATGAGCCATGATAGATGAAACGCGGTTGAAGACAAATTGGTTTATGAAAAACCAGAGTCCCCACCAAGCAAAGGCCAGATTACCGGTTGTGTGCTTACCCAGAGATGTATATATATTGTTTAGGATGGTACTAGGTTTAGAGTCAACAGTGATGCCTATTGTATTAGGTTTATGAATCCTAAGCGCCGAAAGCAGGTCATTTGTCATAGGGCATTCTAGGAGTAAATGAAATGTAGATTCCGTAGAGCATCCGCAGAAGCTGCATCCAGATGGTACCGATACATGTGACCGTAGTAGTCTATCCGAAGTGGGTCTCCGTCGTGAAGCGGGATGATAGTCGTGGCCGAGACAGTTGAGAACCAGCCATCCTTACTAGGCCCCTAGAAGAGTCTGTCATTGAAATTTTTATCTGGTAATTTAATGTAAATAATGTTTGCAATGATGGTTGGGTTTAGTAGACCTTATAAGTCTGTATGAAGCGCAGAAACATTCCACTTATTATTTCTATCGACAAACCGGTTAACGGACCAATTGAAATATTCTTCATCAATCGGTTGAAGTTCCAGATCATGTAAGGGGGTCTGGCGAGCCCAATTGTCCTTCCAGAAATTAACCGAATGACCATTAGCGATAGACCATCGAAGGCCTAGTTTAAATAGATGCCTGATAGAGGTGAGCTTGGACCACTGCCATGAAGTGTTTCCTTTTTTTTGTGTAATTCATAAGCGTTGTATTTTTCAGATACTTTGCTGTAATTACTTTGACCCATATGTTATCTGGTTGAGCGATGATTTTCCAAAGCAACTTCATCTGTAGAGCAAGATTCATAGTTTCTGCTTTGTATATGCCAAGTCCTCAATAAAGACTATAACTTATTCTTATGAGATTCAATAAAATATAATTAATTAAGAGAACGTGGAAGAAATCTTGTACCAATTTTGCGCATTGCGACGAGTCAGTCGGGTTTGGGTCGGATTATTCGGTTTCAGGTTATATCGGACTCGGGTTGATATCGGGTGTGATGACAATTCTGGTCTGATCGGGTTCAGGTCGGGTTTATTCGTGCATTACTTTATTAGATACAACCGGGTTTTTGGGTCTTATTCATTTTGGACGAATCGGGTTTCGGTCTAAACGGGTTCGGTTAATCGGGTTTTGGTCTAAATGGGTTCGGGTGATAATATTAACATCCATTATTAAGTCAAATGGCTTTTTATAAATGGAAGGAGTACAAAATTATATTTAATTATACTATATGGATGATAATATTAACATCCATTATTAAGTAATCAAATACTTAGGTTGTTTTGAGTATTTTAGGGAAAATGCTAAGATTTTTGTTGGTTTCGGATATAATTGGGTTTGAGTTATTTTGAGTGTCGGGTATTATCGGGTTCGGGAAATTTTGGGTTTTGGGTATGTTCGGGTTGGGCAATTTTGGGTTTCAGGTTGATTTTGGGTCAGTGCATTCCGATATAATCGGATTCAAGTTATTGCTGGGTTCGAATTTCTTTCGAGTTCGGGATTCACTCGGATCGGGTCGGTTGGTTTTGGATCTAAATTTTTTTTCAATTATTCTAGTGTCGGACGGGTTCGCATTTGGTCATGAAAAGCAAGATCGAGTCTATATGGTTTCGCAAGAACAAGACGAACATGCAAGATCAAAGAATAGAGGAAGAACACGAGATTTTTACGAGGTTCGGATCCGCGATCGTACATCCCCGAAGCCTTAAGAGTCAGCCCTAATCCACTATCAAAATAAGGGAGAAAGTACCGATCAGACAATCCAAAGAGTACAAGTATAGATCTAAGCCGAAACCAAAACAAAAGACACGAAAGCAAGCAAGAAGAAGAAGAACTTCTTCAACAATCTCAGATTTGAGGATACGGACTCAGATTCGAGAGCTAGAACCCAACACCGAGCTATTGCCGGTAGTCAAGAGATCTCTGAACACCAGGGAGTCGTCGGAGAAGAAGAGCTTCGCCGATCGGAGGTGGGAAGAGCTTGAATAGCAAATCCTAACCCTAGCTTCTCTATGCTCTCTCACTCTCTTTCTTTCTCTGGAGAAAAGGAACAGTGAGGCAGCTCGAGAACGCCAAAGGAGAGCTCACTATTTTATATCATGGGGCATTCTAACCCTAGCTTCTCTATCCACAAGGCTTCTAAGCAACCGGGCTCGAGGTTTTGGGTCGTGTAACATATCATGGGCTTTAGGCCCAAAGCTTGGCAGCTCTCCCATGTTGGAGATCAAGCCATCTAGGCTCAATGCAATCCATCTAGGCTCGAGCTAACTCCCAAGAGCTTTGTCCATGTCCTTAGCCGTGTTACACTTAGCCTTTCATGTCACATATACATAATACATACATTACATACATATTATAAGGTAAAACACTTAAAAAATATACAAGTTCTCAACAGGTCGTTCGATTTTCTTGGATCGGGTCAATAGCAATTTTGCGATCCCAAATAGGCAAATCCTATAATTTTCTGACCCAAAAAAAATACCTAACCGGTGTATATATGAAGGGCCATCAGCCTACAAAAAACATTTTGAGGTAATGACGGGCTGTGCTGCCTCGGCCCAATTAAAATCCGCGAGAAACTTCTGACAGCCATCCAAAAAAATAACGGGCTATGCTGCTCGGCCCAACAAAAATCCGCGAGAAACTTCTGACTACCGTCCAAAAAAAAGGTGACACTAGAAAAGTAATGAATGAGCTTGTCTTGTTCGCCTTTCAATTCATTCATTCATCCCGATCACGCCCTCCCCTTCCCCCACATATTTGCAGATCTGAATCCCCCACCTCTCCAATCTCCGATATGACGACCTTTAACGGCGATGAGACTGCACCGTTCTTCGGCTTCCTCGGCGCCGCTGCAGCCCTCGTTTTCTCTTGTAATCATCTTCCGCCCTCATCCCTCTCCCTCTCTCTCTCTCTCTCTCTCTCTCTCCCCCCGTATTCTCTAATTTCGGCAATTTTGTTCTTGATTTGGTTGATATACGATGAGAATCAAGTTTTTATATTGTTGATAGCTTTTGATTTGTGTTTCTGGTTTGGGAAATTTTTTATTTTGCAGGCATGGGAGCAGCGTACGGGACGGCTAAGAGTGGGGTCGGTGTGGCGTCGATGGGGGTGATGAGGCCGGAGTTGGTCATGAAGTCGATCGTCCCAGTGGTTATGGCTGGTGTCTTGGGTATTTATGGGTTGATCATTGCTGTTATCATTAGTACTGGTATTAACCCTAAAGCCAAAGGCTATTACCTCTTTGATGGATACGCTCATCTTTCATCCGGTTTGGCTTGTGGTTTGGCTGGTTTGTCCGCTGGTATGGCCATTGGCATCGTTGGTGATGCTGGTGTCAGGTAATTGCATCTTCATTCGAGTCTTAATCCAGGTTGATATTTGAAACTTGGTGTGTGAATCGTTTGTTTATATTACACACACACAGTTCCTACATGTCAGAATCTCCCATTTACTTCAATTTATAAGAAATAGAATGAACGAATTTGCTTCTTTATGGATCCTGCTGTTCTATCTAATAGATAATTATATATACCCGTGCCTTAGATCTCTATGTTGTGGGAATTCAGAAGATTTGGAAGTGTGAATAGACTCCATGTCACTCAACTTGGTCGTCATTGAAGATCATATGTATTGATTGAAACTGTTCCTGCAACTTACAAATGGTAGATTTTGCCACAAAAACAGGGAAAAAAAAACAATTACGTCCATTTCTTGCTGTATGATTTTAAAACAGTTATTCTGTAGAATGAATCATCAGAATTGTTTTGGGTAGTTCTTCTTGCCTGGTGCAGCAAGCATTGGTTGATTTTACATACTACAAATAATAATGAAGGCAGGTGCTGTGAGTCTATATGACTTTATTTGAGAAATCCAGCAGGCTCTTCTTTATTAACGACCTTTTGTGATTCTTTGATACTTACTGCACCTTTGAAGTTAACATGCAGTTGCATTATTTCATATTAGCCAAAAGGATAAATGCCTTGTGGAGAATGTCTCTTGTCTTTGATTATCTGATGTTAACTTCAGGAATCTAGAACACAGTTACACGTCATGCACTTATTAAGCTTCTCCTGAACTTAATCTTCCCTAGAACGATTGAATGTTCTCTAATTGATTGTGTTCCAAATGGACAGAGCCAATGCACAACAACCGAAGCTCTTCGTTGGGATGATTCTTATTCTCATCTTTGCTGAAGCACTTGCCCTCTATGGTCTAATTGTCGGAATCATCCTATCTTCCAGAGCTGGCCAGTCAAGAGCAGAATAAGGCAAGCACCATTTCCACCTTGTGATCTTTGTATTAATCAATGCTGCTGGTTAGCCAGCTAAACATATTGGTTTATTTCTCTTCCTCCTACATGAAAGAACCTTTTTTCTTCTTAGATTAGTATCACTAGTTTTGTTGGAGTTGCAATGAAGCGGATACTTATCTAAGCTGGTGGAAGCATTGTTAAGCATGAAAAACAACAGATACTTATTTTATGTGGGTTGTATGTTGCCATTCGTAGTGGGACTAGATTCTTGAAATGAATAAAGTTCATTTGACTTGTTTGTTTGGGTCATTGATTTTGGGCATTCTTGTGTTATTCTGATGATATATGGAACCGGTAAAGATTAGATAATCCTTATTGCATTGGGTTAATGGTACAAGAGATGGTGGTTTTTCGTGCTTTTTTGGCGCATATGTATCCGTGATCGTGTATAATCTCATTTAAGTGGCGTTTGGCTTGGCCTAATCTCAATCATTGTGGTATAAGGTTTGAGAATTAAACTTGCATATAATTGTTGGTTCAATTTTAAGCAAAAAGCATCCTGAGAAGTGTTTTTATTCAAAAGCTCTCGACACTTCATTTTGTAGTACAACAACAAATCCATTATATCCCACTTTGCTCAAAATTGTGTGGGGGTCGTGGTGTACGAACCATCTTGTTTTGTATGTGGAGTTGTTGCAAATTGTGTGATATTCAAGACTTAGTTTTTTTTTCCATGTCAGATGTAAATAGTGTTGTTACCTTTGGTTTTTTTCTATACAAGTAATTAGACCTGTCAAAACACAACCCGACCCGGTGACCCGACCCGAAAAATTTCTGACCCGAACCCGGAAATTTTGACCCGAATTTTTTGTTCGACCCGAACCCGAAAAACCCGAAATTTTCCGGGTAATCTGGGTTTCGACCCGGTGACCCGATTGACCCGGTTGATTTATAATTAAATTTTTTAATATATAATTAAAATTTATCACAAAATTATCAAATCATGATTTTTTTAATTTAAAAAAGAAAAAATTGACAAATCTGAAATCGATCCAAAATCCGGTCAAATCCGGTGAGAGACTCCCAAAAGGATTGCCTAAGCATAAGTGCATAAATGAACGTGATCAATTGTGTAATTGTTAAGAGTAATTTTATAAATGATAAAAGTCTTTTTCTCTCACTTCCAAGGTGGTTGTGTTTAGAGCAGGCAAGATTTGATCGAATCGACCTACCCGAATCCAGATCCAATCAAAACCCACCTAAACACAAGCCCGGCCTGTTTTGACTCGATGCAATTGACCTGAAGACATACAAACTGACTGATTGACCCAAATCTAACAGTATCCAATCCGACCCTCAACTCGACCCAACTCCTAACCCTGAATAATTCATATATAACCACCTTATACTAATTGTTCAAACACTCGTGAAAAATCTCAATTTTTTTTCCTGTAATGTATGGACAACAAATTTAGGGATGATTAATAAAGATTGGACATGTCAACCATATTATTGACAAGTGATATAAGTAATTTTAATTTTTTTTTTAATTTACATTTAAACTCTTTTCCGGCCCCTACAAAGTTTATGGGTGTGTTTGAATTCCATTGCATTTTAATTATAATTCAATTATTTTACCTCATTTTATGTGAGCGTTTGTTGTAAAAATAAAAATCTCGTAAAAATCGAGGTAAAACCGTAAGTTAACCAAATAATCACATAAATCGAGATAAAATAATTGCATTATAATTAATACATCGTGAAATCTAAAAATACCATAATTTAAATACCTTAAAAATTGTATTAATCAAACACCGCCTTATCTTTTTGCATTATAAACATAATGCATTTGGAATCTAAACACACCCTATATTATTTCATAACCCTTTTAACCTTATTTCACATAGTTTATCAATTTCATTTATAAATTTTAGTCAAATCATCACCTCCGCCCCATATGGAGTCAAACCTTAAATAGACTCGTATAATAGGCATAGATATGCAATGGAACTTTACGACATGGCTTCTTGGTCACTATCATTGGCGGGTTTTCGATCGTGAAGACCCGCCCATTACCTTTTTTTACTGAGGCTAAGTAGCAAATCCTACTCTCTGATTGTTCTCCACGAACTTGCCCTACCTTCCCGTTGGTGCAAGGAAACTTTATGTCGAAGTGGTAGACAGAGCACGCAACTTGGAACTTGAATAGACTTACTCGACCCATGATAGCGTTGTAGATCGATGGTAAGCTACCACCTTGAATGCTACCATGTGAGTTCGTAGGTTGGGGACAATGGTTTCGACTACTTCGACCTCATCTCCTGAAAAGGAGATGAGCTTTCCCAAGTAGCAGCGTAGGTCGTAGGGCGCTCTCTACGATGCTCAGTTGTTCGAAAGCATTCCAGTAGAGAACATCCATCGAAGAGCATGTGTCTATCAGCACGCGTTTGACCTTCTTGGTCCCCAACTGCACATGAATGACCACAGGATCTGAAGTGGTATCCTGAGATCGCGAGCATCAGGGGGAAAAAAAAAGAGAAATTCAATACCGCGTGTTATGTAGATGCTTGTTTACCGCTAGCTTCGGAGGGGGGGGTTTTCTGGCCTCTCTTTCATAGTTCTTCCTTTCCTGATTGCTGGTGTCGGAGGAGGAAGGTCCACTTGCGATGGTGCTGATGCATATATCGGGGGTGGTGGATTCCGGTTATCTCTGTTGGAATGTGAGGCCCTATTCGATGAATATCTTGCTTATGGGGCGTTTTGCGTATCTCTGGGTGGGGGCCAGTATCCTCCCCCTCTGTTTCCATTTTATCCTCTACGTCCCCGCGGATATCCTCCTATTCCCCTCCCTCTTGGTGCGTAAGGGGGGTTATATTGTCGTGGTGGTGCAATGGGTGGACTAGGAGTCGTTGAGGGTGCGCAAATTTGTAGAGGCACTTCCTTTCAAAGAGGAGGGGCCGGTTGAATCCCATAGACAGGGGGATGCACCATTTTGGGGTGCTCCATCATCGCAATTGTCGGGGCAGCGAGCGAATTTGGGCCTGCTTGTTGATTGTATTGTATTTCATTTCGAGGGGCATGTCGTGGAGCGATGGGGTGCTGCCAACGAGGGTTTTGGAGTGGCTGAGCGTTCGGTCCCCCTTTCCCGCAAAACTTGTTGGCTACTTTGTGAAACAAAGATGGTTTTGTTTCGTCGGTTCGTGAGTTTGAGCTAGCGGCTTCCATGGCGTGGATTTGTAGAGTTACGAGATGGCATAGTTCGTCGTAGTTTTGAGGCTCTTTCTTGAACAAATAGACTTTAAAATCGCTTTCAACTAGGTTGCCCATCAAGATGGTGCTCGCGGACTCTTGATTGAACTTTGGGATTTGAACAACCATGGTGGTAAACCTACTAAAGAAACTTCCCAAGGACTCGGATGTTTGATAGTTTGGCAACCATCTCAACCATGAGCGACGAAGATGTTTGATAGTTTTGCGAAACTGCTGATGGATGATTGGGCTAGATTGGTGAACCATTTCAATCTGAAAAATTATGAATTCATAGGTCGAAAAAGATAAGAAAATATAAAAACGTATTTCTACGAGGAACCACTCGTTGCGAAAGGTTCCCACCGACGGCGCCAATGAAGAGTTTTTAGAATTTCACCTATACTTTATGATCGGGTCAATTACATTAATACTCCCTAAACTTTACTTCACTTTCCTTGTTAGTCCTTAAACTTTAAATTGTTCTATTAAGATCCCCAAAGTATTGAACTAATTGCACCTATAGTCATTTCGTCCATAAAACGTTACACCCTCTGTTAAATGCTTATGTGATGGGTGACATGGCAGGTGATTTGGCACCTATCCACTGCACAACACCTTAGCACAATAACAAAAACAAAAAATTAATCCAACAACTGTGCTCTGTATATCTTTCACCAACAAAAAAATGTGCTCTTCATATCATCTCCCACGTACACACAAAAATAAAATAATGAAAGCAAATTAAATGCATAAGAGGCAACATATATACAATAAATATGATAATAAGCTGATCATTTCCCTTACACCGGTTTTGATAGTAATAACTACAGGACCAAAAGGTTGAGAGAGTGCAGCCAAGTTCTTATGCCATGTTCATCTTTTGTCACATAAAAAGGAGCAAAAGGGAGTACATTAAAATCAGATGACAAATTTTCTCATGGCAATTCAAAGACAAAAAGTGATAAAATCAGATGATAAATCAGCTTTTTTAACCTCTTCCTTTTCCTCTTGATCTTCCTTCTCCACCAACCCTCTTGATAGGTGCTGCAATTGTGGATGAAATGCTTTTGATAGTAGTATCAATAGGGCGGGTGATAGATTGACCGGTTTCCTATAAAGTGTATTAATCATGTATTAGTCTATAGTGTGTGTATTATCCGTTTGAGATATTGATTAGGAACACATAAAATATAACAAAAACTTATATCCGACATCCATCGAAGTACAGTTTCCATGCTATTGGGTTGAGACCTTCCACCACGAGGATCATGAGATGTGTGGGCTGGTTGTCTATTCCCTCTTTTGCACCCTCTTTTGTTATGCCCACTCCCACCACATTGTGTGCAATGCATCACTGATCCAAATCTTCTCATTTTTCCAATTGCTTCTTTTTCACCTTGCTCCCTTCTTCTTTTCTTCTTTAGTCTACCCTGTTTTGGAGGAATTGAGCTTGGAGGTTTGATGGGGTTATGTTGCAAGTCTTCCCACTGATCAATGCTTCGAACTGGGTTGATTATATTCTGATAAACAGCTTTGCAAACAGAGACAGAATAACAGTCATCCACAAAATCCTCAATAGAGCATCCATTGTAGGCCAAAGTCAAGCATGCATGTGCACAAGGGATTCCTGTCAATTGCCATTTTCTACAAGAGCAAGTGTGTTCTGCAACATCCACAACAAACTGGCCTATGTGACAAGTTACTTGGAACTGTGTGCCACCCGAAGGCAATGGCAAGCAATACCTCGACTCATCAATGATCTTTTCCAACTTTTTCTTAATTTCCGGGCAAAGCTTACCAGACCACTTACTCATCTGCTCCCTCTTTTTTGCAATCCGCACCATTATCTTGGTTTTAATGATCTCTAACATATTCAAGATTGGTTTATCATGTGCTTCTAAAATAAATATATTGAAGCATTCAGATATGTTGTTTAGTAAGATGTCACACTTACTATCAAATCGAAAATGAGACCTTGACCAATATTCCGCAGGGATTCCTTCCATCCAAGCACATGCATCTACACTCAACAATTTCAACTCCTCCATTTTTTTTCTGTACTCTCCCATGTATGTGCTAGTGGCTGCGCTCCACACCTTATTCTTCAAAGCTTCTCCTGAATGACTCTTTTTAAAATTCGAGATCAAATGCCTCACACCAAATCTATACTCAGCATTGGGAAAGATTGTTTGCACAACTTGAATTAAACCCTGGAAAAAATGTTAGCTATAAATAAACATTTATAACAAATTACTGAATTAGTAGCAAAATAAACATATATTTTCAAAGATAATGTTTGCTGTAAATAATGTTTATACCTTCTGCCTGTCTGACATAATAGTCTACTTATGAATGTTCTCGATGCCCAATTCTTCACTAAGTAGCTGAAGAAACCATGTCCATGTCTCTTGACACTCAACGTCAACCACTCACTTGTTCATTTCCATTAGGTGGCAGCCTCTTCCTCTCGACACTTGCATCAAGTCTTGTTGGTGGCACATTCATCTTGAAATTAAGCTCCTCATCATCCCCTTGAATTTCATTTTCTTCATCCACCAACTCAACATCACAACAAGAATTTTCTGATTCAAGTTGTTCTTCACAATGATAATCATCGTTAGTAGAATGACAATCTTCACTTTTAGTGGCATCTAAATAACTAGCTTCAATATCTGCCACTTCTCCACCCATCACATGCCATGGATAGGTGCCAAATGCCATGGATATCTGCCACTTCTCCACCCATCACATGCCATGGATAGAATGACAATCTTCACTTTTAATGACAATCTTCACTTGCAGTGGATAGGTGCCAAATCACCTGCCATGTCACCCATCACATAAGCATTTAACAGAGAGTGTAACGTTTTATGGATGGAATGACTATAGGTGCAATTAGTTCAATACTTTGGGAATCTTAATAGAACAATTTAAAGTTTAAGGACTAACAAGGAAAGTGAAGTAAAGTTTAGAGAGTATTAATGTAATTGACCCTATACATATCTATGTGTGGCCATAATTAGATCTGGACCGTTAGCCTTAAAATTATCTAAGGCTCATATGTGTTTTCAGCTCCTACGGGACTGTTCATCCGACCTCTTCCTGCTTTGGGTGAATCTTCTCTTCTATTTCCAGATTTTGCCGACGAACTCTTCCTTCCACCTCCTGCTTTGGGTGAATCTTCTCTTCTAATTCCAGATTTTTCTTTCTGCACTCCATACGTATTTCCTCTGTTTTCCTCTTGTTTGCTCCCGATGTGTATGCATCTTTATCTCGGCCGAATTTCCAGATCCCGTCTTGTATTTTGTCCCTTTCCGTTCTTCCTTCTTCTCGGAGCATTGCAGTCTCGGTCGGAACGGAGCAGCCAGGTTCCTTCGGCTCCTCTCTCTTCGTTGTCGTCTCTCCTCGATTTGAGGCGCATAGCATCACTTCGATTAGGGCAACCGACCTTCCATTCTCCCTCTCGTTCTTCCAATCAATACGAGGGTTTTAGCTGCCACCGAAAGGTACATGCGATTTTGGCTCTATTTTATTTCGGTGACTGATCGATTTTAATCCATGTTACTCTTTTTTCTGACTTTTGAAGTTCGTGTTCATTGCTTTGCTTCGTTCAAGGCTTCAAGCGTCCAATTTCAGCCATGGTTCGGGTTTTCATTTTGAATTTTATGTTATTGATTTAAGGTATTTGGTCTTCGCTTTATGTTTTGCCGCAACTCGCTCCTCCCTCTCTTTGAGTGGTTTACAGTCGAGTCCTCAGCCAGGTTCCTTCGGCTCCTCTCTCTTTGTTGTCGTCTCTCCTCGATTTCAGGCTCAGGTACGAATTCGACCTAATCTTTTTTTCCCCGTTTAAAATTTGTTTCTTGCTTTAATGAATTGGATTAGGTTTATTAGGGGATTCGATTCGATTTTTCTGTTTTCGAATCGATTTTGCATCCAATATTTCTCCTCGATTTCTGACTGTTGCTGTTATTGGTTGTGGCTTCTCGTATAGTTTTTGGTTTATTACAGTTTTGTTACCTAAATTAGATACCAACATGATTGATCAATCCCAAACCTTAAGGCCTTGATTCTCCATTTGAAGGCCATAACCCAGGATTTCAAGATCTCAAAACTATCGGGCATTTAATCGAACACCTTGTAGGCGGATATCAAATCTCTAACATCTCACAAACAAAATCGAATCTGCCCGTCTCTAACCCTAAAATATCAGTTTTGTAACCTAAATTAGATACTACCATGATTGATCAAATAATTTAGTTGTAATTTAGTCTTATATGACACCATGCCCCGTAACGAACAAGATTAAAAACTCAGTATATTTCAAAGAGCAATATAGTGTAGTTGATATTTTATTTTGTTTACCAAAGTTATCATTATTTGCTAAATGCTTCTAAATGTGCTGTACATTAATGATCAAGGATTGCAAAACTCATCAACTTGTTAAACCTTCTTTTTCTTAAAAAAATTAACGACTCAGTTGTGAATCGGGTGACTAATATTCTAAAGTTATGCTCAGATAACCCTTATCTCCTTTGTTCATTTGTTTCCTAATCCACTCAATGTAAGCAGAGTAGCAGACTGTCTACTTAATCACTGTCTCATTTCATGACGCAGATTGATAGAGGTTACATCTCCCCACAATTTGTGACAAACCAAGAAAAGCTGTTGGTTGAGTTTGAAAATGCAAGAATTTTGGTGACTGATCAAAAGATCTCAGCAATAAAGGATATAATTCCGTTGTTGGAAAAGACTACTCAGTTACGAGCACCTCTGCTGATCATTGCCGAGGATGTAACTGGCGAGGCATTGGCCACTCTTGTTGTGAACAAGTTGAGAGGGATCCTTAATGTTGCCGCTATTAAAGCACCTGGTTTTGGTGAGAGGAGAAAGGCCCTTCTCCAAGACATTGCCATCTTGACGGGTTGTTTATTGCATTTGTTTTATATTTGAGATCTGAATGGCCCATACATTCTTTAGTCTTTCTTGTATGCCCTAGGACCTGACCTCTAGCCAGTTCCTTGATTAGAATTTCCCGATGAATATGCTGAAAACATTATGCATATTTGTTTGTGGGGCTTAAACTCGTATGTTATTTGCGACCAACCGGAATGCTTATGTAACAGAGGCTGAGTATCAGGCCAGTGACATGGGTTTGCTTGTTGAGAAAACGTCAATTGAGCAGCTAGGTATAGCAAGGAAGGTGATAATCACCAGAGACTTAACCACCTTGATTGCTGATGCTGCCTCAAAGGATGAGCTTCAAGCCAGAATTGCACAGCTCAAGAAGGAACTAGCAGAGACTGATTCTGTATACAATTCAGAGAATCTGGCTGAGAGAATAGCTAAGCTTTCTGGTGGAGTTGCTGTCATCAAAGTTGGCGCTGCCACAGAAACTGAGCTCGAAGACCGTAAGGTGAGAATTGAAGATGCTAAAAATGCAACTTTTGCTGCCATCGAAGAAGGCATTGTGCCTGGTGGCGGGGCTGCTCTTGTGCATCTATCAACACACGTCCCAGCTATCAAGGAAAAACTAGAAGACCCGGATGAGCGTTTAGGTGCCGACATTGTGCAGAAGGTAAGCTTTCAACTCCATTGTAATGCACTCGATTTTACCAACTCAGTTGTGGTACTGCTTATGTTGACAGTGTCCGAAAGTGAGGGCTGCTTTTGACTGACTTTTAATTGTTGGTTATGATGCAGGCGCTGTTAGCACCATGGTACAACCGAAGGACGCATTAGAATATGGATTGGAATCAGGCAAATAAAAAATGCAATTGATCTCTTGTTGATTGAAACAACAGAGCCGAAGACCTAGGAACTGGAATCGAGATGGTAACAACATTATTTCTTTAATGAATTTTCTCCATGTTCTCTATCTCTTTTGTGACAGCCTGATGGTTCTCCTTCCTAAGTTCCACTCGTCCTTCTTGGAAATGAGCTTCCGCCGGTTGATGTTGAGAATTACTCTCCCTCATGAGGTTAGCTTCTTACCCATTCAATATTATGTTTAGTTGGTATTTTTTTTGGAATTGCTCTCTTCATTTGCCTGCTGTTTCCTGTGGTTAAGTTTACTGGTTATACTCATGCTTTCAGTACATTTGACTCATTTTCCCACGTCGGTGCGCATTGAACTCGTCGTCCACATAGATCCCGAGCAATACCTAGAACAATACCTACAGTTTTGATGCTGTGTGAAATTGAATTTCTTATCCCTTTTTGTTCTTGAATTGAATTTCTCAGCCACCATGAATTTCGAGTCTTCTTTGGTATTTCTCTTGTTGAACTTGCTTTCTTTGATGGTGTTGTTTATTAAAGGTTGTTCATTAACTTGATTTCCGGTTGGAATGTGGTGATGCTGTGTTCAATTGAATTTCTTAACCCTTTTTTGTTCTTGAATTGAATTTCTCAGCCACCGTGAAATTCAAATCTGATTTTGGATCCAATTTTTTCATCTCAATCATCTTTCTCTTATGCTCATTTCTTCGATTTGATCTTTTATCCCCTTGTCCAAATAATTACATGTGATTTTACAATATCTGATATGTGGAGATTGTTGTTGTTGTTGTTGTTGTTGTATATGTGGAGATTGTTTTAGTCAGACTTTACATGATAGCTAAGGATCTTATGTTCTAGAAAACTGAGGCTTATGTCTTAGAGGTTGTCTTGAAAGAGCTACTCACCACATTAATCATACAAAATAATCCTCTTATATAACGCCATACAGAAATCTTCCTGAGCCACTTATTTTCAATATGTAGCTTATTGATGATCGAATAAAAAACATCCTTTTGGAGACGAGTTCCATGCCCACCACCATGAGTCTCAGAATGCCCTTTGCTCATCTAAAAGCCTATTACTCAGTGGCTGACTTATCTTGTTTTAATTACATAACCTCTTTAGCACTTATTCACATTGCAAGGTCTTCTTTTTGATAACTTTTCTACCCACAATTTCTTATTTCTTTTCAATGAAATGCACCATAGAAATGATAATTTGAAAAAAAAAAAAAAACAAACTATATGGGGCTACCATTGCAGAGCATCTGGCTATAATCAGTACGACGATGTACAGGACATTACAGAGCATCTGGCTTCCATTCACCTAAGACGCTGTGATCGTGGAAAAGGATGTATGGACGAGGGCTCAAGTCCCCCTTGAGGATTCCCTAATTTTTTGGTATATTTCATCTTTTTCAGAAGGAAATGGATTTCATGAAACTGAACTATTTTTACATCTTCTTCTGACCACATACCCTTATTTGTTCTGTGACAGAATGGTGCAACATATTATACGTCTGAGATGGCTGTCTTGAAAAATAATGTGATACATGCCTGGGATAGGGGATATGATGATGATGGAAACCAAGTAAGCCGTCGTTACCAAATGACGGAGTTGCATGCTTTGTGATCTGCTAGGGAACTTTATGCTAAGAGGGCTTAGGGAAACTTGAGAGGATGAAATCCTTCTCATCTTAGTAAAGAAGGAAAATGAGAGAACTTCTGATTTTGTTTCCCCGTTTTCATACCTAAACTTCTTAGAGTGCATATGAAAGGCGCATTTTGATGGTGAAAAATTCTTTGTTTGCAAAAGAAGGTCCATATGAGTTCAAGCCTGCACCGGCTTCCAGTACGTTTTGATGAGATGAATTCACAGTTAAACTGATATGGGCGAGCATTTGAGGCCAAAACCAAGGGTCATATGAGCATTGACATCGGCATTGGCATAAGTGGTGTTGAAGAAATGCAGGTCATATTCCTTATAAGCTATTTTAGTGTTGGCGAACATTTGATCTCAACTTATCCTTTCAGCAGATGAAGAGTGAAAACATTATGGGTACTTCAAACAGATATACAACTACATTCAAAGTGTACCGGAAACACATACTCTTACCCTCACCATTTTTATGGTCTCATGTTTTGAACCTTTGTTTCGGTCTTGCTTCGCAGTGCATGAATACTCGATCCATCAAACTACTTGTCAATCGAGAGCAATCTCACTTTAGTTGGCCTTGTCGGCTTAAGGGTGAGCACATAGTCAAGTCTACAAACTGTCCAACCAACCCATCTTATCTTCTAATTGCAATCTATATTTTCCTTTGTAGGATCCTCCTCGGCCAGTGGTTTCCGGGGCAATTGAGGACTGCAGAGCAGCAGGTATACACGTTATCGTTACCACTGGCGATAACAATGACGATAACAAGAAAACCGCAGAAGCTATATGCCAAGAAATCAGCGTGTTCAGGGCTAACGTGGACATGAGCTTGAAAAGTGTAACTGGTAAAGAATTCATGCTACTAGATGATCAGAAAGGTTTTCTTAGACAAAAGGGTGGGCTGCTCTTCTCCAGGGCTGAGCCCAGGCACAAACACGAGAGAGTGAGGCTGCTCAAAAAAGACGGAGAAGTCGTCACAATGACTGGAGATGGAGTGAACGATGCACCTGCTTTGAAGCTGGAAGATATCGGGATCGCAATACGCATTGCTGGGACAGAGGTACTCTCTTGTTTCGTAGAGATGCGGTACTCTCGTGCAGGTCTATAAACAAGTTCAAGACTTGTAATCATCTACCTTAAGACATTTTTTATTGTCTCCAGCTAGCAAAGGAAGCATCTGATATGGTTCTAGCTGATGATAATTTCAGCACAATAGTGGCTGCTATTGGTGAAGGCAGATCTATCTACAACAATATGAAGGCCTTCATCAGGTTAGTCATGTTTTCTCATCACATGGATCCAAATGGCATTCGTCGTTAGTCGTTACATAATTTGAGGCCAGTAGTCACACGTATACCGCAAACCATGACCGCGTGTGATTAGTGTGTTTAGATAATTCTGCCTGATCTTGACACAGATACATGATCTCCTCGAACATTGGAGAAGTCGCGACCATATTCCTAACAGCTGCTTTGGGCATCCCCGAAAGCCTCATCCCTGTCCAGCTTCTTTGGGTCAACCTCGTCACTGATGGACCCCCGACAACTGCTCTGGGATTCAACCCTCCGGACAAGAATATCATGAAGAAACCCACTCCCAGGAGCGATGATTCACTCATCAACACTTGGCTCTTGATCCGATATCTGGTATAACAATACTCCTATCTTTTCATATCATCCCTGCAGTTTTCAAGATCTTTTTGGGTTAATCACTTTCTGATGTCGAAACAACCCTTGTTCTTTTGTTGATAGATTGTGGGACTCTATGTTGGAGTAGCAATAATTGGTATATTTGTGATCTGGTACACACGACTCATTCTTAGGCATTGACCTCTCTAAGCCTCCTCAAATAAGCTTCTTCCTTATTTGGATCCCGAGATGCAGAGTCTGGACATTCTTCTATGGTTGTTGAAGATCTGTCTAGGACTCGAATCCACTCAAAATAGAAGGTAATTTCTAAAATTGGAACATCTCAATGATGCTTGAAATTCCTTAATGCTAGGTAGCAATTGCAGTTGGATTTTAGAAGTACAGACTAGGTAAGCAATCTGGAAAAGATATGGATGAAGCGTCAAAAGATGGTGGTTTTATGTAATGCTAAGTTCTTTTTATTTGCAGAGATGATGCTGCTTGGATTCATCTCCCTTCTATTGACAGCTACCTCCAGCACAATATCCAACATCTGTATAGATTAAGTTCTTTAACGCACCCTGCACTAGATCTGATGTCGAAGAACAGAATGCAGACGCTGCATCTGGGAAGCGTAAGCTTCTGACGATATCTCTACCTCTTACATTTACAAGAGCCCTCAATCAATCAAACCTGAATACGTGTCCGAAGGCATGCTTCTTTCTTTTACTTGTATATATATATATATATATATATGATGGATTTCAAGTTCTGCTCAGCTGAGAATTCGATATACTCAATGTAGGAGTTTCCTTTTTCAGGATTACGAGCCATTCGTGTCGTATGAAGGCCTTGAACAGTTGCATAGGTTCATCTTTATCATGATGTGTCACATGTATCTTATAGCTGCCTAACCATGTTGCTCGCAATTGTAAAGGTTCGTAATGTTTCTATTGTTGAATTACTCTGAGATAAGAATGATTTAACACTTAAGAAAGCAATGTCGTAATACAATTTCAGATTCATAGTTGGAGGGCATGGGAAGATCAGACTCATATTGATCGACATGATGTATTAACAGAGATCACTCGGGATCTGGTACTGCTTAGGCAATCCACATTTGTCAAGGTTCATGCGTCGAATCCTACAACGAGGAATGGGTTCATGATATGGGTGGTATGCACATAACTTCAGTTTTCATCATATCCTATATATATAGCTGCCTGTCGGATGTGCTTTATCAATCCAAAATTTTCATTACTGATAAGTCAGCTTTTGATTCTAAGCAAATTGTTCTATTGTATTGTACACGTGCTTCTTTCGGCAATATGGGCGTTGAGTGGTTCGGTCTGATTATTTGACATTTCGCAAAGGCTTCATCTCGGTATATATGTTTCCTCAAAACCTCTCTTGTTTGATCATATTATCCTCTTGCTGATGTGTTCACATTGTTGCACTGAATTTCATTTTGCGAAAACTAAATTTGGACTAACATTGCAACCTTTATCTAAGATATGCTTTACAATCTTGCTTTTATGACTGGCTGTTCTTCCTTATTTATGGCAGAACCATCACCTTACACCGAAATATGATTTCCAGAGCTACATGAGCGGGTAGAGGTATGCGTAAGGAGTCCAGGAACTGCCCCTTTTCTTTTGTCCACCCTATTTGAAGCTCCAATTCCAACAATTCCATCTTGTTTCTTATTCTCTTGTTTTTGTATGTGTTGTTTAATTTTTGCTGCATTGCTGGCTGAGAAGCACTTGCAGATTCGACAGGATGCAGATTGCTGTGACAAGGTTTCTTATTGACCAGCTTGTTGGAGTGTCAATCTCCGATACCATTGGTGGTCAAATTCATGAAGGTCCATTAATGCATGCTGTTACCATTACCCCCCCCCCCCCCGAGAAGTTCATGGTGCAAACTGTTGTGACAAGGTTTCTTCAGACCCAAATCCCCAGAGGGATGCAAGCTGATTTCAGAAGAGCATGTTCTCTCCTGGAGCTTCAAAAACTACAAGGAGAAGTGCTACAGGAATCTGTTGAAGAAAATCAAGATGGAAGCTTACAATTCTTTCTGCATATGTTCTTTTGAAGAAGTGCTACAGGAATCTGTTGGCCGATTGATATGTTTGTAATGTTAATATGAAATTTATTTAATGACCTTCACTTCATCTTTCTGAGCATCAACCACAAATCAAGCCGTGCAAAGCACGGCCTCCTCACCTAGTATCATATATGAGCATAAAGCTAGCTAAGTTTTACACTTATAATATATGTTATACATATAAATATAATATATGTTATACATATAAATATTAGATATGTATGTTACCATCCATTGCTCCTATAGCTCATACCTAGATTAAAATAGACATTACAGTTAAAGATTAAAATAGACATTACAGTTAAAAAGAGTGATTTTAGTATTTTATAATTATTTTTCTCAGTCTGGACTAGATCCGTTATTATAAAAAGCGATTTAGTCATATTTTAGTTATTTTTCAAAATAATTTTTATGTAGGACTAGTTCTCTAAATTTTAATTATTTTTGACTAATTAAAAAAGAATCTCAAAAAAAGTTAGGTTTTTCCGTGTAGTAAGCGTGTAGGTTGAAAATGTGTAGAATTAGAATCTCAGACCCACAACCCCTTAAATGGGCCTACAGTAACCCGATCCAGATGTAGAGTGGGCAAAGCCCACTTGAACTGGAAAGGATAAAAAAAAAAAAAAAAAAAAAAAAAGAATCTCAGACCCAAAATTGATCAAAAAAAAAGAATCTCAGACCCAAAGATAAGAAAATTGGTTAACCGAGATTATTTCAATTTGAAAGAGGCGCTCGAAATCAGTGAAAAGGGAGGAAAGGAAAGAAAAATGGGCCCAAAACTTATCAAACCAACTAACCGCCACGTGGGATAATCTTATACCGTTGATAGTCTGAAAACGGGTCTGTCTTTGTACTCCTTACTTAACCCCCAAGTGGAGAGGGAGGTGAGACGAAATTTGTTACTAGAACCTTGACGAAAAGAAATCAAATTCTTAATCATCTCGTATCGTGCCGTCATTTATTGCGTGAAAATGGGAAGGAAGGAGGAATCTGCGTACGTGCTTTGGGGTTTTATCAAAGGAAATCCACGCGGCTACTCGACGACGTCGCTTTGACTCATTCCGTAAACTATTGAATCTCTCTCCTTTAATAATGTTTCTATTTTTTTTTTATTTTTTTTTATATAAGGCGAAAATTTGGGTGTGGTTAACCACGTTTGAAGCACCACTAAGGGTATTTTTACGGACGAGATCTTCGATCTCCGCAGGACAACGCGACGTAGTAAATGACGAGTGTAGCCCAAGATGCGTCAACCTGTCTGTCACTTGGTTACCCTCACGGAAAGAGTGGGAGAAAGTAACCACCTCAAATGTCTTGCAAAGGCCAAGCGCATTAGAGATCATCCAACCTCCCAAGGGCACGACCGAGACCCTTTGAGGGCGCTGATAATTGTCAAGCAATCGCCCTCCACCTCAGGGTGAGAACTCCCCAGCTTTAAAGCTTCCTAGAGCCCCTCGAGTAGGCCAAAGCACTCTGCATGGATCGCAGAAGACCTGCCATGGCTACGTGCACCACAGGAGACCACACGACCAAGGAAATCACGGATGACAAATCCCGACCCGGCTTGGCCGGTGGCAACCATTGCGCCGTCAAAATTAAGTTTTAGGAATCCATTGTTTGGTTTTTCCCATTTAACATTTCTTTGTCGCCTGGTTCTGTTTTGTGGATTTTTTGGTCGAGATGTAACGTTTTCATCTTCTATTTCCTCAGCTTGTGCCTTCTTCCAATTTATCCTATATTGTTTTATATGCTTTATCCATTTCTCCATATTCCTTATATCATAATTTTCAAAGAGGATTTTATTCCTTATGGACCAGATACCCTAGAGGCTGAAAGCTAGTACCGATTTCGAGTCCGTTCAGAGTTTAGAGAATATTTCAGAAAGAATACCCTTGTATGCCTTATTCGTTTTGTTTGTACTTTGTATCATTCTTCTAATTCTTGAGTCCATTTTTTCAATCAGTGCTAAGGTTATCTGGCATTCCGTGAATAAGTGTGTTGCATCTTCCTCTCTATGGCTACATAGGGGGCAATCCAGTGGGACATCAACTCCTTTGTTTCGTAGACTGACGTTCGTCAGCGTTCCATTAAGAATGTTTTTCCACATGAAATTTTTAATTTTAGGAGGGCCTTGTAATGATTAAAAATTTGTTAATTGTAGTTTTCAATAAAGTGGAAAAGTAGGGTAATAATTAGGGGTATAAGTGTATTTTTGTTTGATTTTATTTGCTTTCTTTAAAAATGTGCAAAATGTCTAAAACTACATGTTTTATTTAACGGATGGAGTATATTGTAAAAAAATTTAATTAAAATTTTAATATTTTATATAGCTTTTAACTCTTTTAAACTACGTGCATAAAAGTACATTTATAATCGGAGGAAGTATTATTTTATCCATTTTTCTTTATTAAAGTGGCGTTTAATATTTCTATGCTTGTTAAAAATAATAATAATAAAAAATATGAAGCTAGTAAAGTCCTCGCAACATGAATGAAGGGAAGAGAGAACCCCCCGGAATGAAGGGAGAACGCGCGACACATGCGCAAAGAGAAATCCACTCGGTTGAGGTCGGAAATCTTCTTCGAGCATCTGCCCCATCTCCTGTTGGCTATGGCGGCCACCAAATCCGCCCCCTCTGTTGGAGGCCTGGATTCATGTTCACCCCTAGAAGCAATCATTGGTTGGGGGGAATTCATTCTTTTGTGTCGTCTGTGGGAAAAGTCTGCTCGTCCCTCTGTGAGGTGTCTAGGTTTAGACCTTCCAGACCTAGATGTGAGAATTCACTGTGGATTCGGGCAATTGTTCTAATCAGACAATTGTTTTTCCTTAACCCACCCCCTAGAAGTCCTGTGAAACCCCCTCCTTGGGCCGTTCTTCATAGGCGACTCTACTGTTCTGGATTTGTGCAATCATTTCGGCGTGGTTGGGGTCTGCGTTTTGCTTCTAGCAAGATCTTCGTTAATTACAATTGCTCCCTAGTATTGATCTGGTTTGGGACTGCTATATGTTGGGACCTGGGGCTGCTCTCTCCCTCTCTCCAATCCCGCTTTGCTCTTCTGCTTTCTCTGATTCGATCTCCCTTCCTCTTCTTCCTCTCTGGTGTCTACTATTGTCTGCTGCTCTGGTTTGCCATGGAAGACTCATCTCAGTCTGCCCATCGCTCAGGTAAGGAACCAATGGGTGTAGGGGGACTCGCTCCTCTCGCCCCCTAAATCCCGAAAGGGCCCAAACCCTCCTAGCGAGGCCAATAACACTGCTGATGCTACCCCTCTTTCGGGAGGGTGTAGTAATCAGTTCACTGCAGGAAAAAAGAACAAGCACAAGAGGCAGTCCCTCAATCTGGAGAAATTGAAAGGGGTTCTTGATGGTGTTCAAGACAATATTGTGAACCTTAGCCAGACGTCTGTCTTCGCTACCATTATTGGTGACCCTGTGTCGATCATCACAATTAGGAAAAAGATCTCTTTCGACTGGAAATTTCTGAATGGTGGATTTCAAATCATTCCTATGAGGAATAATTGGATGGAAATTCGCTTCGACTTAGCGGAAGATTGCAAGAAAGTTTAGCATGGCATACCGTTTCATGTCAAGAAACAAATGTTGGTCATCCGACCTTGGAGAATCGACTTCGACCCGCTCTCGGAATCGCTTACCACCTTGGATGTCTGGATCAGGATTCCGGGGCTGCCTGTAAAGTACATCAGCGATAAATTGCTAACTGATCTTATTGAAGGCAACAAGGTTGGCGATGTCATCAGAGTGGCAGCCTTTGGGAAGAATGGGGCGAGATTTCGTTATCCGCGTGTATGTGCTTCTGTCGATATCACTCGGATCCAAGAATTTCGGATTCAGGTACTCAATGAAGCGGAGGAATTGGTCTCTTATCCAATCTGGATTGAAGACATCTCAGAAGGGTGTGGTGCTTGTGGGGCTTCTGATCACGAGTTCGGTGATTGCCCTACGAGACTGGCAAACTTACCGGCGGAACATGCTGTTCCGGTTGCGGCAGATGGGTTTGCGGAGGACGCCCCTCCTGCTATGGCTGATTCGGGGCCTGCTGGTGATTGGGTTAGAGTCGCCTCAAAGAAGAAGGCTCCTCCGCCTAGATTCGGCCACTCCAAGGCAGCACTTCTCGCATTATTCGGCTCCAACATTGATGACACCTTGGATTCCTCCAACTCCATGTCCTCTAACAGCGTTGAGGACTCCTCTGCTGCCATGCCGGACCCCCTTTCGGGCCCTTCCTTCACTACAGCTCTCCCTACAGCTATGGTGGTTAGTGCACCGCCTCCTATGCCCGGGGTTCCTGCTCCATCCATTGTCATTTCTTCGGCTATTCCAGCTCCGATTCCGGGACTTGGAATTGGTCCTTCCATGGACACTACTACCATCACTGTCGAACCAGCTACTGATGTCCAGCCGGTGATCGTATCGGCTTCCGAGAATTATGTATCCCCTGGCTACGATCCGGCTCTATCTGATTCCACCTTTTACGAGGTGTTCGACCTTGACATGGTGGATTATGATGAAGATCGTGAGTTGATGCATGAGTGTAGGGCGTTGCCTGCGGACTTCACCAATGATGCTCTAACAAAATGCTAGAGGACTTCTCCCCTTCTGCGGAAGTTCGTCTTGCTGATGTCGCTCCTCAAGGCAGTGTTATGCATGTGTCTCCATCTGTTGCCGCTCTAGTTGGCGCTTCTGGTGTGGATGAGCAGTCGGGTACCCCGGGTTCCATCTCTATGTCGAGATCCTCCTCTTGCAAGAGGAAACTACAATTGGATGAAACCGATACTGCTTGCTCCGACATGCCGGCAAGTAGCAACAAGCGTTTCCATGGTTAGTTCTCCAATCCACTTTCGGCCTAATTGCCCCTTTTGGTCTAGCCGGGCAATTACTTTTGAAGTGTTGAATTCACCACCGGCCCGATGCCAACCTGCTCTTGTTTTCCCTTTCGGCTTGCTACTAAGGTTGCTCTTCGTTGGGCTGTCCAAGATTTCGTCTAATCTATGTATTTTGCTTGTAGTAGTTTGTTACTTAACTTGTAATATCACCAGAACCTTAGCTATGCTTTGTTCATGCGTTCTCCTAGCTCTATCAATAAGATTACAGACTTTAAGGGGTGTTGTGTGTGCTATATGCAGATGTTGTGGACAGTCCTGTAATTCTTACTTATTAAGTATTAATTCCAATCGTTTAGCATATGTTATCTGTGCTCCCACATGCGCCATCTTGTGTGTGCGCTTTAAGAATTGTGTGAACTTTAGAACCCTCTGTTGGGTCTTCCACTGTTGTATGCTTTGTGAGCAATTGGCTCTTGTTTTAAATGCAATTGCGGAATCCTGGACAAGCCTAGCATGTCGTAGTCGGGCTCTCTCTCCACTAGGTTCGTGGACTGCCTCCTATGAAGCATACCTGGGTGACGGGTTGGCCCGCGACGCCCTTGTGGATGATTGGAAGCTGATGTTGTGCTTTCAATATAGGTCTCGTCCCTTCTCAAATTGTTTGAATATGTTGTTGTATTGGGGCTGTTGGGCCGGATGGTTTACTCTCTAGGTTGGGCCCCATCACATGAGATGGGTATCTTGGCCAAGCCTGTACTGGTATATGGGCAGGTTCTTTGTCCACATCATAAGGCTCTCTAAGAGTATTTACAAACTAGATTATCAAAATTGCATCGATGTAAGGACTCCGCCTCTTAGTCCTTTCATCATCAACGATGTTTTATGAAGATATGCAAGCGTACATTCTGGACAGAAATAGATTCAATGTGTCAAAACGAACACATTCAAATCATGTCGCTAGCAGAAACGAAGTCGGAAATTATTCCGGACAACAAGATGTGGAAAAATATTGGATTTGATGAAGGGGTTTGGTCACCTTTCACTAGGAGATCGGGCGGCATTAGGGTCATTTGGAAATCTCACCAGATGCTAAATGTGTCAATTTCCATCACCGTGCACACTCCCCGTATTATTGGACTCAGACTAGAAAGCTTGCAGAACGGTTTCCCGATTTTGGCTCTCTTCGTCTATGCACCACCAACTCCAAATGATAAAGATGCCTTCTGGGAAACATTAATAACAATTGTAAACAACTCCTCTATTCCGTGCATGGTTTTAGGGGACCTTAACGAGATTCTTTGCAGTACTGATAAATTAGGCGGAGCCACTACCCGAACATCAAGATTTTCTCGGCTAATATCTTTCAAAAACGATTGTAATTTGTTTGACCTACCCACTTTTGGAAACCAGTTCAAATGGAGAAAGAATATGGAAGAGAACTTCAACATCCGTGAAAAAATTGATCGGGTATTAGTTCACCAACACATTCTTACGTCTTTCCCCAATATGATAACCCATAACGGTGTTTTCTCTTCCTTGGATCATTGTCCAATTTCTATCTCGATCGACGAGGAGTCTACCTTCAAAGCCCCGCCTTTTAAATATGATAACGTATGGCTACTAAGGAAAGACTTTCGCAATATTGTGAAGCAATCCTGGCGGGCGTCCTACCCTGGCTCGGCTATGTTTCAACTAATGTTTAAACATAAACTACTGAAAAAAGGGCAAAAGAATGGAATAAAACAAACTTCGGTAACATCTTCCGTCAACTAAAAGAGGTGGATTCAGAGCTCCTGCTTATCCAGTCCATGGGCCCACCGACAAACTCCCAAACATATCAAACAAAGGAAAAACGACTCATTAATTACGAAGCGAGAAAAGCTCCTTCTTTTCCAGAAATCATACTGGAGCCAAAGGGCAAAAACGAAACACCTCAAACTCTCGGACTCGAACACGACTTACTTCCACCGAGTGGCTTCGGGACGACGACACAGGAAACAGATTCGAAACATCACCTCTTTGAGCGGAACATTGGTTTTGGGAGAGGAGAACGTCAAAAACGAGATAAAAAAGGAGTTTGAAAATAGGTTTAAAAAAGGGTCAATAGATGAAGGGATTATGTCTGACCTCTTGGACCTAATTCAACTTCCATCTCGGCAGAAGAAAACAGTTTCCTTATTGCACTTCCGTCAAACTTAGAGATTAAAAAGGCGGTGTTCAATCTATGGGAAAACAAGTCCCCAGGCCCGGATGGTTTTACTGCTGAATTCTATACCAAATACTGGGATATCGTCGGGAAATCAGTGATCTGTGCGGTCAAGGGATTTTTCCACTCCGGGAAAATTCTTCGCCAAATAAATCATACTTTTATCTCCCTGCTCCCAAAAAGGGACAATCCAACATCCACCTGTCACTACAGGCCCATCAGTCTATGTTCTAATATTTACAAAATAATTTCCAAAATATTGACTGAAAGATTAAAAAAGGTAATTGGGAAACTCATACATTCTCTACAGGGGGCCTTTGTGTCGGACGGGGCGATACAAGGCAATGTCCTCATAGCCCATGAAATCTTCCACTCCTAGAAAAGTCGTAAGGGATGCGAAGGCTGGCTGGCAATAAAGTTAGACATGGAAAAAACATACCATAGGGTCGATTGGCACTTCATTAAAAGTGTGCTCCTCAGATTTGGATTTCATGATATTTTTACTTCATGGATTATGGAGTGTATAACATCCGTTTCGTTTTCTGTACTAGTTAACAGCGACCCTACATAACTGTTCTTTCCATCCCGTGGAATTCGCCAGAGGGACCCTCTTTCACCATTTCTATTTCTTTTGGGTGCAGAGGTTCTGGGCAGAAAACTCTCTGCTGAAGCCAACCTTGATAGACCCTACATTGGCTTTCCGATTGGACAAAATAGGCCCCAGATTCCGTTTCTTTCCTTTGCAGATGACATCATCATCTTCTCCAAAGGGAGTGTGGACGCGGGGTGTAAAGTAAAATCGATAATTGATTCATATTGCAGAGTGTCAGGCCAGAAGGTCAATTACCATAAATCTAGTTTTCAAGCGTCTTCAGGGATTCCAAACCATAGGATCCATGAATTACGTAACTGCCTCAACATTACAAACGAAAACTCACTAGAGAAGTATATGGGTTGTCCGATTATTAATGGTAGAGTCACCAGCAGTACATTCGAAGATATCATCTGCAAATCCAAACAACAACTGTCGAAGTGGAGGGCCAATGCGCTTTCCCAACTAGGTCGTGCAACCCTGATCAATTCCAACCTTTCGGCTAAGCCTTTGCATGTAATGCAGAATTTCATGCCCCCCGCTGCTATACATAAAGAACTAGACCAAATAAATCATTCCTTCTTCTGGAACAAGGATTTACAATATCAGCCGTTAATTAGTTGGGATAGGGTTTGCAAATTGAAGCAGTTTGGCGGGTTGGGAATTCGCAAATCGGGAGAAATGAATGTCGATCTTCAGATGAAACTTCTGTGGAAAATTCTGGCAGAGCCCAATAATATTTGGGTAACTTTAATCAGACATAAATACATGCGTTCTGCAAGTATTTTCGAGTACAAACGATCGGGAACTAGCTCTTGGCAGTGGTCTAAGCTTGCTAATCTAATTGACACTTTTAAATCAGGCCTTATTTGGTCGGTAGGAAATGGACGCACAATAAAATTCTGGACGGATAATTGGATCTCTACCTTCTCCCTACAGTCTCGGATCGGTAACCACCAGGGATATGATCAGAATGAGACCGTTAGTGACTATATTATGGGGGGGGGGGGGAATGGTGGAGCGAAAAGATGCTAATGGCCCTTCCAAATAACATTGTTAAAGAGATTTTAGACATCCCCCTTCCGACATCAAATCTACAAGACCGTCTATACTGGTGGCCGGATAGGGAAGGATGGTTTACTACGGCCAGCGCTTACAAACTGATAACATCACAATCCACAGCTACGGCCGATAGGAATGCTTGGATTTGGAAGATTAATGCTCCTTCAAAGGTAAAGAATTTTCTATGGAAGATTGCACAGAATGGCCTGCCCACTGCTTTGCGCCTATCCTGTAGGGGGTCAGCTGTCCCAGCTACTTGTTCACTATGCAATATGGCCCCCGAAGACGAGGTACACTTGTTTCTGGAATGCCCTTTCATACGGAAAATATACCAACTTCCAAGTCGAGAACAAACAACAACAACCCATTTGATCAGCCAGTCACGGGATTTTAGACCCATTCTATCCAGCCTTGGAAACAGCCTAACCCCTGCCGTTCTGATTGACCTCTCTTTCGCTTGGTGAACTACTTGGTACATCAGGAATCAACACTTGTTTCAACAAGCAACAATCCCCCAACACCAAACTATCCTCCATCTAGTCAGATCACACATAGATAACTGGAAAAGAACATCCGTGGTAGAAGAAGAATGTGACGAAGATATACATCCCTCATCAAGGGTCTATCCAAGGAAGACCGACAAACAACGTCCAATTAAATGGCGCAAGCCTCCTTTCAGTTGGTTCAAACTTAATTTCGATGGTTCTTCTTTAGCCAACGACGACAGTACGGCTGGTATCATTATTAGGGATTGGAATGGCCGGCCTGTTGCCATCGAGCACAAATTACTAGGAAAACAACATGCCATCAAAGTAGAAGCCCTCGCTCTCAAATTGGGGATCCAGAAAGTATTACAACTTCACGTTGAAAGAATCCAAATTGAAGGTGACTGCAAATTAATAATAGACTATCTAAATAGGACAGTTAAATGCCCTTGGGAGATTGAACTAATCCTCTCTGACGCTCAAGTCATGTTATCGACTGTAAAAGAAGTAGGTTACTTTCATATACCTCGTATGGGCAATAGAGTGGCGGATAAGGTTGCACACCTTTGCCACTCTGCCCGAGGTAGTGATATTGACAACAACCCAGGTCATATTGACCTCATCCACAAGGATGCTGCCGGGTAGGGCTTGCTCACCCGAATTTTTTCCTAATAAAAAAAATGATACAATTTTTAAAAAAATAAAATTATAAAATTAATATTATAAAATTAAATATAATATCAATATAAGTTAGTATAAGATTATAAAAGTATTATTTAATTGATAAAAAATGGCTCTCATTTTTAGAAAATGATTAAAAAAAAATTAATATGAACTGTTAGTCATAAACAAAGACGGAGTATTAATACGAATATTGAAAATCATTGAAAGGTATACAACCTATTCCACATTAAAAATATTTTGATACGATAAAATTTTGAGTCAATTTTTCAGCCAAATTTTTTACGTGTCAACCGAATGTTTGAAAATTTAATGACATCGCACCATATTAATAAGTGTTCAATGTATTTGTTTTTTAAAAAAAAAACAATTTTAAGTGCAAATTAAATGAGTAAATTAACCATAGAATCCAATTTGTACTGAAAATTAGTTTATTTTCAAAATATATATATTTGTATATTTAATAATATGGTGTAACATACATCCGAATTTAGTTTATTCTCTGTTGTTAAAAATTATTCGGATGTATGTGTCAAATTTAGTTTATTCTCTGTTGTTAAAAATATATATCTAGAAGCAAGCAGCAGTATCTAGAAGCAAGCAGCACCATTATCAATTATGCATCTCGAAAACCCTACACTAAATTCGACACATACATCCGAATAATTTTTCATTTTCCCCAAATAATGCGGGAATTACATGTTGATTAAGCAATAAATTACGCTTCTCGAAAACCCTACACTAGATTAATCTTGGCCATCTATCTCAACTCAATCAACGCCCGAATTTGCGTACATAATACACCGTAAGGGCTGAGCGCTCGTGCACACACTGGAAAAAATTCGGGTGGTATGACCCTACCCGACAGTATATCTAGGCAAACGCGGGCTTGGGCCGGGTTTTAAACGAAAATTTGACCCGTTGTTGCGGGCACGGGCCGGGCTAAGCCCGCTTAACGGATTGGAAGTCGTGTTCAAGCCCGGTCGCGAATGCGGGTGCGGGTAGCCCGCGGGTACCCGCAAAAAAAAATGTTGGATAATTCTGTTTTTTTTAATTAAATATTGATATTAAGTTACTGTTTTTTTATATATAAAAAACTATTTTTTTTTTACAGTAGACAAAGAGTTGGATGTACTACCGACATCCATGATCATCTAACAAGATGATGTACAGTTCTGAAACTCACAACAAGAACTAAAAATAAAGTTACAACTCAACTGAGATTTCGTAAGAAAATCAGCTGCACAATTCGCCTCTCTATAACAATGTTGGAATGTAATCATCTCAAAATATTCGCTTAATGAACGGATTTCTTGAACTAATTGCACCACCTCCAATGGTATATTGTTCACCTGATTAATGGCATTGATAACGATTGAGCAATCACTTTCAACTATGACTTTCTGTATCCCAAGCTCCGCTGTCAGTCTTATACCTGCATATACTACAAACGCTTCTGGTAGGATGGCAGAACTCATCCTAACATTACATTTATGTATCCAAATAACTTGACCATAATTATTCCTCAGAATGCACCCAATCTGAGGTTGACAACCAATTTTGACTGAAGCATCTACATTAATATATCTTAACGACATTTATTGGGGGACATTTCCAAATCATTTTATCAGGAGGCCTACTACGTTTTGGTAATTTGGTTTTCACCTGTTCTTTACTCCAGCATGAAATATTATCAATAGTTGGAGTTAAAACATTGATAATACTCTTATCAGAACCGTTGCGAAAAATAATTCTATTTCACAGCTCCCAAATAGAATGCCATAAATGGCACAGGTCTGTAAAATCTATATTAAGAGCCCTAATATTTAGAATATTTTCTGAGACATCACTTGTTAAATTTGGTATAGTAAATATTTTTTCAATTTAACACCCAGATTTTGAATAAGGGATCTGGTAATCTGACAATTAAACAATAAATGATTTGTATCTTCTATATCAGAATTACAAAGAGAACAAGTACTCATAACTCTATTTATATCTATTTAGACGAACAGTAGTTGGTAAGATGTCTAAAATAATCTTCCAGATGAAATTTTTAATATTCGGTGCAATATTAAGTTTCCAAATCCAGTCTGCTGAGATTTTTTTTGTATTCCTTGTATTAAAGAGTGATGATGTGGCTTTAACAGAAAAGTTCCCATTATTACTATAAATCCAAATTAACTTGTCAGGAATATCAGTTACTGGAATATGGATATTAGTAATCATATGAACAATATGAGAGGGAAATATATTGTTTAATTTATCAATATCCCAAGAATTCGTATTTGTAAATAAATCACACACTTTTAAATTAGGGTCACAATCATTCCTAAAGCTCTCTAGGTATTGAGCATTTACCCAAATGTCAGACCGTACATTGATAGTTTTCCCATTACCAACTAGCCATAGCAAGCCCAAAATGCCAGGAAGTTTTGAATATTCCTCTTTCCATTAAAAATTCTTTCGAGAGATATTTATGCGTGATAACCTTTGACCAAATATTATCAGGATTTGCCATAATTCTCCAAAGTAACTTCATTTGCATACCAATATTAATTTGCTCAGCTGATTTAAAGCCTAACCCCCCATCTTTTTTAGGAGTACACAGATGTTCCCAACTGATTAAAGGATGATAATTATCAGATTGAAGTTTATTCCAAAGAAATTTTTGTTTATTTGATCAATTTTTTGATGAATTCCTTTTGGAAGAAGAAATGATTGCATTAGGTAATTTATTTTAGAATTTAGGTTTGCTTGAATGAGAACCGGTCTACAAGCTTGAGAGAGAGAATTGAATTTCCACTTTGGTAGCTGTTTTTTAAGGCTTATGATCGCCTCATCAAACAAGACATTACAAACTCTACCACTAATAAGTGGTATACCAAGGTATTTTTCCATTGTTTTGGTAATTGGAATATTTAACTGTTGAGCAAGAGACTGAGCTTTACTAAAAGGAATATTTTTAGAAACTTGTAACGAACTTTTATTGTAGTTTATAGATAGTCCAGACATATTGGAAAAAGTACTCAAGAGATTTTTAATCGTACAAAGACTTAACTCATCAGCACGTCCAAAAATGAACGTATCATTTGCAAAGAAGAGGAATGGAATAGGACTACTGTTGTTTGTAAGTTTGATTCCAAGCAAGGGGTCACATTCCAATGATTCCTGTTGCAACATTCTTCCTAATAGCTCCATAACCAATACAAAAATATATGGTGCAAGATGATCTCCTTGTCGAATTCCCCTAGAAGTTTGAAATGTACGTTCAGGCCAGTTATTTACTAAAACTGAGAAACTAGTTTTAGTCAAACAGGTCATAACCCAATTAATCCATTTAGAGTAAAAAACAAATTTATTTAGAATAATACGTATAAAATTCCAACTGTTTTTGTCATATGCTTTCTCCATATCTAGCTTTAATGTCATCCATCCAAATTTGCCCTTTTTGTTATGAAAAGAGTGGAAAACTTCATGAGCAATTAATATGTTATCTTGAATATTTCTTCCTTGTACAAAAGCTCCTTGAAATGGATTAATAATACGTGGTAAAATAGGTTTTAAACGATTAGCCAATAATTTTGAAATAACCTTGTAAATAGTATTACACAGACTAATCGGACGATAATGGTTAATGCTAATAGGTATATCAATTTTCGGAATAAGCGCAATGAAAGTTGTATTTACTTCATTGAGAAGAACACTAGAATGAAAAAAGGAAAAATTGCAAGAATATACCAAAAGTAAAACCGTTTGGCAAAAGTAGCAGTGCTATTGTAAAAATTGCAAGGGGGGAGTTAATTGCTATTTTTGCAATTAATTGAGGAACATCTTTAACCGGTTGCAAGTCAAAAACAAAAGAGGGAAAATTGCACCCGACCAGAGGAGAGCAGAGGAGAGGACAAGTGTCACTATGTGAGAGGGTAGGAAGAATGAAACAAATGAATCATCCGGCTTGAGAGGTAGAAAAGAGAGGGGGTGATGTCATGCACATTAAATCCATTTAATGCACTCCCTATTGGGGACAAAAAAAAGGAGAAATGATTGGCTTTTAAAGCTTCTCCATTCTAGGGACCACCATTCCATCTCAGCTCAAGGTTATGGGGAAAAATAAAAGGTTCTCCATTGAAGCTGATCGGAAGCAAAGGTGGACCCAATTACCAGTTATATATCAGTCATTAAAGAATACGCAACAACAACTGACTATTACGTGCCCGAGAAGGAGTGACACATGCCAACACATACAGTATATATTAATGAAAATGGGTAGGTATTCTTGCGATATTCGTTTTATGGCCATCACTACTCCCTATCCTCTTCATACCCACCTAAAGTGATAAGACCATCTTCTTCTCTTACTTTTATAGGGGAGAAAGTGTTGGTCTTTGCCACTCTTATGTCCGACGGCCGGTAGGAACGTGGACGAGGTGTTTGGTTATTCGAAGGGCGAAATTCGCACAGAGCAATATTGATAGAGGAGACCTTGCAGTTTGGGGTGGTGAGGAGCATGATCATGGAGAAGTTCGAGGTGGACACCTTCCGCTACGAGTTGGAGTTGACATACTTTCCCCACAAGAAGAAGGAGGGATTCAATCCATTTCCAGTTTATGATGACTCTGATTGGGAAGCTTTCAAGTACGTTAACGTTGCCGATGGAGAATGGGCTTGACCCTCTCCATTGTACATTTCGTTGATAGAAATTGGAATCCGAATTGACCCTCGATTGATGGTGGTGGATTCGTCTCCAACAAACAACTCATCTAGAGGTGATGTCCTTACTGACTTCGTGGTGGATTTAGAGGTTGAACTAAAAACAGACGCGTAGCAGAACATTGAGAATACCAACTTTGTCTCGGAAAAGGCCATGTCTGGCATGGAAAACAAAGCACTTGGCATGACTATTGAAACTACTGGCACAGAAGTTGACACTGCTGGCACATATATGACAATGACTGAAACGAGGCATGACTATTGAAGTCGTGTCATCATTATATATTATATGATGATGGCATAACTTAGCGTTCGGTTGGCACGTAATATTAATCTGTTGGCACGTATTCCGTATTGTCTAGCATGCAACTGATCACGAGTCGTTTATAGTCCGAAAAGTTAGTGTCCCATCTCTCCTCCTCCATTCTTCCCTCTCCTATGAAAAGGCGGTTAACCCCTCTTTCCTCACCCTCTCTCATCTGAGAAGTTACTCCCCTTCTCTCCTCTAAAAAGGTGTTGACCCTTATTTCTCTCTCTCTTCATTTTAGTTGCATTTAATGCTCCCCTCTAACCTCCTCTACCTTTTGGTCCCTTTTACTCACAATCTCAGGTCATTATCACTTGTTATTTTTGCAATTAATCCAAAAAACTGTCACTTTTGCAAATGTTGTAGGAGGAGTGTTACTTTTGCCAACGCCGGCTTGTTTTGGTATATTCATCATAATTTACTCATGAAAAAATGATTTAACTGCTTTGCATACTAAAGTACCCACAATGATTTAAGTTACTTTTTTTTATTAACCTTTTAAGTTGATATTTATTTCAATTTTTTTTATTGATTTCGTATCAACTTAAAATGTTGAGTTGATAAATTGGGTGTTATCAATTTTTATTAACCTTTTAAAATTGAAATAAATATCAATGGAAACCCGCCTTTATTAAACTTTTAAGTTACTGTTTTTTTTTTCAATTGAATAATTAATATCAATATTATTTATTATTACATCTCTCTCTATATATAATTATGTATTAATTTTAATATAAAAAGGCGGGTACCCATTGCAGGCCGCTTACGCTCGCGCCCGCCGCGGGCGCGGATCGGGCCTAGCAGCCCGCATGGGCTACAACCTATGTCCAAGCCTGCTCACAAATGTGGGGGGGGGGGGGGGTGGGCCGAGCGGGCCCATCGGCGTTTGCCCAAGTCTACCCGACAACATCCTTGCAGATGAGGTCTTGAACACCTATATCATTGTGAATGTTGATGTCATTGGCATATCGACAAATGTGTGCAACCTTATGAGTCACTCTATTGTCATTACGAATAAGTGAGAGAAAGATACTTTTCTCACTTTTGACAATATGATTTGATGTCAGACATAAAAATTCAATTTTGCATGGACATTTACTCCTATTTTGCATATGGTTTATGATTGTAAGAGAATCTCCTTTAATTGGTATTTTGTTCATACTTAGTTTTTTTTTTATTAGATTGAAACGATCGAGTATAATTTTTTGGTCATGAAACGTAAAAGAAAAGAAAAGAAAAGAATATATATTGTTGAACAAACACATCCAAACCAAGTTTTTTTTTTTGAACCGGGAATTTTTTGGCAATAGGGCGGTCCCTATATGCCAAGAGCATCCAAATGAATGAAATTACGAAGCATAGAATCGTCAGGTGTCATATTTCTTGAGAAAGCAAGATCCAAATGCGATAATTTGTCCGCAACCCGGTTTGCTTTCCTATAGACATGATGAATCTCGAAGGATCGAAAGAACCCTAAGGAGACTAGACTGTCAAAGACAATTATTTCAGAATCTCCCGTAGGCATCCCATGGCCTTTAAGGCTGTTGATAATATGGTGAGGTTATCACCCTCAATTATCAGGTTTGTTATGTTTAGATCTTATGATGCTATGATCCATTTCTACAGCGCGAAGCCCTCAGACCCAGCAATAGAGGAGATAGGAGACGGCCCCGCACCGAAGAAAATAAGAGTTCCTGTGTGGTCTCTGATAACAAATCCATAGGAACCCTTAGAGGAAGATGACAGGGCTCCATCAAAATTGAGTTTGTATGTTCCTTTTTTAGGGGTTGCCATTTTGCTTTCTTTCTATTACCTTTTGTTGTGGCTCGTTTGTTTCCACTGTGTTGTGGTTTTTCGAGGGTGCCATCATGTTGCTGGGAGTTTTTCCATAGTAAAGTTTGGTCCCTTGTGAAAATTACTATGCTTAATACATCCTGTTTAATGTTATTAAATAAAGATTTGTTGCGAAAGTACCAAATACTCCACCAAGAAAATGCTAGTTTAGTGAAGCAAGGACTTCAAATTTCTTCCTTAATGTTTTGGATGATACTGGTTAAATCAGTTCTTTGGGCGACACAACTATCTATTTTAACTATTAGTGATGAGTTCAATGTTGCTATTGCGGCCTGACTGAGATGAAAGATATCTTCATAATTCGAGTCACACTGAGGGCAAGTGGTCGGTATTCCCATACCTCGAAAGGCGAGCCTGACTGAGGTGGGAACCCCATTTTTAGTGATTTTCCAGAGGAAGGATTTGATCTTAGGAGGTATATCAAGATTCCAAATCCAACTAAAGTCAGATTTGATGATGGTTCATATTATTGATCATTGTTATTGCAGAGGTTGTGGAAAACCAACCATTCTTGCTCCATTTCCAATAAAGTCTGTCAATGTGAATGTTCTTCGGTATCGGGGTTGCTGCTATTGATTGTATTGTTTCCTTTGGTAGCACGTTTTGGACGATGCTGCTTAGTTTTGTAATATCCCATTATTTATCTTCTCGTAAGATTTGCGAAATTTTAGCTTGAGGATCGACCCGTTGGTCATTAGAAATCATTGTGATAAGCGTTAAGTCTCCAAACCAGTGGTCCAGCTATAAATTTATGCTTTCACCATTGTCAATCCACCACCGGATTTCTTCCTTAAATAGAGGTAGTAATTTTGTAAGCTGAGTCCATTGCTAGGAGGAATCTCCCTTTCTATGGTATTTTAATATCTTTTGAGTTTTGAGAAACTTTTCTGTGATTAGAGATACCCAAGGGTTTCTAGGTTCAACCAATATTTTTCATATTAATTTAAGTTGTAATGCCTTGTTCATATCCTTTAAGCTGCGTAAACCCAGGCCCCCATTAGTTTTGGATTTGCAAACCTCAAACCAGCCGATTAGTGGTTTATGTTTTGGGCCTTTATTCCAAAGGAAATTCTGATTAATCTTATCTAGTTCCAAGTGTATAGACTTAGGCAATAAAAAGCATTGCATTAGATGTAGGGGTTTGGTTGACAGTGTTGTTTTTATCAAAGTACAGCGTCCTGCTTGGGACAGGCAATTTGCTTTCCATTTGTGGAGTTGCGATTTGGTAGTCGAAAGGAGATATTTGAAGGTATCTTTCGTTGTTCAGCCACAAATGATAGGGCAACCCAGATAGGTACTGTTTGTAAAAGGAATTTCAAGTTCATTTTGGATAGCATTTTTTTGATTTGTTGTTAGGTTAGAGGTTGTTTGAAAATGCAATTTATGTCTATTTACTTTTTGTCCCGATAGAGTACAAAACTCCGTGAGAATCTTGTTGATCTGGTCATAGGCTGTCTTTGTTGCTGATGCAAAAATAACAATGTCGTCAGTGAAAGTAAGAAAAGGGATTCTAGTTCCATTACGTACAATTGTGATACCCAAGTGGCTACGAGGTTTTGCAGATTCTTTATTGAGTCCTCGAGCAAGGACTTCATAAAGTATTAAGAAGAGATATGGCAATAGAGGGTCTCCCTGCCCAAGGCCACGTTTTGGTGTAAATAAGGCTGTAGGCTCATTGTTTACTAATACCGAGTAAGATATTGTGGTTATGCATTCTTTTATCCATCAAGTGAAACATGGAGAGAATCCAAATCTAGTCATAACTGAGAGGAGGAAATCCCAGTCAACAAGGTCAAATGCTTTTTCCATGTCTAGCTTAACTGCCATCCAGCCAGATTGTATTGATTTTATTATATTTAGTTAATGTTATCCTTGTAGTTGTTTGTATTGATTTTATTATATTTTTATTACGACGCCCAGTCGTTATCCTATGGAAGTACTTTGTGTTAGCATATATGGATTTTACATGTGTTCTCTTAGCCTGTTGACCTCAATATTTGTTTTGGTAATTGAGGAGGGAAGAGTGTTTGGTACATAGTTTTCTAATTTTGTTGTCTATGCTGTGGTCATATGAGTTATATAGCTGTATTTGAAGTTCCTGCAGTTCATTTTCAATTGAGGTTATCTAACGAAAAATGTTACCAAAAGGAACTTTGCTCCAATTCTTACTTTTCTTTTTGACTTCTTGCAATTTTTTGGTTAGCTTATATGAGTGCGATCCAGAAATGTCGACACGCCAAGCGTTTTTAACGATTGTTTCAAAGTCCGGCCTAGTAGTCCAGGCCATTTCAAACTTGAAGGGTTGCAGTTTCGGGTTTTGTTTATCCACTAAGTCAAGCGTGATTTGTGTGTGATCCGATTTGATGAAGGTATGGTTTTTTGTATATAAGCAGGGATTGCTGCCTTCTCCTGGCTTGTGAACTCAATTTCTCTCCCTGCTAGGATACTTTATGCAAGAACTATACAATACGCCTTCTTTCTGTCATATGCTAAACCTGTACGTAAGTTTGAATCATCTAGTTCCCTTTGGTGGTCCCTCCAGTATATTACAAAATCATTTCGGATATAAATAAACATTGAACAAAATTTAAAATATATTTTTAGATTTTATATACCCTTATATTGATATATTTATAAAATTTTATTATGAAAATTTATGTTTTAAAAATATAGATAATTAAAATATCGATTATTTTTTAATAGTTTTTATTATTTTATAAAATATGAATTTTCATAATAATATTTTATAAATATATTAATATAATGATATAAAATCTAAAAATATATTTTAAATGATTTTTTTTCAAAATATTCACCCAAAGTTAAATATTTAACAAAATATTCATATTTTTAAACTATTTACAAAAATATTCATTTTTGTTAGATTTAGCAGAGAAACGCGGGTTGAGACCGCGTTTCTACTATTGAATTAATTTCGGGATGAAATATGTAATTAGGGATTTTTTTTAATACGAGAGACGCGGTTTTGATGATTTTTTTTTAAAAAAATTCTAGGGAAAAGGAAGGAGAAATCGCTGGAGCCTGGAGGTCGGGCCGCCGTCTCATATCAAGGTGGAAGAGAGGTTGGGCCACTGGAGGAGAAATCGGAGGACTGGAGGAGACATCAGGCGCCGGAGCAACTCCACCTCCTCCCTCTCCCTCTCCGCCACGCTTCTTCTTTGATTCGAAGCGCTATTGGGGGTGCGGAGGAGAAGCCAGATCTGATGGGAGACCGGAGCTCGCAGAGGGGAAGAAGGCCGGCGGCAGCGGGGAAGAAGGACAACAGATGGTCGACCATGGAGGAGGAGGCGGTGCTCGCAGGAGAAGGATGTCGGATGATGAGGGCGGGGTTGATTGGACAGCTGCAGGTCGAGGGCGACAGTCTACATGGGAAGAAGGATGATGCCGGAGAGTGAGGTCGGAGCGCTGATAGGGTTTTTCGAGCAGGAAGCCGAAGGAGGAGGCTAGATTTGATGGTCAAAGCTCGCAGAAGAGAAGAACTAAGAAGGGCGGCCGGAGTTTGCAGTGGGGAATATGGGGGTTGCGCTAATGGCTGGTTGTGAAATTACAAGTAAAACGCGGCTTTAGACCGCGTCTCTTTTATTTTTAAATTAAGTAAAAACGCGATTTGAAACCGCGTTTTTATAGGAAATTGTAATATTTTCTTCGGTATCAAGTTCAAAGTGCTTATTCACACAAGAATGCGGTTTAAAACCACGTTTATCTGATAAAGCTGAAAAAAATAAATATTTATGTAAATATTTTAAAACTGTAAGTATTTTAGTAAATAAATATTTTTTAATGAATATTTTTAAAAAATGTTTAATTATATCCAAAATAATTTCTTAACATATTAATGGGACCACCAACACCAAATAGTTATATAGGATCCGGAAGTGTAATACAGACCACATGTACCCACACCGCGAGAAAACAACGAGAAATTAGGGGAGGGGCCGGGTCGTAGATGGGCCCGCAAGACCCGACGCCATCTCTTCTTTTCTTCCCAATCCCAACTATAAAAGCGGTAAGAAACCCTCATGCAATTTCGCCCACTCTCTTCAATCTCCTTCATCTTCTGTCCTCACGCCCGCTCTTCCTCCAAATCCTTTCCTTCTTCTTTGACGTCTCCATCTCTCTACTGAAACCCTAGCCCCCGCCCCAAAGATTCTCTCCCCCCTCTCTCCTTTTTCGGATCCAAAAGGAAAATTCTGGATCTGCAATCTGCATGCTGAAATCCCCTCAAGTCTAGATCTGTCCCAGATCTGCAAATCCCCACACCTTTCCCACCCTTTCCCGGTACTCCCAATTAGCTCCTACTGAACTCGGCGTGGGGACATACACAGTCGCCGGCGCCGGAGTTCCGACATCCTTCCCCGATAGACCTTCCCCGCCTGCTTCTTTTGAGGGGGTAGCCGGGGCCACGGGCCTCGGCGGGTTCTAAAGCCCCCACCTATACAAACGGCAAGGCCCCAAAATCACAATTCCTTCTCTAACCTAGTTTAGTTTCTTGAAGAACAGATCGGGGAAGAGCAAGATGCCGGCTCTGGCTTGTTTGGTCGACGCTACTGCCGCTCCCGCTCCTTCTGTCTTCGGCTTCTCCGCCGCCGACTCTTCTCTTCCCTCGCCGGACCTATTCCCCGGCGCACTTCCGACGACTAACTTACCTTTCCCCGCCATCGCCGAGGGTGATTCCATGTCTTGGTCGCCGTCGCTTTCCTCTGAGCTCTACCGGGTTGACCGGTGGGGCCAGCCCTACTTCTACGCCAACTCCTCCGGTAACATCAGTGTACGGCCTTACGGAGCCGCCACCATGCCCCACCAGGAGATCGATCTCTTGAAGGTCGTTAAGAAGGCTTCCGATTCCAAATCCTCTGGTGGATTGGGCCTCCAGCTTCCGCTAATCATTCGATTCCCTGATGTTCTCAAGAACCGGTTGGAATCCCTCCAATCCGCCTTTGAGTACGCTATCCACAGCCAGGGCTATGAGTCGCACTACCAGGGCGTGTACCCTGTCAAATCCAACCAGGATCGCTTCATTGTTGAAGATATCGTCAAGGTCGGAACCCCGTTCCACTTCGGACTGGAAGCAGGGTCGAAACCCGAGCTCCTCCTCGCCATGAGCTGCCTCTCCAAGGGGAGTCCAGATGCTTTGCTGGTCTGCAACGGGTTCAAGGACGCAGAGTACATCTCCTTGGCCCTCATTGCTCGCAGGCTCCAATTTAACTGTGTAATTGTTCTGGAGCTTGAAGAAGAGCTCGATCTGGTGATTGATTTGGCCAGAAAGCTCTGCATCCGACCCTTGATTGGGATGCGGGCAAAGCTCCGCACCAAGCACTCGGGTCACTTTGGATCCACCTCTGGCGAGAAGGGCAAATTCGGTCTCAACACCGCCCAGATCCTTCGCGTTGCTCGTAGGCTTGAATCCGCTGGAATGCTCGACTGTCTCCAGCTCCTCCATTTCCATATCGGCTCCCAGATTCCATCTACTGAGCTTCTTGCAGATGGCGTCTCTGAAGCTGCCCAAGTTTACTGCGAGCTGGTTCGGTTGGGTGCGTCAATGCGCGTAATTGACATCGGGGGCGGTTTAGGCATTGACTATGATGGCTCCAAGTCTACTGATTCTGATATCTCTGTCGGGTACACCCTGGAGGAATATGCTGCCACTGTTGTAGGTGCTGTGCAGGCCGTTTGCACTCGCAGAGGTGTGCAGCACCCGATACTCTGCAGCGAGAGTGGCCGCGCAATAGTCTCCCACCACTCCATTCTTATATTTGAGGCTGTCTCTGCCACAGCTCCTACTTATGAAAATGCAGATTCTTCAGTTCTGGATGCATTGCCAGAGGTATGCAGGGCGGATTATCAGAGCGTGATGGCGGCTGCTATGACAGGCGAGTATGACAGATGCCTTATATACGCAGATAGCCTAAAGCGGCGCTGTGTGGAACAATTCAAGGATGGCTCTCTGTGTATGGAGCAACTCGCTGCTGTCGATGCTCTGTATGATTTCGTTTCCAATTCTCTGGGTGTGTCTGATCCGGTAAGGACTTACCATGTGAATCTCTCAATTTTCACTTCAATTCCTGATATGTGGGCGATAGGGCAGCTATTCCCGATTATACCGATTCACCGGCTGGATCAGCGGCCTGTTGTTGCTGGAGTTTTATCTGATTTAACTTGTGACAGTGATGGGAAAATCGATAAGTTCATTGGTGGACAGAACAGCTTGATGTTACATGAGCTGGAGGGCGATGGCAGTAAGAGTGGTGGTGGAAGCGGAGGGTACTATTTGGGGATGTTTCTGGGCGGGGCTTATCAGGAGGGGCTCGGTGGTCTTCACAATCTATTCGGTGGACCAAGTGTAGTCCGAGTAACGCAGAGCGACGGCCCCCACAGCTTTGCTGTTACTCGAGCTGTGCCAGGGCCATCCTGTGGGGATGTCCTTCGAGTGATGCAGCATGAACCTGAGCTCATGTTCCAGACCCTCAGGCACCGTGTTCATGAGGATGATGCCGAAGAGGATTATGGTGGGATCTTGAACGCTGGTTTGATTGTTGACAGCCTTGCACGCTGCTTCCACCACATGCCGTACCTCGCTACTGGTGCTGCTGCTGGGGAAGAGATGAGTGCAACTGGGTATTGCAGTGATGGCAACTTGAGTGCAGGCTCTTCCGAGGGTAACATCTCGGTAGAGGATGATCATTGGCCTTACATCTGTGCTTGAGTTGGTTCTCTATGGTTCATCCCTCAAAATGGTTCCATTTCAGTTTGTCGTCTGCAGTGGTCTGTTCTTCGAAGTAACTCATTTTTCTTTTGATAATTTGATGTTTTAGCTTTGCCTGCCGTCCGTTAGGACTCATTAAGGCCTTAATAAACTTGTCTTTCATTTCATGGAGATTTAGGGATGTTGAAAAGATCCGAATATCTTTGCCAAATTCGGATATCTGCTAGTCAACTCTTCTCCTGTTGTTACCTTATTATTGCTAGACCTTTACCTTTGTATTTCAATTGCAATTAGGGATGTTTCTTTCAGCTGAAATAACATTTCAGATTACCCATATATTCGTTTTAGAAAATATGCTTAAAATATTTTTCTGTATTTCACCGTGTCTGGTTACTCTGAGAGCAACTTGGCTGATTTTGGTCTCTACTGCTAACCGATACACTTTGTAGGGCCCAGCCTTGGTTTGGTTCCTAATATGTGCCTCTCAATTTCTCTATTCTTTGGGAGATAGAGAAATGGAATATGGCCTGTTAGTTGCAAGGAATAGCCATATTCAACGCATGGTGATGACTCTGCAATCAACTTGTGTGTGTTTGTTTACCCATTCTTGGTCATAAAAACATGGCCCTATTTTAGGCATCCAAGATTGACCTGTATTTATTTTTTAATTAGCCTAGGTATCCAATTTTGATGTGCATTCTCGAGTTAATGCGGCTTATCAGTACCTCATTTGTGTTTGTAGATTATTTGTATTTTTGAGAAATATTAGAGATAAGCTTATCATTTTCATCTTTAGCTAGGTTAATAGACCAAACTAGTGTTTCTCAACTTGTAATCTTTGTTGGCTCTTGTTGATTACTTTGCTTGAATTTACATGTGCATTTATGTTAAAGCCTCTGCTTATCAGTAGTACCTAACTTGTATTTCCCAATATTTAATCTTTGTTGCCTCTTGTGGATTTCTTGGCATGAATTTCATGTGCATTAACATGAGTGCTTGCTTTCCTCACCTAATTTATGTTTCTCAATATTTTATCTATGATGCCTATTGTTGATATCTTGGCTTGAATTCCCATGTGCACTCATGTTAATGCTCTGCTTATCAGCACCTAACTTAGGTTTTGTCAATATTTTTTTTCTTTGTTTCCTCTTGTAGTTGATTTCTTGGCTTGAATTCATATGTGCACATGACATGAATGAATCAAGTTGTGGTATCAAGATTGGTTTCCGGTGTGTCCGGTGCAAGCTGTAGGGAGAGAGTATTCTTTGGACTGATTTCAGCCACAATTTATGCCACTTGTTTAGGGCCCCTAATTCTGGATGTGGCTGAACGAGCCTCAAGATTAGACCCCTTTTTTTAGGCCTACTTTTCCCAATAACTTGACTTTTGATTCCTTTTTGGAAATGTTTTTCTTGTCATCGTTCTTGGTGGGTGTTGCTTCTTTCTTTGTTCTAGTTTGGTATAACCAAAGTTGCCCAATATTAGGAACTGGTTTGCCATGTTGGTCATATATATATATATGAATGTTTCTTGTGGAGCAGTTATACATTAGATGTGCGATGATGATGGATTTTCATTGTTCTATTTGATGTGGACTCTGGTCTCTGGATGGAGTAATTTGACAGAAGCTCAATTGACACTCTTCAACAGACAACAGTGTTGTGTTTTGTTTTTGAAGATGAGGTTTGGTATTCTTTGCCCTACCCAAAAAAGAGATTGAAACAACCAAATTCTTACTTTATTATCCAACATCCAAAACCTTATCTTCCTACTTTATTTTCTGTGTGAATTTGATATTTTATTGTAATGACAAACCTCATCCGGTTGCTCTGGCGAAATCACCACCACTCTCTCAAGGTGCAATACTTTGAACATCCCCTATAATGAGCGATGGTTTGTGGGGACTTGCTTTTTCTTAGCTTTTGCTGGCAGAGAATATACTCTGAAGATCACGGGTCATCATTTCTGTATGCTAAATCACTGATTCACTTTTTCTAGGGTTTGTACACAATAATTGTGAGTCTTGGGGCTCTTATAGTTGCCACATAGGAAAAAAATGGGGGAAAATAAAATTTTAATATAAGAGCCTATTGTTTGGGACTCTTATATATGATACCCAAAAAGTAGGGCTCATAACTGCCACATGTCAGAACTTATGTTTTATTTACTTTTAAATGATTTTCGGTTGTTTTTCATTTGTTTAAAAAAAATAAAAAATTTATTTTTGAATTTAATTTATTTTTATCTACACATAGACACCCCTCTTGCATATGTTTGTTGAAAAAAAATTCATTTGAATAATACCCATATTTTCCTTTTTAAACATTAAAAAAATTATTTTTTTATGCTATGTTATTATAAATTAATTACTTAATATTTTTATTATTAATAATAATAAAAGAATTGAGTAAATAAAAATGAAAAATAATAAAAAGGTAATTTAAGGGCTCAGGACTTGGGCTCACGAATGGAGGTGAAAAATTAAAAAGTTAGAATGAGGCTCTTAAGCTGATGTGGCATAAGAAAAGTAAGTTAAGGGTCCAAGGTTGGGGCTCACCATTGAACATGCTCTAACTACTCACTGTAAAAAATTCTGTAGATTTCAGACTTCAGTGTAGGCTCATGTGAGAGTTGGGTTTGAGACCATTTTTGGTTACCCACTTATCTTTTACGGATGTACAAAAAACCAAATAATTGAGGCCTCTATCAGTTCTGAATATATCTTTGATACTTTTTGCTTTCGTGTCTCTTCCTTATTTGGCCCCTTTTCGCCTCGGATCGACTGGTGCTGATCCGTGATTCTTTCCATCGATAACATCAAGCCGAATGCATCATTAAAATATTGTTACATGTACCCACACTTTTTTTTTAATATAATAAAAGTGAAAGGAAGTCTAAATCTCGTCTAAATTCTTGACTTGTTCTAAAAATAAAAAGGTTAAAAATTAAAAAGTCCAAATAGCGGGAAAAAAAAGTTTTTATGATATAATTCCAAAATAATATTAATATATAATTAAAGTACCCAAAGGTCTTGAAATTAAAAGCCAGCATGAACAATTCGCTTGAAAAGTGTCGTCTGCTTTATGGTCTTTGAAACGAAGTCTCCGATAAGCTCATTGTAATCAACATTCTTCAAAAGATCATTCTCAATTACGAGGCTAATGCAATGAGCCTTTCTTGTGTCACCATATAACGCAAATAGGATTTTAACAACTTTAGCTTTGAAAAACTTCGTTCCGTGGATGCAACTCTCACATGAATAGTCAACAAAATTCTATAAGCAATAAGACATTAGGAAACAATCATAATGCTTCAAAAACTCCAAAATATCAAGAGGTTCCATCTCTCGATTAGACAAAAGATCTTAAAGTATTTCATCTCTACACATAAGTTAATGCCATCAATATCAAATTGTCCAAATTTCTCAAGTGCGCCTTCAAAATGTCTACAAAAAGACTCTAAACATGCATCATTCAGACCGTGACTTATCAAAAGTGGACAAAAACCCAAAAATGTTTTCAAATGATTAATATTGTTCAAATATCTTGGTTAAGGAACCAATTGCTTGATCAACACTACATAAAAAAATAATTAACTCTAAATGATTTCTTGGTTGAAATTGGTGCACTTACCTCATATAGGCCTTAATTATTTGAGGAAACTCTAGATCAATATTCACGTCTTTGAGGAAACACTAGATCAATATTCAATTCAGAGGCGATTTTCTTTGATACTTCTAAGGCATTTACAAACCTTGTTTCTCTATATCTCTCAAAAAAAAAAAAAAAAGAAATCAACCCATTTATTTTTTCAATAGCAACATCTATAAGCATATCTTTCTCTTGCAAATGATTGCTCACCAAATTAACAGCAGATAACATGTCATATCAAATGAATATTGACATAAGAAACTAAAAAACAACAAGCTCATTTTGTGCCAAAGATTTACCTTCAATTCTTATTTTGGAATCATTATCAATCTCAACAACTTGAAGTAAAGCTTCTCTTATATCCAAAACTTGAAATCTTATAGCTTTGACACTATCAATTCTATTCTCCCACCGAGTAGATACAATGATTTAACAGTTAATCTCTTCACATTATCTTTAAAAATTTCCCACATCTTAGTAGAATTAGAAAATATTTTATAAATGCGTTGGATGATCCCAAAAAAATCTCCAACCTTGCCACAAGTGTTAGCTATATCACATAATGTCAAATTAAGACTATGACAAGCATATGATTAATAAAATGCTCTAGGATTTACATCTAAAAGTCTTTTTTTGTACTCCTTGATTTTTGCCTTTCATATTCGACCCATTATCATAGCTTTGCCCTCGCACATCATCTATATCAAGATCAAGAGATTTCAATTCATTTTGTAACACATCAAATAAGCATAGGTCAGTTGTATCATTCACATCCAAAAACCCTATACAAGATTCCTCAATACTAATCGAATCTAAAGACGAGACTTGCATAAATCTTACTATCAAAGACATTTGCTCTTGGTAACTTACATCAGGAGTGCAATCAAGAAGGATTGAGAAATATTTGGCCAATTTAACTTTTGTAATGATTTATGATTTAATAGTTGAAGCAAGTAAAAGAATCAATCCATTTTGAATTCTATTACTAAGGCAATGAACATGAATCTCATTCTTCATAATACGTTCAACATGCTCCAGCAAAATTGGGTCCAATTCAGCCAACATTTCAATCAGCCTAAGAAAGTTTCTGTTAGAAGGGAATCAAGTGTAAACAAATATAGAATATAAATTCAAACCGATTTCCGAGTCCACGCAAATAAAATTACAAGAAACCCTCCCGTTATAGTGGTAGGGAATCAGGATCGAATTCATGAGGAAGCGTATCAGCGCTCGCCAATCTAGTTCTAAAATTAGCCATTGTATCGACTTAGAAGACGACTCGATATCGACTCAGGTGGGTCGATACCGACTGGTCATTCGATTTCCAGTGAACCTGCACAACAGAAAGCAGAAACTTGACGTCGAGTTGAAAGAACTCGATATCGACCTTAGGGACTCGACATCGACCAGATTGGTCGAAATCGACTGGTGTGTACAGAAAAACGTAAACTTGCAGAAATTTAAAGGGTGTGTTGGAAAAGAACATCTGAAGAAATAAAGCATGAATAAGAAGATGTATGAGCCGAAATAAATACTAGTTGATTGTTTTGAATACAATTAAACTAAAAACTTCCAAAGTCAGGGAATTTATGCCACAACGATAACCATACAAGACTTATGCCAAATTCATGAAAGATTGTTCCTTTTTCATCAAATAACCTTCGTTAGAGACTATCGCATAAACCCTAAGTGTCACTACCCTTTTTGATAATTAATCCAAATTCATAATAAGATCGCTTTCGCTTCAATATTGCAAATAAGGATTTACCTACTACTCTCGTAGAAGAATCATGCAAATAGGGATAAAAGATGAAATTGCAATAAAAATCATACCTTTAGGCATAAACTTACATGGCTACCGTCGGGCTCACCCCGACCCTAGAAGTAGAGTGACTACTTGCTCTTCATCATCATAACAAACATCGAAATCATAAGGAAAATAACTTGAATTGAAATTAAAACGAAAGAGTACAAACCGAACAAAGTCAAATTGCTTTTGCTTCCTACTCCACTCGGCCTCTCTCTCTCTCTCTCTACTCTCTATTGCCTAAACTACTTTTGTGTTGGAATGATTGAATGAATAAAAATCCAGCCCCTAGTGCTTTATTTATAGGGCTCAATCCTAGCTATTCTAGGAGAGCAATTGATGTGAGCCTAATTCGCCATGTTTTACACTTATTTCTATATCGATTTCTGCATACATTGCATGCATTTGGGTTAGAATAATACAGAATCTGTGTAGTTTACACTTATTTGCAATATATGGAGGTCTACACAAGTTTTTGTTATATTTCGCAGAAATCGGACGCACTTTGGAGCTTAAAGGAAACTCATGGAGAAGCTAAGAATGGTGCAGCTGGAGAAAAGGCCACTTTTCATCATTCTTCGTTCTGAATCAAGCTTTGATGTCTTCATGAGAGTTGTAGCCCTCGGAAAGAGCTTTCCAACGCATGGTCATATGCGTCAATCCGACGAACGAGGACTCGGGAAAGTGCGTTTCAAGAACAGAGCAGAAAGCTGAGAAAACTCTACTCGAGATCGACTAGACTCTACTCGATCTCGACGAGACCTGGTCGAGCAGAGCTGATCGAGGACACTGAGTCAGAGACAACCCGACTCCCGGAACCCTACTCGATCTCGAGTACCCCTGGTCGAGATCGACGAGCCATGTCCGGAGTCGACGAGCTGTGCCGAGCCGAGAAGCTGAGGACGAAGACGCAGACCACCCCTACTCGATCTCGACGAGCCCTAGTCGAGATCGACGAGCCCCGAGTCCAGATCCGAGCCTGTCGAGTAGAGCCACCCAAGAAGACCCAGTCGACATAGCCAGTCTACTCGACCTTGACGAGCCCTTGTCGACATCGACGAGCACCATGAATCAAGTCCGAGTCTGTCGAGCGCCAGCTAGCCGAGACGACGAAGCCGAGCCAGTCAACCCTACTCGAGATCGACAAGGCCCTTGTCGAGATCGAGTAGACCTCCAGAGCCGCGTTACTCGACTTGACGAATCCTACTCGACTTGGGATTCCTTGGGCCTGAAGATTGCCGATTCTATCCTAATCTATCAAGATACATCATGAAGAGAAGGAGATCTATCCATGGAAGACTTTTAGATATAATTCCTTATTTTAGATTTAATTCCTTTATTGTTTTTATTTATCTTTAAAGCCTTTTAGATATAATTTTAGATATAGATAGATATTTCTTTCCTAGAATAGCTAGGGAATGAAGCCTATAAATAAAGCCCATGGGGCTCAGTTTTATTCATTCAATTTCAGAGCAAGACAAGGAGTTCCACAGAGACAGTTTAGGAGTTCGAAGGTTTTAGGGTTTTGGCGTTCAACGAGAGTTGGATCGCCGGGATTGTAAAGTCTTTGAATTTAGTTTAATGCAAGTTATTTCCTTTCAATCAATGATGTCTGAGTTTGCGATGAAGCGCGAGTAGTCAACTCACTTCTGGGGTTGGGGCGAGCCCGACGATAGCCATGCATAATTGAGGTAAAGATCCGACCTTTATCATGTTTTGAGCATTTTCCTACTTGTTGATGTGTTTATTGCCCATCTAATGGAGATCCATGTTAACCACTTGGATTATAAACATAAAATCGGTAGAGACAATTAGGGTTTCTTGAGAGAGTTGTCTAATTGTTGGAAAAGGCGAAAGCTTAGTCCTTTAATGCAAATTACATGATTATATGTTTGATTCTACCTTATGCATGCTTGGTTATTGTCGTTGCAAACCCCAATCTTGGAAGTCCTTTTACATTAAGTTTAGTTCGAAACCCCAAAAGCATTTGTTTTTACTTTCTTTATTTTCCTTTCATTTTTATTCCCTGCCCTTGTCGATCTCGACCAAGTCTGGTCGACCTCGACGACTGATTCTCGACCCAGAGTCGCCGTAGCTTACTTGTGCAGGAATCGACGAAGACCAACTCGACTCAGACGAAGGCTACTCGATCTCGAGTAGAGCCTTGTCGAGATCGACCACCCTTTGCCGAGCTGCTGTGCTGTGTTCGACTGTCCGAGCTTCTGTCGACTAACCCCTAGTCGAGATCGAGGACCCTGTTGTCGACTTCTGATCGTGAGATTTCACCGCTGCCTAGGATCCGCTGACACGCTTCCTCGTGGATCGATCCTGACTTCCCGCTGCTACATCAGGAGGAGGTCTTGTAATTATTTGCGTGGGCAGAATCTGGTTTGATTTATTTTGTTATATTTCATACTCGATTTCCTCCTACCAACAGCAATCTATCTATCTCTATCTATATCTATCTAAAGATAAAACTTGCTTAATTAAATAAATGAAAAGAAATAAAAATATCCTAGGTAAATATGGAATTCACCATATAAGATAGGAAGTCTTCAAAGTTGATAAAATATCTCTTCCTTCAAAGCTAAGAAATCACACTCGGATTAGAACTTGATCTAGGCCGTCGGATGCTTCTATTGAATCACTCGATATTGATCAAGTAGGTCGATATCAACTCACTTCCTTGTCTCACTCGATCTTGCACTCGACGTCGGCCTGTCATCACTCGATGTCGACTTTGGTGTCCATGTCGAGTGTACGTTCACTCGATATCGACCAGATGAGTCGATATCGACTGCTTCATTTCGAGTCGAGTTGTTTCCTTTGCTTCTGGATCGATTTCTGGTCTTCAGGGCACTCGATGTTGAGTCACTTAGGTTGATTTCGAGTGACTCCTCAGTAGACTTTGAGTGATTTTCCAGCTTTTCTCCTCCTTCTTCTTTGAATTGCTCGTAAAATGCTCCGACTTCTGTGAAATTAAACAAGAACTTGTGTAGATCTCTATAATTTGCAAATAAACTTAAACTATACAAATCTTATACTTTTCTATACCCGGAAATATAAAATATGGATAGAAATCGAAATAGATGTAAGCAAAAAACATGGTAAATGGAGCGCATATCAACACCCCATACTTAAGCTTGTTTGTCCTCAAGCAATACTTTTATTGGTCATAAGGGAAGAAATTAAACTACCAACATCATAGATTCATTCTCATATAACCCTGCAATTGATTACCATCCTCGAAAAGATACTAATGTCACCAATTCCATGCATGTGAATAAAAGCAATATCATACAAAAAATGAGGGTTATGTAAAAACAATTCATACGCGACAAAGCATTAATAATCAAGAAGACTTTTAAGTGCATGGTGAAAAAAAAAGGTAAAAGGTATAGTGGTGGACTATATTTGGGTAATGTGGTGCTAAATCCGGGGAGAACTTCTTCAAAATTTACTTTCTTACACTTTGATGCACTTTCTCTCATCATATGAAATTCCACATCACTCATCCTCTCATCATCACCCTTTGCTTTTTTTTTTCCCAATATTGATGCTTTTACCTCTCTAAACTCAGCATTGCCTTCTTGCGAGTCGCAAACATGGGTGTCATGAATGACCCCAGATACTTAGTGTTTCGGACTCCTCACCTTGGCATCCCGTCTCGCCGAACTAACATCTCAACGAGCTGGGTAGATCTACCTTTATCTCCCGAGGAGACCAGATTTTCTTTCTCTCATAAAATATTCCATAATATGGTCATTCTCCTGCAAAACTCCAAATAATGATACAACACAACAACCATATAATAATATCCAAAATATGATATCAAGTTCTCAACAAACTCCCCGGACAGGAAATAAGGTAAAAAAATAGGCAATATTTAGATCATGTGGAGCAGAATATGAAATAAGGCATAATATGGCTTGTGATGCATAATAGCATAGGTAAGGCTAGGGATAAGGTAAGAATATATGAAAAATAAATTCCTCCTTCCTCTTATCATGTATCAAAACCAACTTCATTTTTACCTCCTTTCATGTGTTTCAAGAAAATAATGCACTTCATTGTGACTTTCCTTTACTAGGCAATTTCATGCTATATCTCTAATGAATCTATTTTTGCATCATCGAGTTCTATTAAAGCTTCCACCACGCTATTAAAAATTTTCAATGGGGGTGATAAAAATAAACTTTGGATAAAGACATGAATCATATAGATAAATAACTCAAATCCAAAGTACCCTGTAAAGAGCAATTGAAGAAAAATTTATAATAAATCATAAAAAAAAGCCTTTTCTCCACCCCATACTTAAAGATTACAGTGTTCTCGATCACTGTATAAAAATAAGGGTAAAGGAAGAAATTTACGAGACAGAAGTGTAGGATCTTGAAATAAGGTGCTGAAAGTCGCTATAGGATGAGTCGATATCGAGTGAACAAGTCGATATCAACTGGGTTCACTTGATTTCTGTTGATGTCCAAGCTTAGGATGGTTAGAATCGACCACAACTTCTTTTTTCGCTCGATATTTGCAGTCGATATTGAGTTAGTGACTCGATATCGAGTCCTCCTGCAGCTCTCCGCACCTGCAATTTTTGTTAGAAAAAAAAATACATAAAACCAAAATAATTCAAAACAAAGTCTAAAATCTCAAAACCCTAAAAACTAGTAGTCTTGTTACAAGCTCTAGATTTTATAATCGCTAGGCCGACTTCTTCTTTTATGCTCAAGGTGGCATCCGCAGGGCACATGTGGCTTGTGCTTCGAACAGGACTCCATTCTTGTCCTTTAGTTGCATTCCACTCGAATGGATGTTATGCACCTCGAATGGGCCCATCTTCTTCTCCTTGAATTTGTTCAGAAACCAATGATTCTTTGATTTGGACACATACACCTTATCTCCTACTTCGTAATCCTTTGGATCGTCATTGGATATCCTACATAACCTTACATACCAAGGCAAACCTCTTTCGTGTATAGATAAATCTTTTATTGAAATAGGGGAAGAGAGGTCCATACCTTGGCTTACCTTCGCTGCGTTCTTTTCCTTCGGTTTCTGTGGTTACAGCCGATTTTGAGTGGGGTCACTTGATATCGACTCCTGTTGCATTCCTGGTGGTTGATCAGTTGATGTAGGGGGAGGTGACTCTACGAGGGTGACTCGATATCGACTGGGTCTCTGCTTCTGCTGGTGTCTCAGTCGATGGAGGTGATGTAGGCTGGTCGATTTTGAGTGACTCACTCAATATCGACTGAGTTGACTCAATTTTGACCCCATACTTGCTTCCTGGCACAGAATCTGGAGAAAAGTCAATCGATATCGAGTTACCTGAGTCGATTTCGATTGGGATTGTAGTGTCCTCGTCCCAGATTGCCAGGATCTCCTTCATTTGGGCTTCTATATATAGCCCTCTTCTTTAGCTCCTCAGGGGTCATAGTTCTTACCTTTGGCTCCCCGCAAGTGATGCAGCCTCCTTTGATAGATTTGACCTCCATAGGACCGTCGTGCTTCTCTATAGTTTTGTTAAAGGAATACTCAATTATCTCATTGGTGATTGTGAACGTGAGTACTCCCTTCCTTACGCTGATGTTTACGTCGACAATTTCGAAGAATGGTCTCTCTAAAATAATAGGACAAGCAGGGTCCTCTGCCATATCAATAACAACAAAATCAGTAGGGACAAAGAACTTACCTACTTGGATAGGTACATCATCTACCATGCCTATATGGATAACCACCGTATTGTTTGTCACGTGGAGTCTGGCATCCACATGCTCTAGTGCACCGATCTTCACTTTGGACCAGATGGATAAGGGCATGATGCTCACGCTTGCGCCTAAGTCACAAAGTGCATTGAAATGATGTTGACCAAAACCAATAGTTATAACGAACTTACCTGGGTCTGGCCTCTTCTTTGGAAGCTCCATCTTGCTGCATTCCTCTGCAATCTCAGCCATCGACCGCTTCTTGCTCAAGATGTCTTTGAAGAACTTTACATAAGATGGCATCTCATGAAGAGCTTCAGTAAAGGGAATGGTGACGTTGAGCCCTTGAAGCATCTTCACGAAACGCTGAAACTTTTTCTCCGTTGGGTCCTTCAAAGATCTTGTGGTCGCGGAATGGTAGAGTCTTCTTCTTTTTTCACAGTTGGTGGAGTGGAGTGGATGGGGCCGATATCGACTGGTGTAGAGTTAACGTCAATTGGAGCAGGAGGTTGCTGATGCTGTCAAGTAGTTGAGCCGATATCAACTATAGGGGACTCGATATCGACTGAGTCTGGGTCGATATCAACTGGTGGGTCGACGTCGACTGGTTCAACAACTTTCTCTTTCGGCGTTTGATCGGGCATTTGTAGTTCTTAAGTTCATCGCAGCCACATGTCTTGTAGACTTACTGATGTCCATGTTTTGTGCCATGTTTTATATCTACTTTTAAATCGATTTCTATATGCATTTAATGCATTTGGGATAGATTAGTACATAATCTATGTAGTTTATGCTTATTAGCCAAATTATGGAATCTACACCAGTTTCTGTTTAATTTTGCATAAATCGAGGCAATTTACAGCAGTTCAGAGAAAGAAGGAAAAGCTCGAAGTCAACTATAGAAGTCCAAGGTCAAGGAGCAGCGGAACCAGGACAAGTCGAGCAAAGGACAAGAAAATCGAGTCAACACAGCTTGGTCGATATCGAGCACCCTTAGTCGATATCGAGTAAGCAGTCGATTTCCACCCAAAGTTGACCAGAATCGAGGAAGCCGAGGAAGTGAAGTCGATATCGACTTGACCATATCGACATCGAGTAGGCCCAAACCGAGCGGAGAACCAGGAATCGACCAAGCCAGCTGAAGAAGAAAGGAAGAAGTCGATATCGACTTGACTTAGTCGATATCGAGTTGAAGTTGGTTCATCCCTGAAGCCGGAATCGACTTGCTGAGCTGAAGCAAGAAATGTTGGTCGATATCGAGTAAGGATACTCGATATCGAGTTGACCACCAGTGGCCGATTTCGAGCTAGTCCGTGTCTTGTTAAGGTTCTATCCCGAATCCGATGGAGATATTTCCGAGAGAAGATTCCCAACACATGAAGATTTAGATATTTTTTATCTTTTTATTTATCCTAAGGGTTAAACAATTAATTACCCTAGGATTTATCTAGTTTTACTTATTTAGATAGATTTATTTCCTAAGTAGAATTTTATCTTCTAGTTAGATAGAGATATAGATAGAATTTCCTTCCTTGATTAGCAAGGATTGGAAGCTTATAAATAAAGCCTATAGGGCCGGTTTTTATTCATGCCATCATACAATTCAATCTTAGGAAGAGAAGGAGGAGAGTAGAGAGAGAGAGAGTGGAGGCCGAGAGAAGTTTGTAAAGCGAGAGCGGAATTGGCTTCATTTGGTTGTAAGCTCTGTTTGGTTTATTTTAATGCAATTTAGTTTCTTGTTATTATTGATGTCTTTAATTATGATGAAGCGCGAGTAGTCTACCCACTTCTAGGGTTGGGGTGAGCCCGACGATAGCCAAGCGTGTTTGAGGTAAAGGTTCGATCTTTATTGTGTTTTGAGCATCTACTACCTTTTATATGTTTGTTACCTATTTAATAGAGATCCATGTTAACCACTTGGATTATAAACATAAAATCGGTAGATACAATTATGGTTTCTTGAAAGAGTTGTCCAATTGTTGGAAAACGCGAAAGCATAATCCTTCGATGCGATTGCATGATTATCTCTTATTCTTGCCTTATGCATGTTTGGTTATCGTTGTTGCATACCCCGATCTTGGAAGTTTTCTTTCACATAGTTTATTCCGAATTCCGCAAAGATTTGTCTTTTATTTCGTTACTGTGTTTCTGCTCGACTTCGACGACCCCTTGGTCGACGTCGACTACTCACCTTCGATCGAGCAAAGATCGCTGCTGCTTGTGTCTCTACAGGTTTCTCGACTTCGTCAGGCTTACTCGACTACGAGTATTTTACTCGACATCGAGTTACTTCCTCGAGATCGACCAACACCTGTGACTTTTGCTTGCTCGGATTCGACTGTACCTGGCCCCTGTCGACTAACCTTAGTCGAGGTCGAGTACTCCTGAAGTCGACAACCACTCGTGAGATTCTTCCGTTGCCTAAGATCCACTGACATGCTTCATCGAGGATCGATCCTGATTTCCCACTTCTACATCGGGAGGGAGTCTTGTAATTATTTGCGTGGGGACAAATCTGGTTTGATTTATTTTATTATAATTTGAACTCGATTTCCTCCTACAACAAATTGGCGCCGTTGCCGGGGAAGCAATCATTCGTGCCTTAGATAGTTAGATCTCACATTTTCCTTGAGTTTTCTTCTACAAGTGGATGCTGGACACCTTCGAGTGTTTGGGAACATGGGCCGAAAGGGAAAGAGAGAGACGGTATGCAAAAGAATTGGAATATTTGAGATGGCTATACATGGTTGATGAGGAGGCATGGCTTGAGGGTGTACGCGCATTTAGAAAGCTACAAGAATCGTCAAAATCACCACCAGAAGCCTCAATCCCGCTAGAAGAAGGATCCGAACCTGAGGTCAAACTCGACCAACACCTAGTCGATGTTGACCCATCTCCAATCGATATTGACCTATCTACAGTCGATACCCAGGTATGTCCTTCCGCGATCTCAATTCCAACTTTGCTATCTGTCTTTGAAAAACCATTTGAAGGACCCCAAGAAGAAGAAGAGCTACCAAAGAAGAAGTCTTACGTCGTTGCCCATGTTGTTTCAAAGTCACTTTTGCCTTATAAGGTGAAGGCCATCCCCGACGATTTTGAGCAATCGATGTTCGTGTTCAAGTATGGGGTCCTCGCAAAGTGGCACAAAGCTCCGCAAGATAAGGCGGAAGTATCTCTTTCCACTCCACTGGTTAGCTGTGGTGGAGACACATAACCAAATCCAACTATTGAGCAGAAGGGATACGATGATGAGGTATGCAAATTTTCTTTATATATTCTCTTATGTAGGTCAGCTGAAGCCCAGGAAGATAAATGGGTGGAGCCATGGAGCGTTCACTCGGGGAGATTTAAACTTCTCCATATGATGCCCCTGGATGACATTCCACGCTTCCTACCACCGGAGGAACCACCAGACCAACCTATACCTCCGAACAAGGATGAGCCAGGCTAATGAGCGACCGAAGAAGTCGGCCTAGCGACTTTAAAATCTAGAGCATGTACATAAAACTTTTGGACTTTAGGACTTTTAAATTTTCAAGGTTTTGTTTTTGGTTTTTGCTTTTGGTTTTGAATGCTTCATGTGGAAGGTCTTTTCTTTGTGTGAAAACTAACATTTTTAGGTCGAGAAGCATGAAAAGGATCGCAAAGAGTGGAAAAAGAAGTCCCTGAAAGTTAGTCGAAATCGACTAGGCCAAGTCGAGATCGACCAAGAGGAACATCGAGCAGACAAGTTTTACTCGATGTCGACCTAGCTACTCGATGTCGACCAACCAAGAAGCTTCCTCGACTTCACCATTCCACTCGACGCTGCCAGTTTACTCGACGTCGACCAAGTTCCTCGACGTCGACCAACCCAGTAACTCGACAGCCCCTGTTTTGACTCTACTCGACGCATTATTCGGTGAGTTCCTTCATTTACCCTTGTTTTATATTGATTTTTTAAGTGGGGACACTGTATATTTTAAGTATTGGGTGGGGGAAGAGCTTAATATTATTTATTTATGTTTTATTCTTGCTTTTGGTTTCACATGGTGAATTTTGGGTAAATTTTTAAATTTTTGTGCTTAATTGCTAAACTCAAAGTTTGTTTTATGAGACATCTCCCAAAGCTTGTAAATTGTTCAAAGAAATAGTGTCATGGAAGTTATAATTGAACTCGACAATGCAAAGTTAGATTCATTAGAGATATAGCATGAAATTGCCTAGTAAAGGGAAGTCACAATGAAGTGCATATTTTTATGAAAACCATGAAAGGAGGTAAAATTTGAAGTTGCTTTTGACATGTTGCATGATAAGAGGATGGAGGACTTTATATTTCCATATAATGCTCATATTGTTATTCTTAGCTTTACCTATGCTTATGCATCACAAAAGCCATATTTATGCCTTATTTCAATTATTGCTCCACATATTCTAAATATTGCCATTCTTTACCTTATTTCCTATCCGGGGATTATGGTGAGAATGATGTCACATTATGGAGATGTTATATGGTGTTTGTGTTGTTGTTATCATTATTGGAGTTTGGCGGGAATGATTCAAATTTATGGAAAATTTAATGAGTGAGAAAAAATCCGATCACCTTAGGAGATAAAGGTAGATCGACCCTGCTCGCTGAGATAATAGTTCAGTGAGATGGGACACACAAGCAAGGAGTCCGAAGCACTAAGTATCCGGGGCCATTCATGACACCCATATTTGCGACTCGCGAGAAGGCAGTGCTGAGGTTAGAGAGGTAAAAGCATAATATTGAAAAAAAGCATTGAGCGATGAGTGAAAGGTGAGATAACAAAGGAAGAAAGAATGTAGAAATTCAGTTTGGAAATACTCCATTTCCCCGGATTATTAGCACCACATTGCCAAAAATTGCCCACCTTTAGCCTTTTACCAATCTACTCCTTATTGAGCTTAATTAAAGTCCTCTTGATTATTGATACTTTGTCACATGAATTGTTTTTGTATAACTCTCCTTTTGTGAGTAGATGTTGCTTTTGATTGCACATGTATGGATTTGTGTCACAAGTACCTTTTCGATAATGGTAATTGATTGCAGGGTTATATAAAAATGAATCTGTGATGTTGAGAGTTTGAATTCTTTCCCTGAATGTCCATCCAAGTTATTGCATGGGGACAAGCAAGCCTAAGTATGGGGTGATTTGATGTCCATGTTTTGTGCCATGTTTTATATATACTTTTATATCGGTTTCTGCATGCATTTCATGCATATGGGCTAGATTAGTACAGAATCTATGTTGTTTATGCTTATTAGCCAAATTATGGAATCTATACTAGTTTCTGTTTAATTTCGCAGAAATCGAGGCAATTTACGACAGTTCAGAGAAATGAGGAAAAGCTCGAAGTCAACTACAGAAGTCCAAGGTCAAGGAGCAGCGGAACCAGGACAAGTCGAGCAAAGGACAAGAAAATCGAGTGAACACAGCTTGGTCGATATCGAGCACCCTTAGTCGATATCGAGTAAGCAGTCGATTTCCACCCAGAGTTAACCAGAATCGAGGAGGCCGAGGAAGTGAAGTCGATATCAACTTGACCATGTCGACATCGAGTAGGCCCAAACCGAGCGGAGAACCAGGAATCGACCAAGCCAGCTGAAGAAGAAAGGAAGAAGTCGATATCGACTTGACTTAGTCGATATCGAGTTGAAGTTGGTTGATGTTCATCCCTGAAGCCGGAATCGAGTTGTTGAGCTGAAGCGAGAAATGTTGGTCGATATCGAGTAAGGATACTCGATATCGAGTTGACCACCAGTGGCTGATTTTGAGCTAGTCCGAGTTTTGTTAAGGTTCTATCCCGAATCCGATGGAGATATTTCCGAGAGAAGATTCCCAACACATGAAGATTTAGATATTTTTTATCTTTTTATCTTTTTATTTATCCTAAGGGTTGAACAATTAATTACCCTAGGATTTATCTAGTTTTACTTATTTAGATAGATTTATTTCCTAAGTAGAATTTTATCTTCTAGTTAGATAGAGATATAGATAGAATTTCATTCCTTGATTAGCAAGGATGGGAAGCCTATAAATAAAGCCTATAGGGATGGTTTTTATTCATTCCATCATACAATTCAATCTTAGGAAGAGAAGGAGGAGAGTAGAGAGAGAGAGAGTGGAGGATGAGAGAAGTTTGTGAAGCGAGAGTGGAATTGGCTTCCTTTGGTTGTAAGCGAGAGCGGAATTGGCTTCATTCCATCATACAATTCAATTTTGTTTCTTGTTATTATTGATGTCTTTAATTATGATGAAGCGCGAGTATTCCACCCACTTCTAGGGTTGGGGTGAGCCCGACGATAGCCAAGCGTGTTTGAGGTAAAGGTTCGATCTTTATTGTGTTTTGATCATCTACTGCCTTTTATATGTTTGTTACCTATTTAATAGAGATCCATGTTAACCACTTGGATTATAAACATAAAATCGGTAGATACAATTAGGGTTTCTTGAAAGAGTTGTCTAATTGTTGGAAAAGGCGAAAGCTTAATCCTTCGATGCGATTGCATGATTATCTCTTATTCTTGCCTTATGCATGTTTGGTTATCATTGTTGCAAACCCCGATCTTGGAAGTTTTCTTTCACATAGTTTATTCCGAATTCCGCAAAGATTTGTCTTTTATTTCGTTACTGTATTTCTGCTCGACTTCGACCACCTCTTGGTCGACGTCGACTACTCACCTTCGATCGAGCAAAGATTGCTGCTGCTTGTGTCTCTACAGGTTTCTCGACTTCGACAGGCTTACTCGACTACGAAAAGCCAGTCCTTGATTAGGGCCATCAGCTATAGATTGTGCCCCTTGGTGGAAAGAGCTTGTTTAGAAACCAGTCCTTGAGCTTGTTTAGAAACCAGTCCTTGAGTTTGAACCACGTGTGAATGGATTGTGGGGCCAAACTCTCAAACCAATGCAGAGCCTTACCTACAAGTGAACAACGAAAAGCCTTTAGTTTCAAATATTCTAGATTAGGGCCATCAGCTATAGTTTCGCACAAATCTAGATGTACAGTAATGCTCTAAAGAACATTCATTGGGCTTTCCCTCAAATTAATTCCTCATAATTTCAGAAATAAAAGAAGGTCTAATTTCAATAGAAACACGAGGGAGAATAATAGGAGATCTGGCACTGCCAGAGTAGGGTGCATGTATTCTTTTGCGTTCTGAGGGATATACTGTAGTTGGTACTCGAGCTCTCATCGGGCTTGGTTGTCACGTTCCGCCCTTGCCTCCCACCTTTTTTGATTGCGTATATATTCGGCCTCTTGCTAGTTGAAATCCATTTGCCTGGTGGTGAGCTCTTCTACTTGCCTACGGAGCCTCTCAAGCGCCTGCGCCGGAGTAAGTGCTACCTCATTCTTGTTGTCGGACGACATGAGTCTTTTCTTAAGTCTTTGTTTAAGACGAAAGAAGCGTTCAGGTTCAAGAAGAGGATCATATTTACGTGTGCAATCCGAGCGTCTCATACTGTGCAAAACAGACACTAAAAAAAAAGAAAAAGGGCTAAAAGAGAAACTAAAAAGGGCGCGATTGATAGCTTCCTCGGCAACGGCGCCAAAATTTGTTAGGAGGGAATCAAGTCTAAACAAATATAGAATATAAATTCAAATCGATTTCCAAGTCCATGAAAATAAAATTACAAGAAACCCTCCCGTTGTAGTGGTAGGGAATCAAGATCGAATCCACGAGGAAGTGTGTTAGCACTCGCTAATCTAGTTCTGAAATCAGCCCTTGTATTGACTCAGAAGGCAACTCGATATCCACTTAGGTGGTTCGATATCGACTGGTCAGTCAATTTCTAGCAAACCTACACAACAGAAAACAGAAACTCGATGTCGAGTTGAAAGAAGTCGATAATGACCTTAGTGACTCGATATCGACCAGATTGGTCGAAATCGACTGGTGTGTGCAGAAAAACGTAAACTTGCAGAAATTTAAAGGTTGTGTTGAAAAAGAACGTCTGAAGAAATAAAGGATGAATAAGAAGATGTATGAGCGAAAATAAACACAGGTTGATTGTTTTGAATTCAATTAAACTAAAAACTTCCAAAGTCGGGGAATTTATGCCACACCGATCACCATATAAGACTTATTTATTTTTTCGAGGACCATATAAGACTTCCAAAGTCGGAAAATTTGCGTATTCGAGATTTATTTCTAGGTATTTGTTTAACCAATTCAACACCCATCCTTACCCACTCCCATCACCTCACCATACCCTTTCAAATCCATCCCTCTCCCTCCATCCCCATTTCAGATGATAGACATCATCATTTACGTGCTCGGGCCAGGGCTCAAGCCAATGGAACGACGACGAGAGTTCCGAGAATCGGGAAGTTGTTGGTAGTTTCTGAAGCAGTAGCTCCGTCTTTAAAGAATGCCGAATTCTCGCCGATTAGCTTGGCTCATGGGGGCGTGCGAGTACCACCTTTGTAGATCTCGAAGTTCCGGTTGCGTATTGGGGCAGATCTTGTCAATCGAAGGTCAGACGAAGTGTGAAACAACGATTTACCGAGATGTTGCCTGAGCAGATACGAATTCTTAATGGGCACTTTGGAGGGGAGTTGAAGAGCTTTTTTGGGAGTGACGTTTTGGGGTGATTTGAGGGTGATAATGGGGTTGTGAAAGGCCTTAGAATGATGGTAGGGTAGGGGATGAAGGTTGAAGGATATGTGATTCAAGAGTGCTCTTGGCCTTGCACTCCGAGCTCTCTCCAACACTCGATCTTGCACATTCTCGGCCCCACACTACGAGTGTTTCCGACCATTTGATTCCATCGTCTCTCACGCACTAAGGAATCTGCTTCAGCATGTCACTAACGGTTTTGTTCCTGGTCTCTCACCTAATAACGAGATTCTTGACCCGAATCATTGGAAGCTAAAAGGTTCACTTCTTCTCCAAATTTCACTTGTCTAAATTAGTGTAGCTTACACCCTTATATAGGGAATGAGTTCCAATACAAAACACAATGGAAAATAATTAACGTAAAGCACATAGGCTTTAAAATATATAATTTACTTGGAAATAAATAAATAATAGATAATGGGTCATTATTGGTTGGGTTTTGGGAATGGGTAGATTAGCCCGTATAAGGCAACTAGGCTTCAAATGGAAGGTTACTTGTAGCAAGTTCACAATGTGTGGTGGTGACTCCTCCAAGGTAAAGGCTGACTGACCAAGTAGACAAGCTCGAGCTCTCGTCAACGGTGGGGTAGCTTGAGGCAAAAGCGGTTTCTTTTCAATCTCCTCCTCGGTAGCATCTTCAATATCATCTGTCGGAGCTTCATCAGTAGTATCTAGACCCCCAACCCGATCGTCGGACAAGCTAGCTCCATTGAGGGTCACATCATCCTCCCCCCTTGATAAGGATTCGATCCCGAATCCATAAGCTCCTCAAGTAGCCCGTCTCCTTCAAGAAACGGAGCTATTTCAAATGTTAAAAACATCATAAACATCATACTTACTTGGGAGATCAATTCGGTAAGCGTTGTCGTTGATCTTCTCTAGCAATTCGAAAGGCCCATCATCTCTAGGCCGCAGCTTGGATTGCGACAAAGCAGAAAATCGATCCTTCCGAAGGTGAACCCACACCGAGTCTCCAACCTCCAACAATAGCTCCTTGCAATGCATGTTGGCCTGCTTTACATATTGTTGAGTTCGTCGCTCCAGTTGTAGTCGAACTCGTTCATGCAAAGACATCACGAACTCAGCCCGGAACTTATCAGCAAGGTCCTCGGGAGATGATAGAGGCTGCGGTGCCACATCTAATGGTGTGTGGGGATTTCGACCATAAACCACCTCAAAAGGAGACATCTTGGTGGAGGAATGCACTGCCCAATTGTAAGCAAACTCAACATAGGATAAACAATCCTCCCACCTGTGCAAGTTAGTAGCAAGCATAGTGCGCCATAAAACTTCTAAAGTTCTATTAACTACCTCGGTCTTGCCATCTGTTTGAAGGTGGCTAGAAGTAGAGAATAACAGCTTGGTACCTAGCTTAGCCCACAAGGTCTTCCAGAAGTAGCTAAGGAACTTAGAGTCCCTATCAGAAACAATAGATTTAGGCACCCCATGTAGCTTCACAATATGATAAAAAAATAAGGTAGCGACATGAGAAGCATCATCAGTTCTAGAGCAAGCTATGAAATGGGCCATTGATAATGCATGTTGTAAAGGCTCGGATTTTTAAATCATAATTTTCGGAAAAAGGGAAATTAAAACGAATTTAAAATTTGGAATTTAAAGGAAAAGCTCATTAAATCGGATTTAATTCGGATTTTTTAAGGAAAAACTCGTCCTCAATTTAACAAATCAAACTCGAAATCCTTAAAGCAAATTCCATCCAAATTTTGAACCTTTGAAACGAACTTCGGATAGCGACATCCTTTTCAGGATTTTAAAGTCTAATCGATCAAATCGAGTTAAGTCGAGAGAGCGGGTTTCGGGATTTGTTTTCGGGTATTTTGAGATTAGGTTTTGGCACCACTTGTGATCCTTTCCTCTCTCTTCCGAAATCGATAATGATCAACCCTATCTAGCTGTACCATTTCCCTTTTTAAGCTCAACAACACCTCCTCCTTTTCTCTTCTCCCACATCCCTGACTTCTCCATTTCAGGCAACAGCTAGCTACCCACGCCAACTCCTGCAGGTAGCTCCTTCCCCCTTTAGATTCCAGTAACAACAACAACGTAAGCCTCCTCCTATCTTCTCCCTCTAAAGTGTGAATTCTCCCCAAACAACCCTCACCAATGCAACTCCCTCGGCTCCCCCTTGCCTTATTCTTTTGTGAAATCTAGACCCAACAAACCCCCTTTTTCCATGTGGTTCTCGTAGCCCTTGAGAAACACCACCACCCCTCATTTTCGCAACCAAGCGCCACAACCACCGTCATTACTCCTCCCCTGTTTCGAAACAAAGAGGTTGAGCACCCGCATCTCGTTCTCCCTCCTCCGTCCGTCCACAGTGGCAGCGCCACCCACTACCTCCTCGACGTGCCCCAAGCAGCAACAATGATAGATTACATATTTACATATTGTATAGTGTTTGGGCCTATTGGCCTAGGCCTTGTCTTACTCACCTGTAATCTATATATATATATATATATATATATATATATATATATATATATATATATATATATATATATATATATATATATATATATATTGTCATTATGAGGAATGAAACCCTAAGGAAGATTTTACATCAGTTGATATCTCTCTACATGGTATCAGCCTTTCTTCCTCACGAAACCCTAATTTGATCCTTCCCTAAAACCGCCCACCTCCTCCTCCTTCTCTTACCTAATACTGTTCCGCCAGTCGTGTTCGGTCGCCGTTTCGGCATCGTCATCAAGTCTTGTCATTTTAGATTTACTTCGTTCTCAGAGTCTTGTCAAACATGCAAGACTGCCATTTCAGCGGTCTTTGAACTCATCCTTTGCACCTTTCGATATCATTCATAGTGACATTTGGACCTCTTCTGTGCCTAGCAAGAATGGTCAAAAGTACTACCTTTTGTTTCTTGATGATTACACTCATTTTTTAATGGGTTTTTTCCATTGCAATTCAGGTCCCAACTGTTTCCTATTTTTGTCAAATTTCATGCTTACATTAAAACAAAGTTTCACACATCCATCAAATGCTTCCAATGTGACAATGGTCGTGAATTTGATAACAAGGACTTTCACACTTTTTTCACCACAAATGGCATCTCCTATCGGCTGTCTTGCCCCTATACATCTTAGCATAATGGCAACGCCTAACGAATCATTCGAGCAATAACCAATATGATGCGTTCTCTCCTCTTTCAGACATCCATTCCCCTTGCCTATTGGCCTCACGCCTTATCAACGACATGTTATCTCCTCAACATCATCCCTTCTAGTACTCTACAACATCGCTCACCCACTCGGGCAATATATGGCACCCTGCTTAGGTATGATCACCTTCGTACCTTCAGGTGCTTGTGCTTCCCAAACCAGTCCTCCACCGCCCCACACAAACTTCACCCGCGCTCCACTCTTTGTGTTTTAATCGGGTATCCATCTGATCATCGCGGTTACCTTTTCCTTGATATTCAAAGCCACAGGCTTATCCTGTCATGGCATGTCACTTTTGATGAGTCCCGCTATCCCTTCTCTTCTCCTCCTCTACCCTCTTCCACACCTACTGTCTCCCAGTCTGAGTCGGAGTCTCCCTTCCCACACTTCCTCCTTGACCAGCACTCTCCCGGTGCTACCGTCTCTCCCCCTACGCCGCCCCCACCACCTCTTGCCCCACCTCCCACCAGACCTCACACCTGTAGCATCTCCTGTGTGTTCAGGCTGAGACAGATTGTCTCTTTGCAAGCCTCCCATCGCCCCGCAATCACCCCGCCTCAGACTCACCCTGCAACCCTCCCACATCCCCCGTTGTCGCGACCGCAGCCTAGTGCGGCGCCCGCAGCCGCGGCACACCTCCTTGCCCCCACAGCTTTGCTGCGGTCACAGCCTAGTGTTGCACGTGTGGCAGTAGCTCCCCTCGCCCCCACATTCACCGAGGCACCTCTCGCTTCCACCCCGGCCTCGCTTTCCCCCATCCCCACCTTCCACAAATCAGCCCTCCTCGACCCAAATTGGCAGGCGGCTATGCTCGATGAATACAGGGCTCTTACAAGGAATAGTACCTGGGTTCTTGTTCCTCGCCCTCCTGAGGTGAATGTCATTCGCTGCATGTGGCTCTTCCGAAATAAGTTCCGCTCTGATGGGAGGTTGGAACGTTACAAAGCTCGTCTTGTGGTTAATGGTTGAGCTCAACAAGTTGGCATTGAATGTGATGAGACATTCAGCCCCGTGGTCATGTCTGCCACTATCCGGGTGCTATTGAGCTTGGCATTATCGCGACATTGGGCTATTCATCAGCTGGATGTCAAGAACGCCTTTCTGCATGGCCATCTGAATGAGACTGTTTATATGTTACAACCGCAAGGGTTCGTTGATTCTGATCACCATAAACACGTCTGTCTCCTGAAGCGCTCTCTGTATGGTCTGAAACAGGCCCCTAGGGCGTGGTTCTATCGCTTTGCATCTCATATGCTTCGCTTGGGTTTCGTTGGTAGCCGCTCCGATTCTTCTCTCTTTATCTATGGCAGAGGCACAAACATGGGTTTTCTGTTACTTTATGTCGACGACATCATTCTCACCGCCTCCTCTTATGCACTTCGGACATCCATCATTGCCCAGTTGAGCTCTGAGTTCGCTATGTCTGATCCTGGGCCATTGACTTATTTCTTAGGAGTCTCCGTGCAACGTCATGCGTCTGAGTTGTTTCTCTATCAGAGTAAGTATGCTGCCGAAATTGTTGCTTGGGCCAAGATGAGCAACTGCAAGCCTATCGCCACCCCTGTCGATTCCTCCAACAAGCTCAGTGCCAACTTTGGTCCTCTGTTAGATGATCCCACACTGTATCGAAGTCATGCCTGGGCATTACAATATCTCACATTTACTCAGCCAAGCATTAGCTATGCCGTTCAGCAGATCTGCGTATTTATGCATGCGCCTATGGAGCCACACTTTCAGGCCTTGAAGCGGATCATTCGGTATATCAGTGGTACCCTGGATATGGGCACCACGATCTCCCCTTCCTCTTGGCATGACCTCATCGCCTACATAGATGCAGATTGGGGTGGTTGTCCTGACACACGTCGCTCTACGTCTGGTTATTGTGTCTTTCTCAACAACACTCTTGTGTCCTAGCCGACGAAGCGTCAGTATGTGGTGGCTCGATCCAGCGCAGAGGCTGAGTACAGGGGTGTCGCCAACGTTGTTTCCGAGTGCTCCTGGCTGCGCAATCTCCTGCTTGAGCTCAGTTGCCCTCTTCAGAAGGCCACCCTGGTCTACACGGACAACGTTTCTGCTGTTTATCTCGGCAGCAACCCGGTCCAACATCAGCGCACGAAGCACATTGAACTTGATCTCCATTTTGTTCGGGACAAGGTTGCTCTTGGACATGTTCGTGTTTTGCATGTCACATCCTCCTATCAGTACGCTGATATCTTCACCAAGGGTTTATCTCATCAGTTGTTCCTCGATTTTCGGTCCAGTCTCACTGTTCGGGACACTCCACTTTCGACTGCGGAAGTTTGATAGATTACATATTTACATATTGTATAGTGTATGGGCCTATTGGCCCATGCAAAGTCTTACTCACCTGTAATCTATATATATTGACATTATGAGGAATGAAACCCTAAGAAGGATTTTACATTAGTTGATATCTCTCTACAAGCAATGGTCGGAGGCTCAGGAGTGCCACCACCGTCCTTCTTCCCGCTCCTGTTTTCCCGTTCGCCCTAGTAAGGTTCGTTTCCACTTTGTTCTCTTGTCTTTCACCTCGTATCAACCTAAAGGTCCCTCCTTTAACTCCCCACACCTCGCCTCAGACATTTTTGATCGAAGAACCGCCTCCGTCGCAGCCCGAACGCGCCTCCCCGAGCTCCGTTTCCGGTGAGACAAACCCCCTTGGTGAGCTTCTTCCTCCCTGCCTCTTAGTTACCTTCAAGTCCTGTGTGTGTGCCGGTTTCGTCAACCCATGTTCGGAGTTGAGTCCTGGATGGTCGCCGTCGGCCTCCCCTCTCCCCTTTCTTCTTCTCCTATTTTCGAATGAGCCTCTGCTCCTTTCGTTCTTTTTTTGATCAGAGATGGAATGAGAAGGCAGGGTGGGGCCCTGCACCACATCACACGCCACCTAGACGTGGGCCCCTCATTTTTTTATAAAGAAAATACATGCTTGTTGTTTTACAGAAATGAGACGGGGAGATTGAAATGGCTTTTGGGCCTGTTTTGTGGGCCAAAAACTATTGTTTTTAAAGCAACTAAATTGGACCAGAATTGGGTGTCTTAAAACAAATGATTTTGGACTCACTTTATTTTTTCAGATTTGAGGTTTTAATAAAAATGGGGCTAGTTTTGGAGTTTCAAACAATAAAAGGGGACGGTTTGTGACTTTTACAAAATAAGGGCGGTTTTGGTAAATTACCAAAAGGGTAATTTTATCAAATAAATTGGTTGGGATTTTAAGGGATTTGGAAATATTTTATGAAAGTGTTTAAAAGAAAATGGTATTATAATATTAATATTATTATTTGAGATTTGAAGTATAGAATATTATTATTGAAACCTAAAGATAATGTTAGGGTGATTAAAATTATAATATTATGAGATATGGAGATTAAGAAGGTATTATCGGATTTAAAAAGGAATTTGACGAACATTTTCCAAGGTCGGAACTTCTAACTATTTGACTCGGTTTTTGAAATGGTTTTCGGGACTAACTCGAGAATTATGTGATCGATGACTAACTAGCATGTTGATGTGAATGATTGCATAATATCATGATTGGTGTGGACTAATGGCATGATTGATTGACTAATAGCATGATGAAGTGCTAGACTTGTGTATCGTTAATTTATGCTTTCGAGATATGATGAATATGATGAACTTGATATATGTGATATGCGGATTATTACTTCGGATATATTGTGGCGAATGCATGAATGTGGCTGAATGGAATGATGAGAATGATATGGTCTTGTGGGATGTGACAATATGATGAATGGTTGAACTTGACGGAATGTTGATTGTGATATGGTTGCTATTCTCGTTGAATGATATGCTTGAGTGATGGGATGATTAGACGTAGACTTATATATGTGTTATGATATGTATCTAGTTGATCTTTAATCTATCGTAATGCTTGCCTTGTTGTTCTGCAACGCCAGGTAAGTTCCTAGAGCTTACTCAGATTGATTCCCATGTGCATGTAATCATAGGATATACTAGGTGCTTGCATTCATGATCAGCATGCCATATAGTACCATGCTAGGGTGCATTGACCGTTGAGCATTCTAATTCTTTATGCGTATGTAAATAGAATGGCCGTTATCTGTGAAGTATCTGGAGTCTTTCCTAGGGTCATAGGATGGCCCAGTCTCATCGGGTTCGTCCTGAGTTGTTAACTCGTAATTACCACTTTACTTATCGCTCTAATATATTTTATCTTTTGCATTATGCTATTCTTTTTCTCTTTTACGTCCACATTCATGATTGGATAAGAAGCATGGAATGCATTCACGAGCTGGCCAGTCTCCGTCCTATCGGGAAGCGGGGCGGTGGTAGGAAGAGGGATCTACCATTTGGTATTCTTTGTTAAGGCCTTATTATTATTATTAAGCACTTGACATTAGGGGCATGCTAGTGTGTTAATATTTCTCTTTGCATCTAGAAGCATCTTTATTAGCAATATCGTATATGGTATGATTACAGTAGGACCTAGTCCTGTGGGTGGGCCTAAGTCTGATCCTACGCCCTGTATTTTTTTTAGGTATCTCATATAAGTGTAATGATGCTGATTTGGGTCCATGACCGCATGTTTTGACATGACGAAAAGAGAGAGAGAGAGAGAGAGAATTTGACTTCACTAAATTATTAATGGTTAGATTTGAATATTTGGATTATGTTTTGACCCGGCTTCGCCGTGGCAACCTATTGTATGGTTTTAGAATTTTAACAATTTGTATTATAAACGAATTTCACAGCTTAGGTCATAGGGTAGGTACATGGGACTTACTTTAGGGATTCCAACGATCCCTCTCGGCTTTTGGGTACGAAATCCCATTTTCAAGCAAAATGGTTGATTTCAAACCTTAAACCTGTACTCGGGGCATAAGATCCTAACGAGGGGTTTCATCCCTCGAAACGTAACTCGGGAATCATAATCTCGGACCGTTACATATTTCATATCGGCATTATAGGTATTTCTTATTGCAATTAGGTATACTACTAGAATCATAATCTCGGGCCGTTACACATATTTCATATAGGCATTGGGCTCGAAAAAATATTTGGATCCTAAATACCATTGAAATAAAATCGGAGCTATTTTTCCATGCTATATAACCACGAATGTATACTTCGGGGACGTAGTCGAGTGTATATTAGCCTCAAAACAAAATTCGAGGGCACTTTTTTGAACCTATTGTCAAGTGATGTTAGCAATAGCAATGGAATTTTCAAAGGGTACACTTGAGGCTAATTTCGAGGGCATATAGGATGAAATATTTTTTGGAGGGTAGAGTTGAGGGTGTAACAAGTCAGTATATATTACGATACTAATTTCGAGGGTAAGTTTGATCCTAAATGGTTACGAATTTTTTTGGGGGCTAACAATGTGGCTAAATAACCTCAAATTATGTATTCGAGGGTATATTTGAAGGCGTATAACCTCGAAAAAATGAATTTCCTTCGAGGGCACGATCGAGAGCAAAGTTGTTATATTTTCGAGGGTAATTCGAAGGTTATGTTCAAGGTTAGTTTCGAAAGTATAGAAGCGTTTTCTAGTAGTAGTAGTAATGGTTTTGCTATTGTTTTAGTCTAGTTTCGTATATTGGTTGTGAATTATTCGAGTTCGGAATCTACACCTTTTTAGTGTTTATTCTGAAGAATTACATTTCGACACTTGAATGGACTTTGTAAGAGCTTAAGAGACATACTTTGAAGCCTATGGAGGCTAAGGAGGAAGCTAAAGAGGAGCAAGGAAACATGACATTGGAGTTTATTGAAGACAATTGAGGAAAGTCGGACACTGCATAGGCGACGCCCCCGCCGTGGGCCAGTTTCCAGCAATTGCGATTTTGGATCCAAACCTATTATTTCCTATTATTATATTCTATTCCTACTAGGGTTTTGGCCGACTCTTTGAGAGGCTTTATTAGACTATTTCAGTTCTATTCAGTGTGGTTGATTATTGTGAGACTATGAACACAATGAGAGAGAGAGAGAGATAGAGAGAGAGAGAGAGAGAGAGAGAGAGAAAATTGGCCTATGAGTTGCTAAACTCATAGTTTCGCATGTGATTCGAAGACATGATTGTTTGGATTGGGAGGATTTGATTCTATTTAGTTATTCATATTCTTAGCTATCATCTTGTGCTTAATTATTATATTTGTGTTCCTTTCTATGCTTGATCATCATGTTAGGAATTGCATCTTAGCTATGAATTCGTTGTTATTTTCTCGATAGCAAACAAAGGCATTGAGATAGTGATGTTTCTTTATCTTTGTAGTGGATGATTTCAATTGATCTATGTTGAGGATATTCGATTAGGGCTGAGTTCGGTATGCGCCTATTAGTCTTAATTGCGTTGAGTCAGTGTGCCAATTGGTATTGATTACTTGAGTCCTTAATGTTATTCTTTAGTCATATTGAGTAAGATGAGTGAATCTCTACAGATCTCTCAACTTTACTCAAGTAGATCTATGAATATAAAGAATTAATAGATCAATCCGAGGACCATGAATTCCAACCATTGTCAGGGAATCGCAGGTGAAATGTTCTTTCTACTTTAATATCAAATTACTTTGCAATAATAAATTTGGTTACTTTTACATCTTTGCTAATTGCTACAAATCATTTCTTTATCATAAGGGTCTTTGCTTATAGTTATTGAATAGGAAATTGCTTCTCCTCGTGGGTTCGACACCGGACTTCATCGCTATACTAGTAGTTATTTGGTTTATCAAGTGATTGGTTGCCTAATCTATTGGTTTTGTGTTTGAGTTTTGATATTATTACTATTTCACGAGGGGAGAAAGTGCCAACGACGTTCGTCCACCATCAAATTCTTGGCTGTTGTGAGCCTATTTCTCCATGTTTTATACTTACTTTTATATCGTTTTCTGCATACATTTCAGGCATTTGGGCTAGAATAGTTCAGAATCTATGTAGTTTATGTTTATTTGCCAATTATGGAATCTACACCAGTTTCTATTTAATTTCACAGGAATCAAGGCAATTTACAGCAGTTCAGAGAAAGGAGGAAAAACTCGAAGTCAACTACAGAAAGTCCGAGGTCAAGGAGTAGCGGAACCAGGACAAATCGAGCTGGAAACGAGAAAACCGAGTCGAGACACACTGGTCGATATCGAGTACCCTTAGTCGATATCGAGTAAGCAATCGATATTCACCAGAGTTAACCAGAATCGAGGAAGAAGAAGAGCAGAAGTCGATATCGACTACAACAAGTCGATATCGAGTGCCTGAAATCGAGCCAAGATCCGGAAATCGACAAAGAAGCTGAGCAAAGGAAAACGGAGGTCGATATCGACCATCACAAGTCGATATCGAGTAACATCGAGTCGATTTGCCTCCCTGGAGCCGAAATCGAGTTGCTGAGCTGAAGCGAAGAAAAGCCAGGTCGATATCGATTCATGACAGTCGATATCGAGTGGAGTCACAGTGGCCGATTTCGAGCTAGTCCGAGTTCTAATCAATGTTCTATCCAAAGTCCAATGGAGATATCCACAAGATCAAATTCTATCGAGATCTATCAAGTTGGAAGAGATATTTGTCTACTTTAGATTTATTTCTTTATTTCCATGTTTTTATCTTAATAATTTAGATAGATATATATATAGATAGAGTTTCTTTCCTAGATTAGCTTGGAAGGAAGCCTATAAATAAAGCCTTAGGGGCTGATTTCTAGTCGTTCAATTCTAGAGAAGGAGAAGAGGTAGTAAGTAGAGAGAGAGAGAGAGAGAGAGAGAGAGAGAGAGAGAGAGAGAGAGAGCTTGTGGCGAGTGGAGCAGAGAGGCGATAGCGGATTTGGCTTTGTTCGGTTGTAAGCTTTCTTTTATTTTATTTAATGCAAAGTTATTTCCTTTTATTATTGATGTGTTTCTTTATGATGAAGAGTGAGTAGTCACCCAACTTCTAGGGTCGGGGTGAGCCCGGCGGTGGCCATGTGAGGTGATGCGGTAAAGGTACAATCTTTTGATGCGATTTCATCTTCTATCCCTATGAGCATGATTCTTTTGCGAAAGTTGAAGGTGATTCTTGTTTGTGTTATTTAAGCGAAAGTGATCTTAATGCAACTTGGATTAATTATGTGAAAAAGGGTTAGTAACAATTCGGGTTTATGCGAAAGCCTCTATCTTTCTATTTGTTAATAACGAAAGTTATTTGATGAAAAGCATGATCTTTTATGCCTTTATGTGTTATTTTACATGGTTACCATTGTGGTGTTGAAACCCTGATCTTGGAAGTCTTTTATTTTATTGATTTATTTCACAAAATTTCAAGTTTTAAGTTTCTGTCCAGTCGATTTCGAGTTTCTGCAAGTCGATTTTATGAGTCGATATCAAGTGTGACTGAGTCAATATCGACCAAGTTTCTACCTTTGTGTTCTGTTTCTGTTTTGAGTCAAAATTAAGTACCGCCAGTCGATATTTTAACTCGATATAGAAATAGTTCCTCTCCTCTGGCCCTGGCCTAGTAGCTCGAGAGGACTTTTTGAAAAGCTGAAAAACGGAAGACTGAGGCCCTTTACAAAAAGTATAGGAAACAAAAAAAAGAATACCCAGATCGCAAGGCAAGGTGATGTATATCACTTCGACTCACCAAGGAGAAGGTAAGTACTGTTATATCCTTTCTTCTGAAGTGATATAGATCAATGCCTGGACTGGGGGGGGGGGCGGCCCACGGGAAAACGTTTGCAGATGCGATCATGAATCGAACCAGATCAAAACATTCAACTGTCGACGGACAAACTTTGCCGGAACGTCAACCGCAAACGACGGATGGCCAGGCCCCGGTTCCCAGGGTTAGAGTATTCCCTATTATGAGCCTACTCAGATCAGAACAAAACGAGTTTCTTTTTTTTTCCTATCGGCCCCCGCTTTAAGCAACCTTCGCATTTTCTGCTGAGATCCCAAGTCTCCAGACGGTAGGTCGAAATTGACCAAAATTCTGTCTTTGTGTTATTTTTCTACTTTTCTTTGTTATTTCTGTTTGTCTGGTTGATTTTCTACTGAGATCTGGAACTGAAAAGGCGGGCGCTCACACGTTTCGTTGTGGATCGATCCTGATTACCTTCTACTATAGCGAGAGGAAGTCTTGTAATTAATTTGCGGAGATCAGGGAGTCGGATTTGAGATTTATATTTCATACTAGATTTTCCTCCTAACATTGGCCCCATTGCTGGAGAGAAGAAAGGAGTTTGCTTTTCTTTATCTATTTAAAATACTCTTTACTTTGAGTCTTTTGTGTCCTTGTATGGTTCAAACTAGATCTTCTAATTCATTGTCTTTGTCTTTTGATTCTGAGATTGAAAGATCTCTTAGTTTGAAAAAGAAGCTTTAATTTGAGACAAACAGGGGGATGGCAGAAGACGGAGTTGTCGATCCGCCAAGAAGAACCCTGAGAAACCTAAAGGTACCTAATTTGAGTGCTCAACCACTTGCAATTATTCTTCCTGATCTCCCCAAGGGTTCAAGATTTGAGTGTAAGTCGAATTGATCTTCTATTTTGCCCTACTTTCATGGATTGCCTGGGGAGGAACCAAACAAGCACCTTGCTACCTTTGTGAGCGTGTGTGATAGACTTAGACCCCAAGGTCTGAACGATGACCAATTGATATTGAGAGTGTTCCCCTTTACCTTGAAGGATTCTGCAAGAGATTGGCTTTATTACCTACCCCCAGAAAGCATTACTATTGGGTGCAATTGAAGAAAGCTTTCCTGCAAAAGTACTTTCCTTCGACTCGCCTCAACAAACTTAAGAAGGAGTTATCCAGTATTGAGCAATCACCTATGGAGAGTCTTTATGAGTATGTTGAGTGGTTCAAGAAGCTTAAGGGTAGTTGTCGTCAACATGGGATACCCGAGGATGTAGATTTTTGAAGGGTTGGCTAATGCATCGCAACAATATGGGAGAGACCAAGGAGTTAGAGGAGTTTATAACTTGGATAGTTTGAGAGATGGACACAAGGATGATATCGATAGGCTTATGGAGGTAGTGAACAAGATGGCTATGCAAATGAATCAACCCCACTAGCCTAGACCTTGTGGCGTTTGTGGAGATCCAACCCATCCGAATGATAAGTGTCCCTTGATTCTGGAGGACACCACTGAAGTGAATGCTATAAATTATAGACCTCGCCACAACTTTGGTAACAATTACAATCATTGCTAAAATTCAAACTATCAAAGTGGATTCAACGGTAGAGGCCAACAACAACAAGTTCCTTTTCAGAGAGGACAATTTGAGAATCGTCCTAGAAACACTCAACAAGAAGATAGCGATGAGATATTGAGGTTTTTATTGGACAAGATGGGTGTTCAAAAAAAGTTGCTGAGTCAAATGGATAAGGAGATTGGTGAATTGAAAGTTAAAGATTCGGGAAAGTTACCATCTCAGATGGTAGTGAATCCGAAGGAAAATGTTAGCGCCATGATCCTTAAAGGAGGTAAACAAGTGAATGTGCCCACTAGGAATGTTGAAGAGAGGCCTAGAGAAAAAGTTGATTTGGGAAATAAAGAGGACGAGACGGAATTGGAGACACACTTCATAGTCAGCGCCCGCCGCCCCTCACCACGGCGCCCGCCGCCTCCTCCAGTGACAGATCTGACTTCTGATGTTGTTCAATCCCCTAAGAAATCTTCTAAAGAGTGGTCTTCTGAGGTTTCAAGACCTGCACCTTTTGTGAGCCTAATTCGCCATGTTTTATAGTTACTTTTATATCGTTTTCTGCATACATTTCATACATTTGGGCTAGAATAATATATAATTTGTGTAGTTTATGTTTATTTGCAATATATGGAGGTCTACACAAGTTTTTGTTATATTTCGCAGAAATCGGTCGCACTTTGGAGCTTAAAGGAAACCCATGAAGAAGCTAAGGACGGTGCAGCTGAAGAAAAGACCATTTTTCGGTATTCATCATTTTGAATCAAACTTTGATGTCTTCATGAGAGTTGTAGCCCTCGAAAAGATCTTTCCAACGCATGCTCATATGCGTCAATCCGACAAACGAGGACTCGGGAAAGTGCGTTTCAAGAACGGAGCAGGATGTTGAAAGCGACAGAGTTACTCGAAGTCGACCAAACTGGTCGACATCGACCATTATTTTACTCGACAACTGCTCCAGAGGACGAGATCGAGCACGAGCTGAGCAGGAGCCACTCAAGGAGTCACACTTAGTCGACGTCGACCACATTTGGTCGATGTTGAGGAAACTCGACAAGCCTAGACAATAGCCGAGATCAAGTACAATCCGAGAAGTGAAGACCTTACTCGACGTCGAGAAACTTACTCGATGTCGAGGAAAATTCCAGAAAGTCCGAGTCGAGTACGAGGAGAAATCCGAGCCTAAGAGGTTACTTGCAAGCCAAGATTCGGGATATTCTATCAAGATACATCAAGTTCTATCAAGGAGAAGGAAGATCTATCCACTTTAGCTTTATTTCCTTTTAGATATAATTATTTATTTCCATGTTTTATCTTAATGTTATTAGATAGATAAATATAGATATAGAAATAATTTCTTTCCTAGAATAGCTAGAGAATGAAGCCTATAAATAAAGCCCTATGGGGCTGATTTTCATTCATTCAAGTCAAGTCGTCTTAGGGTGCAAGGAGAGAGGAGAGAGGAGAGAGAGAGAAGGCGAGAGAGGAGAGAGAGAGAGAGAGAGAGAGGAGGAGGAGGAGGAGGCGAGAGAGAAGGAGAAGGAAGGAGATGAACTGTTGTAAGTTTTAGTTTATTTTATGTTAAAGTTAATTTCTTTCATTATGGTTTGTTTCTAATTTATTTCTTCTAGGGTTGGGGTGATCCCAATATAAATATGTGTGTTTGATTTATAAATCCATGAATTTATATGTCTTTATCATCATCTACCTATGTGCTTAATCCTTTGCGAGAGTTGAGGAAATCCCTTATTCATGATATTGAAGCGAAAGTGATCTTATTATGAATTGGATAGTAATTAGGGTTTATTTGCGAGAGCCGACTAATCCTAATTAAGAAAAGGTAGAAACAAATTAGGTTTTTATGCGATAGCCTCTATCACCTAAATTGTTGGAATTTGCGAAAGTCGATTCTTTGATAAGCATGCATCTTTATGTGATTTATGATCTACACATATGTTTATTGTTGTGGTGATCCCTAACCTTAGAAGTTTGCATCTTTATTTGTTTTATTTTATTATTTTTATTCGGCACATATTCTACTCGATATCAAACCACCATTCTCTCTCCATCCCTCGACATCGACCCCTCTATTCTTTGTCGACAGCAACCCTCATCACCTTTTCCTGCTATCCCTGAACCCCAAAACACACTAAACCTAGAACCGCTGACTTCTCTCCTGAGGACGAACCTGACTCCACTATCTTATAGCGGGGTCTTGACTACAAATTTATTTGGTCGAGAAACCCTCTCGTCAAATTGGCGCCATTGCCGGGGAGATATCAATCGCGCCTAGTTTAATTGTGTTTAAGGTTCAGAAAAGCCCATCCCTTTTTCTTACCCTATCACATACCCTACCACCACCTACCTCACCGGTATCAACTGGGTGCCAAGATTTTACCACTAAATTGTGTTCTTGATTGTGATTTCAAAGCTTAGGTACAAAAATGGAAGACTTTGTCAAAGGGAATCCTGCATGGGAAGAATGGTTTCAAGATTTGAGACGGAGAAATAGGATCGCAGCGGAGGAGTCACGATTAAGGGAAATAGCTCGGCTGGAAGACGAAATCCGAAGGCTTGAGGCTTCCATTCAGTCTAAAGGACAATGCCCTCCTCTCGATGAGCCAATTGACCCACTCGATGTCGACAACCAGGTATGTTCTTCCTCGAATTTCATTCCTACTTTGCTACCTATTGTTGATGAATCATATGAAGGATCCCAAGGCGAAATAGAACTAGAAGAGAAGAAGTTGGACATTGTTGACCAGGGCATTCCAAGATCGCTTTTACCTTACAAGGTGAAGGCTATCCCCGATGATTTTGAGCAAACGATGTTCATATTCAAGTATGGGGTCCTAGCAAAGTGGCATGAAGCTCCGCAGGATGAGGAGGAAATATCTCTTCCCTCTCCACCGTTCTGATGTGGTGGAGATACACAATCAAGTCAACCGATGAAGCGGAAGAGGTATGATGATGAGGTATGTATATTTTCTTTATATCTTCCCTTATACATGCTAGCTCAAGCCAGGGAAGATGAACGGGTCCACTCGGGGAGATTTAAGCTTCTTCACATGATGCCCCCAGATGACATCCCACGCTTCCCACCACCGGAGGAACCACCAGATCCACCTATACCTCCGGACAAAGATGAGCCAGGCAAATGCTTAATGAAGAAGTCGGCCTAGCGACTATAAAATCTAGAGCTTGTAAATAGACAATTACTTTTTGGGATTTTTGGACATGTTTGTTTTTGGTTTTTGGTTTTGGACATTGTTTTTAATTTTCTCTATCGTGGATATTTTCTGTCTAATGAATCTTGCAGGTAAGAGAAGCTGCAGATCTACTCGACATCGAGGAGACTCCTCGACATCAACCACGCATATCGAGCAGAAAGGAGCCTGTGGTCGAAAAGGCCACCCTGGAGGCAACAAGTTACTCGATCTCGAGTAACCTTGGTCAACATCGACCAATCTTCTCGAAATCGACCAGCCCCTTGTCGATGTCGACCAGGACAACAGCAACATTGTCACTCGATTTCCGACGTTCTGCACATCTGTCTAGTAAGTTTCTTTCTTTACCCTTATTTTTTATACAGTGAGGACACTGCAATGTTTAAGTATGGGGTGGGGGAAGGGCTTACTTTATGCATATTTGATTTATTTGACCATTTTTGTGCATTATTTCTTGAATTGCTTACACATGGCTATTTTGGAATTCATTATTGATTTATGTGCTTACATGCATGTTTTCCAAAGTTTGAAAAAAATGACCTCCATTGAAAATTTATGAATAAATGTCATGGAAGCTTTATTGAACTCGACGATGCAAAATTGGATTCATTAGAGATATAGCATGAAATGGCCTAGTAAAGGAAAGTCACAATGAAGTGCATATTTTCTTGAAAACCATGAAAGGAGGTAAATTTGAAGTTGCTTTTGACATGTTGCATGATAAAAGGATGGAGGACTTTATATTTCCATATAATGCTCATTGTTATATTCCTAGCCCTTACCTATGCTTATGCATCACAAAAGCCATATTGAGCCTTATTTCATATATGCTCCACATGATCTAAATATTGCTCATTCTTTACCTTATTTCCTATCCGGGGATTATGTTGAGAATGGAATTACATTATGGAGATTGTTATATGGTGCTTGTGTTGTTATATATCATTATTTAGAATATGGCGGGAATGTTTGAAATATATGGAAAATTTAATGAGTGAAAGAAAATCCGGTCACCTCAGGAGATAAAGGTAGATCGACCCTGCTCACTGAGATAATAGTTCAGTGAGATGGGACACACAAGGTGAGGAGTCCAAAGCACTAAGTATCCGGGGCCATTCATGACACCCATGTTTGCTACTCGCGAGAAGGCAGTGTTGAGGTTAGAGAGGTAAAAGCATAATATTGAAAAAAGCATTATGGAAGGTGATGAATCTTATGAAGAAGGGATGTGGTTAAGAAAGTTTGGAAATACTCCATTTCCCCGGATTATTAGCACCAAATTGCCAAAAAATTGCCCACCTTTAGCCTTTTACCAATCTACTCCTTATTGAGCTTCAAATAAAGTCCTCTTGATTATTAATGCTTTGTCACGAATGGATTGTTTTTGCATAATCCTCCTTTTGTGAGTAGATGTTGTTTTTTAATTGCACATGCATGGATTTGTGACACTAGTACCTTTTCGAGGATGGTAATTGATTGCAGGGACATGTGACAATGAATCTAATATGTTGAAAGTTTTGATTTCTTCCCCTGAATGACAATTAAATGTATTGGTTGAGGACAAGCAAGCTTAAGTATGGGGTGTTTGTTATGAGCCTAATTCGCCATGTTTTATAGTTACTTTTATATCGTTTTCTGCATACATTTCATACATTTGGGCTAGAATAATACATAATTTGTGTAGTTTATGTTTATTTGCAATATATGGAGGTCTGATCATAAGTAGGAAGATGAACAAATTCTTTATGACATCTTTGCTCATTGTGAGGTAAATATTCCACTTTTCAATTTGATTAAAACTGTGCCTCGCTATGCAACATATCTGAAAGAGCTATGCACGATGAAACACAAGCAAAGGATGCGAAAGAAAAGGTAAGTTTAAGTGAGAACGTTTCTGCTTTACTTTAGAATTGATTGCCTAAAAATGCGGAGATCGAGATATGTTTACTATCCCATGTGCATTAGGTAATGCTAGCTTCACCAAAGATATGTTACTATACAACTCGCTGATCAATATTATGTCTTATAAGTTGTACATGCTTTTGGGTCTCAATGCATTGTCTGAAACTGGTGTTACTATACAACTCGTTGATCGTTCTAGTATTAAGCCTAGATAAATTATTGAGGATGTTTTGGTAAAGGTAAATGATTTGATATTTCCAGCTGATTTCTTCATTCTTGACATGGAACAAGGTACGCCTGAAACCCCAATTATCTTGGGAAGGCCATTCTTGCGAACGGCCAAGAGTAAGATTGATTGTTTTCAAGGTTCACTAACTTTGGAGTTTGAAGGTAGAAAGATTGAATTTTCTATATTTGAGTCTGTTGTTTCTTCTGCCAATGATTCTGTAGATGTTCTTGACTCTAATGAAAGTAATCATAGGAATGAATCAAATGATTTATTAGATGCTTCTGTTGAAACTAAATCTATGAATCTTGAGTTTTCTAACAAAGATGAAATTGGATTAGGGAAAGATGACATTGAGAGGAAAATTGAGAATTTGTTTAAGTCACATGAAAATGTGTCTAATTCAAATGATTCTATTGCTATTCTCTATGAGAAGTCGATTCCTAACAATATTGAGGTTTTTGCAATTGCAGGACAACCTCTAGGAGTAACTCATTTCAAGAAGGAATCGATGGATGCAATTGATGGATATGTTGGAGAAGTTCCTAAAGTTCCCCCTCTGGTCCGGAAAAGGACAAGTGTGGAGGATCTTGATGGGATAACTTGATTAAGAAATGCATCACGTCGAGCCAAAGACGTGAAACAAAGGCGCTTCCTGGGAGGCAACCCAAGGTAGTTATGTAGTGTTTTTTTTTTATTTTTTTGCAATTGGTTTTCAATTCAATAAAGTAGGATCAATCGCGTCGCTGAATTTCAGAAGCTACGATAAGTTACAACCTATGTTGGAGTTGAGTTTTATTGATTTGGAGTGCGGAGTCACAATCTGTGGACACGACGCCCGCCGCCCGTCACACAGCGTCCGCCGCCTCTGTATGCCCGACGAATCCGAATTTTGGTAAAATCGGAACTGATGTTTCTATCTTTCTCATTTTTGGTTATTTTCGTTTTAGGTTAATTTTATTTTTTAATCTATTTTTAGAGTTAGGTTATTTCTTATGTTAGTTTAGTTTATTTTATCTTTTACTTATTTTTCATCTATCTTAGGATTAGATTATTTTTCTTTTTAGGTTAGTTTCCTTATTTCCTAGGATTAGATTTTCTATTTTTTCTATTTTCTATTCTATCTAGTTCTAATATTTTCTATATATTTTTTGATAGATTTCCCCGCAAACTCACCATATATTGCTACTCCCTATTTTGAATCAACCAAGCTTGTTCAAGAAATCTACAAAACCCAAAAGCCTACTTGAATCCATTCCAAAACTAAAGCCTTATGTTTCAATTGATTCTGTCCACCCAACCACTTTTCATCACTACCCTGCATCCAAAAAATTCAACCTTTCCCATACCATTCCCCTACCTATCACCAAAGAACCCTTTGAAACCAAGTTGTTCGAGAAAGTTTCAAGTTTGGAGGAGTGTATCGTCGGTTTTCCTACGTTTTCACTCGGATTCAAGGTTCTGAGTACACGGCGCTCGCCGCCCCTGACACGGCGCCCGACATCCTTGCAGCGAGCCCGTCTTTTGGTCGTTTTCGTGGTTTTTCTTTGGTTTTGCCTCGAGTGCATTATGTCTCGTGCTCCTAAGATGGATGCTCCAACCTATTTGTCTAGAGTTGAGAAGGAGCGTTGGTTCCAGTTAAGGGATGTGAGTTACTAGTCGACTCGATTCTTTCATCTAGAGACATTGAAGAGGCTTGGTCTTCGTCGTTCGGTATCTTCGTTGCTGGATAAGGGAGGTCTATCCAACTTCATATCGATGAGCGTGCCGACTTATCCCGTTTTGGTGCATGAGTTCCTGTCAACTTTGGATGTGCGATCTGATAAGGACGTTTGTTTCATATTATTGGGTAATGAATGCTCGATTCAAAAAGAATTTCTATCCTTTGCGTTGGGAATGCATATACCTTGGTCTAATCCTTGGCATCGAAGCTTGTCTGCTACCACACCTGCTGAGACAACTTGGGCTATAGTTTTAGGCCATTATGGAGGGACCGAGAACTTTCACGATTATTTGATTACAAACCTTGCTCTTCGCCTAGGTCATAGGGTGTTGACCCCTGCATTCTATGGTTCTGCTGATCCGACGGTTATTCCCAAAAGGATGTGGATGTGGTTGTATTGTTTGACACCAGAAGCCGAGTATGTACCAAATTGGATAAAGTTGTTTCTAGCTGCTTGTGCAGACGCACTTCGGAGAAGAGATGATATGAGTGCCCATATTGTTACTTTTGGTGGAATGATTACTCTCATAGCACGCTATATGGGTATGGATTTGAGCTCCCTGCAACCCTTGACATCACCTTTCTATTATGACATGTCTTCCCTACTGAGCGCTCGTTTGATTGAAAGGGTAGTCTACCCTGACAGTAGCGAGTGTTTTCATTGGTTATCTAGCGCAAAGGGTGATCACCACCAGTATCTTCCTGTGCATTTACCTGTTGGACCTACTTTGGCTGCTTTCTCTATTCGTCATGTTCCAGTACCTGCTGGGATGGTTGTGGACCCGTCCTCTTCAATCAGATTTCTTTTGGGGGATGAGGCCGATGATGATTTTCATATCCCCACTGAGAGTAGTTCTCTGTTTGAGCTTATGTCGATCCTTGACAGTCGCTTGACGAGTCTGGAAGATCAGTTGATTCGTAGACTACATAAGCATCAGTTGATTATAGAAAAGAAGATAGAAGAGATACATACATGTCTTCTGAAGCCCTGGGCGCGGATATTTTAGGACATCAATCAGTGGTGTGGACCCCAGACCCCGCCTTCACAATAATTGGTTAGTCATTTTCTTTCTTCAAACCCTTTATTTTTATTTTTCATTGTATCTTTTTGTGTTTTTATGCATTGAGGACAATGCAACATGTATGTGTGTGTGTGTGTGTGTGTGTGGGGGGGGGGGGGGGGTGATACGTTTGGAATCCCCGATCCTTCGCCTGTGGGCTCGGAATCAAGAACCCCAAACTGTTGATGGCCCGATCTTGCAATTATCCTTGATATCCTTGATGTTGAACAAATATCTTGAAGGTAAGAAAGGTGTGGGAATGGCGGAAGCAAAACAAGAACACAAGCAATAACACAAAGAAAGCAATTACAACACTGCTGGAAAAGCCGCGGGCGCGGCCCTGACGCTGGAGACGGCTCTGGCAGATTCAGCGACAGGAACACTGGTTCAGCGACGGTTTTTCAGGATGGGTTTCTTCTTTGTGTTTGATTTTGTGAGTATGAATGAGGAAGAATAACAATTTGAATCCAAAGCTTTTGAATTGGAGGATTGAAGAACCTTTTTAATCCTAAAAAGGGTTCATCAATATAATTTCCAATCTAATTTTATTGAATTTTGAAAAGTGTTTAAATAACAAAGCATGCCAATTCTATCTTTGTAAAAGATAGAGTTTTGGCTTAGGTAAATAAATATTAAATCCTAATAATACTAAAAATAAATCCTAGATAAATATTCCTACTTAGTGGACAAGGAAAATATCTAGAAGAGATAAACTTTCCTTTTCCCTTTTATTCACCTAACTAAGTATTACTAAAATTAATACATTCCATAAATAGCTCCAATTAACATAGGAGTTACTAAATATGGAAAGAATATAAAAACTAATAATAATAATAATAATAATAATAATTAAATTAATAAAATATCTTTTCTTCAATCCATGGTGGCGCCTTCTTCTTCTTCTTGAGGAGGACACTCTTTGCTATCAATGACCCTCGAATCGGTCTTGAGAGCTCGCCTGGATCAAGATCATTGTTTGACCCACAAAAGGCCATCTTGCATCTTGATCCGCATAGGGGGGGGGGGGGGGGAAGTGAAGTGAATTAGTTAGGTTAGTTCATGTTTGAATTTCTGTTTATGAATTTTTGTTATTTCTTTTATGTTATAGATAATATCAAAAATTAAAAAAAAGTGAAAAATGTCGAAAAATTAAAGGAAAAAAAAGTGAGTCTTGTTTGTTGTTTTGCATATTGTGTAATCAAAGATTTCCATCTAATTTGAGTTTGTCCTATTTTGATTTTATATGGGCATGATCTTATAAATCCGATGGAATTCTGGAATTATTTGATCTTATCCTGGAAATATATTTTTATGTGAAATATGATTAGGCATATGTAATTGAGCATGTATGATCTAAGTTTGGGAGTATGCTTGAAATTCGACAAAAATTTGTCCCAGTGAGATATTTTTGGCCTTATAAGGGATACATCTATATTCCTTTTTCTTTTCTTGTGCGATTTACTCTTCCTATGCATTTATCATTGAGTATTGCCATGGTTATCTGATTTCAAGGCCGATTATATACATGTTCATTGCTTGATAAGTTCAAATGATAGAGGCAACCTTTTAGCCACATATTTATCCATGTCTACCTTATGTTATATCTTGGTTTAAAGCCAATTCAAGCCTTTAGCGTTTTTATTGATAGCTCCACAAAATTATTATTCCTAGCCTATGATGAACCTTATCCTTATTCCGGGGGAATTGAGATTTTGAGTGGTTTATGGAATCTATTTTGGAGATTGAGGAGAATGAAGCGAAAGTGTAATGTTATGGTTTATGGTTTTGAGAAGATGTAATGTTATGGTTTATGGTTTTGAGAAGATGTAATGTTATGGTTTATGGTTTTGCATAATGAGGAAGAATTGGATATATTTTGGTTAGAAGTTATATTAGTTGGTTGTTGAGATTTCATGATATGTGAGATGATGATGAGATGATTATGAGATGAGTTATGATTTGATGATATTGAGAGATGCTGTGCATTTGTGAGCTTGATGTTATTGAGTTGGTTTGTGTTATGTTGAGAGTTTTTATATCTTGTTTTCCCGGAATTAATAGCATCACATGACCAAATACAATTCCTTGCCCTTATGTTTCTACCAAGCCCCATTACAACCCGCCGAATGGAATCTTTTATGAAGGTTTCCATTGAGCGAAAGTCCTTATTTTTGCATTGACGTATCCAGTAGATATTTTGCGATATAAATGTCAATATTTGAGTTGATGCTTGTATATGGGATTGAGGTGAGTGTATTCTTAAAGCCGAAACACATAAGAGTGAGAGATACACATTTTATCCTTGGTAAGGTTGGATTTTTTAGAATGCAAGCAATTTGATCCCATATATATATACATGTTATGGCATTTATATGCTTTGATTATATTTCCCCTATTGATGATGTTGCTTTTAATGAGTAAAGTTATGAAAGAATTTCATGTGGGATGCGTAGATGATGTTTTGCTTTATGGCTGCTTGAGAACAAGCAAGAGTTAAGTGTTAGGGGATTTGATAATGCATATTTCATAGAGGCATTATAGGTATTTCTTATTGCAATTAGGTAGTAGTTTTCTATTGTTTGAGTCTAGTTTCGTATATTGCTTGTGAAGTATTTGAGTTCGGAATCTACACCTTTTTAGTGTTTATTCTGCATAATTACATTCTGGCACTTTAATGGACTTTGGAAGAGCTTAAGAGACATACTTTGGAGCATATGGAAGCTAAGGAGAAAGATAAACAGGAGCAAGGAAGCACGACATTGGAGATTATTGAAGACAATTGAGGAAAGTCGGACACTGCATAGGCGGCGCCCGCCGTGGGCCGATTTCCAGCAATTGCGATTTTGGATCCGAAACTATTATTTCCTATTATTATATTTTATTCCTACTAGGGTTTTGGCCAACTCTTTGAGAGGCTTTATTAGACTATTTCAATTCTGTTCAGTGTGGTTGATTATTGTGAGACTATGAACACAATTTGAGAGGCTTTATTGGCCTATTAGTTGCTGATGTGGGACGAACGTCGTTGGCACTTTCGCCCTTTACCAAATAGTATTAAAAATCCAAACTTAAACACACAACCAATAGGTTAGGCAATCAATCACTTGATAAACCAAATAACTATTAGTATTGCAATGAAGTCCGGTGTCGAACCCACATGGAGAAGTGATTTCCTATTCAATGACTCTAGACAAGACTCTTTAAAGCAAAGCAATAGCGTTTTGAACAATTAGCAAGTATAAAAGTAACCAGATTGCAAATCACAAAGAAAATTGATATCAAAATAGAAAGAACATTTCACCTGTAATTCTCTAACAATGGTTGGAATTCATGGTCCTCGGATTGATTTATCAATTATTCATATTCCTAGGTCTACTTAACTAAAGTTGAGAGATCCGCAGAGATTCACTCATCTTATTCAATATCACTAAAGAATAGCATTAAGAACTCAAGTAATCAAGACCAATTGACACATTGACTCTATTCAATCAAGATAGATAGGCGCATACCGAACTCAATCCTAATCAAATATCCTCAACATAGATCAACTGAAATCATCCACTACAAAGACAAAGAGACATCACTATCATTAATACCTTTGTTTGCTATCAAGAAAACAACAACGAATTCATAGCTAGAGATGCAATTCCTAATATGTTGATCAGACATAGAAAGGAACACAAATATAAATTAAGCACAAGATGATAACTAAGTGTTGTAAGGAGGAAATCGAGAATGCAAAAAAAATACGAATAAATTAAAGCAAACCGATTGGATCCCAGCAAATAATGTTCAAGACTCCCTCCCGATGTAGCAAGAGAAAGTAAGGTTCAATCCTCGAGGAAGCTGGTCAGCGGATCCTAAGCAGCGGAGGAATCTAACGGGCAGAAGTCGACCACAGATTATCCGACCTCGACTACGGTTTAGTCGACAGAAGGTCAGGCAAGTCGAAACAAGAAAGCAGCAGCTTCTAGCTTTTTTGTCGATATCGAGGAATTTTACTCAATATCGAGTAAATTAGAGGACGTCGAGGAACTCTTGCCGAGATCGAGTACCTGCAGAAACCCAAAGCTACGGCGATCTTGATTGATCGAATGTCAGAAGTCGATGTCCACCAGTTTGGTCGAAATCGAGGAAGACAGAAACTTTAAACGAAATAAAATAAAGAACAAGGCTTTGCGAAATTCGAAATAAACTGTGTGAAAGAAAACTTCCAAGATTGGGGTTTGCAACAACGATAACCAAACATGCATAAGGCAAGATAAAGAAATAATCATGCAATCGCATCGAAGGATCAAGCTTTCGCCTTTTCCAACAATTAAGAAACTCTTTCAAGAAACCCAAATTGTATCTACCAATTTTATGTTTATAATCCAACTTGTTAGCATGGATCTCCATTTAATGGGTAATAAACACATAATAGGTAGTAGATGCTCAAAACACGATAAAGATCAAATCTTTACCTCAAACTTGCATGGCTATCGTCGGGCTCACCCCAACCCTAGAAGTAGGTGGACTACTCGCACTTCATTGCAATCGCAGACATCGTTGATTGAAAAGAAATAACTTGCATAAACTAAATTCAAAGTCTTTACAATCCCGGCACTCCAACTTTCGTTAGAATGCCAAAACCCTAAAACCTTTGAACTCCTAAACTCTATGTGGAACTACTTCTCTGAAAATTGAATGACTAGAAAATCAGCCCTAAGGGCTTTATTTATAGGGCTTAATCCTTGCTAATCAAGGAAAGCAATCTATATCTACTTTCTAAAGATAAAATTAAATAAAGATAAAGCATTAAATCTAAAGGGAAATAATTAAATATCTAAAATATCTTCATGTCTTCATGTGGTAGATAAATCCCTCTTCCTTGGATAGATCTTGATAGACTTTGATAGATTCGGACTTCCTTCGAGCCCAAGCAAGCCAACTCGACTCGGATTAGCCCAACAACGTCACGACTCAGAGAACTTTTGGTCGATATCGAGAAATTTCCTCGACATCGAGGAATTTTATCGTCGATCTCGGCTTTCTTCGTCTTCTCGAGTAGCCTCTTCTCGGATCTGACTCGGACAAGTGTTTCTGGTTTCGTCGATATCGAGGAATTTCCTCGACATCAAGTAAAAATGTCACTCGAGTTGTCTTCTTCTCTCAGCTTCTCGATCTGGCATTCCTCGAGTAGGCTCTGCTCGCACTTCTTCGTCAATATCGAGGAATTCTTCTCGACATCGAGTAAAACTTAGCTTCCATCTTCTCTTCTTGGTTTTGTCCCGAAATGGCTCCAAATTGTGTAATATTAAACCAAAACTTATGTAGACCTCTATTTCTTGCAAATAAGCATATATTACATAAATTCAACATATTCCCAGCCCGAAATATGCAAAGTATATAGAATAAGGAGCTAAAATGTGCATAAAAACATGGCTATTTTAGTGGACATCAAATCACCACTAAATGGTTAAACCTACCTGCAGTGGGATCTTTCAGCGCCTTGAAAGGGAAAGGCAGTGTCTTTTTCTGCTTTGGAGCATGAACAGATGTCGGAGGTGTTGCAGAGTTCCCGATGTTGATTGGCTTCTCCTCGATGTCGACTGGATTTTCCTCAACATCGACCACTGTAGTCGACTTAGAGTTGGAGTGCTGTGCAGACGAATCTTGGCCAGGCCGGTTCTCGACATCGAGGTGTTTCTAGTCGACATCGACCAAATTTTGGTCGTCATCGAGTTATTTTTGGTCGATGTCAAGTTGCTTCTCTGCTTTTTCCTTCTGCTTTCCGACCTCTGGCTCGCGTAGTTGGTGCCCGCTCCTGAGCTTTAAAACTGCGACGTGTCCGGTCTTCCCCTTGGGATTTGGTTCTGTTTGCCGAGGGAGTTGCCCGACCGGTCGTGGAATCTGCGCCACGAATTGACCCATCTGGGTCTCTATGTTTCTCTTCCAAATATCCAGCTCTCCAAATCTTGTATTGATGTTCTGGAGCTGATTATTGATGGCGCTTGTAGACTGCTGCTGTTGTGCTTGATTTTTCCTCATCTCATCGAGGATCATCTGTAGATCATCTTTCCGCTGATCTCTTTATGGGTGTCCAGGAGCTCTGTATGGCGGGGGGTTCCTAGGGGCACCTTGGTTCCATTGTGGTTGCTGAAACCGTTGGTCCCCCATATAGCAATTGGGACCCCCTACATAAGCTACCTCTTCATGGGTTTCTGCCATCCTGACTTGCTCTGTGTGTGGGCACTCAGTAGTGGTGTGCCGCTGTGAACCACATTCGAGCAGGGCTGGTTGACAGAAAGATACTTGACTTGCTTGAGGAGTTTACGATTATGATCTCTGTAGTACTTCTCCTTGACATCTGGTTCAATCTCCTTAGAAGGCTCATAGAGGGGCATGGATGGGGCTGGCCTGGCATAGGCATTCTCATCATAGTTTATTGGAGTCCCATACTTGTTATCGTAGTTGGTCAGCTTGTCGAGGGTAGCCCATGCATCAGCTGGCGACATTGTTAGATACTCATAATGAGTATTCGTGTTGATCCTATCCTTAGCAGCCAGGTCAAGAGAATTGAAAAAGATCTCCTGAACGATGTAAGGCGGCTGTCCATGTGTAGTGCAGGATCGCAGTAGATCCTTATATCGTTCCCATGCTTTTGCTAGCGGCTCCCTAGGCTTGTGTTTGAAAGCTGTAATCTTTTGGCGGAGGAGCGCTGTCTTGGCAGGAGGAAAGAATTTGTTGAGAAATTTCTGCCTCACTTCAGCCCATGTTGTGAGGGATCGTGGACGGAGACCTTTAAGCCACTTCAATGCTGAACCGGCCAGAGACCGACGAAAATCCTTCATCATGACATATTCCAAAGTGGTACCTTCAGCAAGAGTACGACACATATCAATAAAGTTGGTAATATGTTGAAGAGGACATTCATTAAACCTTCCATAAAAAGCATTATTTTTAATTTCTATAAGGAAAGTAGTGTGAATTTCATAGTTATTCTCAGGGATTAGAATGGCCGATTCAGGCACGACGAGAGTCGGGTGCATGTAATCCTCTGCAGTTGTAGGGTATTGGGCAAGCTCGGCCTCCGCTTTCCTCCTTCGCTCTGCTTCCTGCTCCTTTTGTGCTCTCTCAGCAGCGAGAGCAGTATCCTTGGCTTCTAACTCAGCTCGAAGCCTCTCTATCAGCTCGGCTTGTGTTTTTGCGGCCGCCATTGCTCTCTTCAGTCTAGCGTGGATGTGTATAAGGCGTTCTGGATCGTCTAAGCCGTCAAACTCAGGTGGTTGACCAGAACGGCGCATACACCTGCAAAGTAACTCAAGGGAAACATGAGATCTAACTACCTAAGGCGCAAATGATTGCTTCCCCGGCAACGACGCCAATTTGTTGTAAGGAGAAAATCGAGAATGCAAATAAAATATGAATAAAGTAAAGCAAACCGATTGGATCCCAGCAAATAATTTTTCTAGACTCCCTCCCGATGTAGCAAGAGAAAGATAGGTTCGATCCTCGAGGAAGCTGGTCGGCGGATCCTAGGCAGCGGATGAATCTCACGGGCAGAAGTCGACCACAGATTACCCGACCTCGACTAAGGTTTAGTCGATAGAAGGTCAGGCAAGTCGAAACAAGCAAGCAGCAACTTCTGGCTTTTTTGTCGATATCGAGGAATTTTACTCAATATCGAGTAAATTAGTCGACGTTGGGGAACTCTTGCCGAGATCGAGTACCTGCAGAAACCCAAAGCTACGGCGATCTTGATTGATCGAATGTCAGAAGTCGATGTCGACCAGTTTGGTCGAAATCGAGGAAGACAGAAACTTTAAACGAAATAAAATAAAGAACAAGGCTTTGCGAAATTCGAAATAAACTATCTGAAAGAAAACTTCCAAGATTGGGGTTTGCAACAACGATAACCAAACATGCATAAGGCAAGATAAAGAAATAATCATGCAATCGCATCGAAGGGTCAAGCTTTTGCCTTTTCCAACAATTAAGAAACTCTTTCAAGAAACCCAAATTGTATCTACCAATTTTATGTTTATAATCCAACTTGTTAGCATGGATCTCCATTTAATGGGTAATAAACACATAACAGGTAGTAGATGCTCAAAACACGACAAAGATCAAATTCTTTACCTCAAACTTGCATGGCTATCGTCGGGCTCACCCCAACCCTAGAAGTAGGTGGACTACTCGTGCTTCATTGCAATTGCAGACATCGTTGATTGAAAAGAAATAACTTGCATAAACTAAATTCAAAGTCTTTACAATCCCGACACTCCAACTTTCGTTAGAATGCCAAAACCCTAAAACCTTTGAACTCCTAAACTTTATGTGGAACTACTTCTCTGAAAATTGAATGACTAGAAAATCAGCCCCAAGGGCTTTATTTATAGGGCTTAATCCTTGATAATCAAGGAAAGCAATCTATATCTACTTTCTAAAGATAAAATTAAATAAAGATAAAGCATTAAATCTAAAGGGAAATAATTAAATATCTAAAATATCTTCATGTCTTCATGTGGTAGGTAAATCCCTCTTCCTTGGATAGATCTTGATAGACTTTGATAAATTCGGACTTCCTTCGAGCCCAAGCAAGCCAACTCGACTCGGATTAGCCCAACAGCGTCACGGCTCAGAGAACTTTTGGTCGATATCGAGAAATTTCCTCGACATCGAGGAATTTTATCGGCGATCTCGGCTTTCTTCGTCTTCTCGAGTAGCCTCTTCTCGGATCTGACTCGGACAAGTGTTTCTGATTTGGTCGATATCGAGGAATTTCCTCGACATCGAGTAAAAATGTCACTCGAGTTGCCTTCTTCTCTCAGCTTCTCGATCTGGCATTCCTCGAGCAGGCTCTGCTCGCACTTCTTCGTCGATATCAAGGAATTCTTCTCGACATCGAGTAAAACTTAGCTTCCTTCTTCTCTTCTTGGTTTTGTCCCAAAATGGCTCCAAATTCTGTAATGTTAAACCAAAACTTATGTAGACCTCTATTTCTTGCAAATAAGGATATATTACATAAATTCAACATATTCCCAGCCCGAAATATGCAAAGTATATAAAATAAGGAGCTAAAATGTGCATAAAAACGTGGCTATTTTAGTGTACATCACTAAGAACATGAATAATCAAATAAACTCAAATCCTCAATCACAATCCAAACAACCATGTCTTCGAATCACTGGCGAAACTATGAGTTTAGCAACTCATAGGCCAATTCTCTCTCTCTTTAATGGTGTTCACAATTTCTCTCCAATAGCCACACCATGGCGAAATAAACTAAAAACAACCTAAATAAGGTTCACAAGGGTCGGAAAAAACCCTAGGGAAAATAATAGAAATAATATAAAAATAATAATCTTCGGATCCAAAACGCATTTTCGAGATCTAGGCAACGACGAGCGCCGTGCAAGGGGCGGCGACGCCGTTCCTGCAGTGCTCGACATTCCTCATTTCCTTCAACAAATTCCAATATCGTGCCTCCTTGCTCCTCCTTAGCTCTTCCTCAGACACCATATGTTCTAAAACACGCTTCTGAAGCTCTTTCCATAGTCCATCCAAGTTTGGAATGTAATTTTGTAGAATAAACACTAAAAACGCATAGATTCCGAACTCAAGTATTTCAGAAGTAATACGCGGAACTATACTCAAAACATAACAAAACCAATACCTAATAGAAATAAGAAACACATATAATGCCTATATGAAATATGCATTATCAAATCCCCCCACACTTAACTCTTGCTTATCCTCAAGCAACCATAAAGAAAAACATCATCCACGCATCCCACAAGAAATCTTTCACAATTTTAATCATTAAAAGCAACATTATCAATTATGAAAACATAACCAAACATATAAACGTCATAACATGTATATATGAGATCAAGTAGCTTGCATGCTCAAAAATCAACCATACCAAGGATAAAATATGTATCTCTCACTCTCATGTGTTTAGGCTTTAAGCACACACTCACCTCAATTCCATATACAAGCATCAACTAGAATATTGACATTTATATCACAAAATCTCCACTAGATACGTCAATGCGAAAATAAAAAACATCAAGAGGACTTTCGCTCAATTGAAACCTTCATAGAAGATCCCATTCGGCGGGGTTGTAATGGGGCTTGGTAGAAACACAAGGGCAAGGAATTGTATTTGGTCATGTGGTGCTATAAATTACGGGAAAACAAGATTCCAAAACTCCCAACATAACACAAACCAACTGAATAAGTCAAGCTCACAAATGCACAACATCTCTCAATATCATCAAAATAACTCCAAAATCATCTCTCATCATCTCATCATCATCTTAGCATTATCTTACATATAGTGCAATCTCAACACCCAACCAATGTATCTCATAACCAACATAAATCCCAATTCTTCCTCAATATGCAAACATAAGATAAATGACTCTTTATTTTCTCTTTTTTTTTTCTTTTTTTTTTCAACTTACTTTTACCCCTAGGTGAATTTTACTCTCCCTAGGTCCAAGCTTTTTTTTTTTCTTGAGCCAAAATGCATGAAAATCAAATGCATATACATGAGGGACTAACTAAACACTTAACATTACATCTTCTCAAAAACCATAAACCATAAGATCACACTTTAGCTTCATTCTCTTCAATCTCCAAAATAGATTCCATAACCCACTCAAAATCTCAATTCCCCTGGAATAAGGGTAAGGCTTATCATAGGTTAGGCTTTAAAATTTTGGGGAGCTAACAATAAAAAGGCTAAAGGCTCAAATTGGCTTCAAAGCAAGATATAACATAAGGTAGACATGGATAAATATATGGCTAAAAGGTTGCCTCTATCATTTGAACTTATCAAGCAATGAACATGTATATAATCTGCCTTGAAAATACATAACCATGGCAATACTCAATGATAAATGCATAGGAAGAGTATATCACACAAGAAAAGCAAAAGGAATAAAGATGTGTTCCTTAAAAGGCCAAAAATATCTCACTGGGATAAACTTTTGTTGAATTTCAAGCATACTCCCAAACATAGATCATACATGTTCAATTATATATGCTCAATCATATTTCACATAAAAACCAATTTTTCAAGATAAGATCAAATCATTCCAGAATTCCATGGGATTTATAGGATCATGCCAGGACAAACTCAATTTAAGATGGGTATCCTTGACAACACAATATGCAAAACAACATAACAAAACTAACTTTTTTTTTTCTTCATATTTTTTTGACATTTTTAAATATTTTTTTCATTTTCGACATTTTCTATAATATAAAAGAAACAACATAAAGGAAATAAAAAAGACTCAAAAGAAAAAATTCAAAGACAAACAGAAATTCAAACATGAACTAACCTAACTAATTCACTTCAATCTCCCCCCCCCCCCACACACACACTTACATGTTGCATTGTCCTTAATGCATAGAAACACAAAAAGGAAAAATGAAAATATAAAAATAAAGGGTTTGGAAGAAGCAAATGATTGACCAATTACTGTGAAGGAGAGGTCTGGGTTCCAGATCGCTGATTGATGTCCTGAAGAGCAATCAACATGGAGTTCTGAAGACTAGAGAACTTATCCGCATGTTTGGCGAGCTTATCAGCAGTGCTTGCTTCAAAATCAGCAAATCGACGTTTAGTGTCAATCAAAGTAGCCCATCTAGGCTCGACGTCTTCTTTATCGACTTCTTCTTTCTCTTCGATGACCTCAATTTCTTCTGCAGCTTCTGTAATTTCAGCAGGCAAAATACCATCATCTGCAACCTCATCATGTGCATTCTTGTCGTCGGTGGCCCCAATATGTATAACAACCCAACGCTTTAACCAACTTTTCATCGCCGGATCTAATGGAAATTTGTTGTGATAGAGATTGAAGTCGGACATACTCCGGCACTGTGGTATATTTGCAAGTAGATAATTGTGATGCTCCCTTCTTGGTCCCGACATCCATTTAAAACACCAAGTTTTATCCGGTCGCTGGGCCCACTCAATCATCACCCATCATTAATGCAGGATGGAAAGATTGTAAACGTTGTTATCATCGAGGGTCTGCAAACTATCCAGGCAGACACCTACTCGGTGAGAAATCAGTGTTATCAAACCTCCGAATAAAACAATGCACCATGGCCTCATATGGGTAGCTCTAATCACTTCCATGCAGTTTCCGAAAAATAGTTGAACCCAGTCAGGGACATGAACCCTTCCTGGAATCAAGCAGCAGATATAGCTCCAGACTCTCATAGTAACAACAGACGGATTTTCCACACCTAGGAAAGAGTAGCAGAGCACCAAATAAGATAATCTCAATGCAGGCTGAGTAATCATTGATTCGTGGTACCGTTCATCATAATCAGCGAACTCTGCTATGGCTTCCTTCCACATATCCATAGGATCTCGAGCACCCAACTTATAAAAAAATCTAGCATCAGTAGGCCACTTGGTAACACCAAAAGCATGTGCAATGAGATCCTTACTCACCATGAACCTTCGATTCCTTAGCTGAAAACGAATTTCCATATTAGAGCAATAATCCAGGGTGGCCTGTTGTGAGCTGAATCTGCCATGTTTTACAGTAACTTTTATATCGTTTTCTGCATACATTTCATGCATTTGGGCTAGAATAGTACATAATCTATGTAGTCTATGTTTATTTGCCAAATTATGGAATCTACACTAGTTTCTGTTTAAATTCGCAGAATTTGAGGCAATTTACAGCAATTCTGAGAAAGGACGAAAAGCTCGGAAATCAGCTACAGAAGTCCAAGGTCAAAGAAGCAGCTAAACCAAGACGAATCAAGCTGGAGCCCATAGTTACTCGATATCGACTTCATTTCCTCGATATCGACAAAGGATGTCCGAGCAGAGCCTGGTCGAGTAGGAGCATGATCGAGGAGCTGAGAGCCAGAGCCAAACCGACTCCACAAGCCTACTCGATATCGAGTAGTTTACTCGATATCGACAACACCATGAAGCTATGCCCGGAGTCGAGGAAGCCACACCAAGTCGAGAAGTAGAGGACTGGACATGCCGAGCACCAAGTTACTCGATATCGAGGAGCTTTCTCGATATCGACAAGATCAGCCGCGCCAGTCCGAGCCAGATCGGGGAGATTCTGCTCGACAACACCAGGCCAAGCAAGTCGATGAGACAAGCTTACTCGATATCGAGGACTTTACTCGATATTGAGGACCCCAGCACCACACTTCCGAGCCGGATAGAGCACCAGCTACCCGAGATGCCCAGCCAGCCGAAGTCGACGCCAACTTTACTCGATATTGAGGAGTTTTAGTCGATATCGAGGAGCGCTGTCTGGAGCCGCGTTACGCGGTGAGCTGTCCGACACGGTTTGGGTTTGCTTGGGGCTGAAGGAGTCCGAGTTTACCGAGATCTATCCACATCTATCAAGGCATATCAAGATCTATCAACACATGGAAGATTTACCTACTCTAGATTTATTTCCCTTTTGGATTTAATTCTTTTATTCCATTTATTTATCTTTAAGTAAGTAGATAATAAGATTTAGGTATAGATAGACTTTCTTACCTAGAATAGCTAGGGAATGAAGGCTATAAATAAAGCCTTAGGGGCTGGTTTTTATTCATTCAATTTCAGAGACAATTAGTCACATAGAGAGAGAAGGAGAAGAGGTTGTAAGTTTGAGTTTATTAATGCAAGTTAGTTCTTTTTCATCAAAGATGTCTGCTATTGCGATGAAGAGCGAGTAGTCCACCCACTTCTAGGGTCGGGGTGAGCCCAACGGTGGCCATGTAAGGTGATGCGGTAAAGGTACGATCTTTTTATGCAATTCATCTTCTATCCCTATGAGCATGATTCTTTTGCGAGAGTTGAAGGTGATCCTTGTTTGTGTTATTGAAGCGAAAGTGATCTTAATGCAACTTGGGTTAATTATGTGAAAAGGGTTAGTAACAATTAGGGTTTATGCGAAAGCCTCTATATTCCTATTTGTTAATAACGAAAGTTATTTGATGGAAAGCATGATCTTTTATGCCTTTATGTGTTACTTTGCATGGTTATCGTTGTGGTGTTGATACCCTGGCTTTGGAAGTCTTTTAGTTTATTGAGTTTATTCCATCGAAATCTGAGTTCTGTCTTCGAAAGTTTGCATTTTAAAGTTTCTGCCTTTGTCGATCTCGGGGATTGTTAGTCGATATCGATTAGCTGTTGTCGATATCGAGTAAGACTTTGTCGAGATAGACTTTCTGTGTCTGAATTTGCTTTCTGTCGTCACTGTGCTTTGTCGATATCGAGTACATCCTTGTCGATATCGACCAGTCTCTGTCTTTGCTTTTGTTTCTGCTTTTGCTTTGTTATTTCTATCTTTCTACTTTTTCTGTTTGTGAGATTTACAGCTACCTGAGATCCGCTGACACGCTTCCTCGTGGATCGATCCTGACTTCCCTCTACTGCATAGGGAGGGAGTCTTGTAATTATTTGTAAGGGACGGAATCTGGTTTGCTTTTATTTATTTATATTTTATTGCAAGTCTCAATTACCTCTTACAACATGGCCAAGAACTCTCTCACTAACGCTAGATAGGTGTAAGCAGACACCCACTACAACAGAAATGCTTTTCTGCGACCAAACTTTTTACGAGGAATTTTTTCCTCTCGATATATGTAGCTTTTGGCGAGCAATATTACATTTCCTTTTTCAATCCCATTTCACTTTTAGCAACGAACTTATATTCATCGCAAAACAATGTGTTTAATGACAAAAAAATGTATTCCGTCGCTATAGGTTACCATAATTTGGTCTCCCAAACCATTTTGTCATTATTGACAAAATCGGACAATTTTGCGATAAATTTTTTCATCGTAAAAGCGACATTTAGTGAGAAAATAATAATTTCGTCGTTATAAGTTTAGAGGGTTATTAAGTAGCATCAGCCAAATTTAATAGTGACGAAGACAAGAATTCCTCCCTAAAAGCAGTGTTTCTGAAGGAAATATTTTCTCGTTGAAAAATTCATTTAGCAAGGAAATACAAATACGTGTTATGATATTTAAGGAATTTAATGGAATTCTGGCGGAAAATTATGGCAAACTCTCCCCAAATTAATACTAGTGAATTGATTTTATTATATTTAAGGAATTTAATGGAATTCGGGAAACTAAACTTGGGACTAATTTTGTAAATAAAAAAACTTTTGGGCCAGTTTTTAACTTTTTTCATATTCAACCCTAGCTCTGCCTCTACCAAATACTGACGCTCACGCCGTTTCCCATTTGATATGCCAAGGAAGAGCTTTAGCTCTCTCAACTCTCCCATGGCTCCTCTCATCTGCTCCATCTCAATGTCTATCGTGAAGTCTCGTATGGTCCCTTGTCGATCGTTCTCTCTATCATCCTTTGCTATCTCGCGCCTCAAAGAATCTAAGTCGGCACTGCAGGCCACCATCGGCGACCTTTCCTCTTCTTCGCTCTCGATCTCGATCGCTTCCTCTCGTTCCTTGGACTGGTGATGATGAGCCTTGTCTAGGCTACCATCGAAGAAGAAGCCCATGCTTTCTTTTCAAATCTAGCCGGAGACATATATAGCTTGGTGCTTGTTGATGTCGAAGCTCCAGTCAAATGAACGCACTTCCAGTTCCAGGGCCGGAGGCCAGTCGTGACTCACACTATTCAAGTCTATGGGGTCGGAATCGTCGAGCCATTAAGCTCTACGTAAGTCTTCAATTATGGATTTCAGAGTATTTTTTGGTTGCTCATTAGATTTTATTGGAGTGACTGAAATTTATTTTATTTATCACTAGGTTTGATTTTGTCGATTCAGGGAGAATCTTGAGTTGGATCAACTCACGTGAGTTTGATGATTGATTATTTGTACATGTATATTTGTTTTCCATTGTTTTCCTATGAACTAACTAAGTCGTTGAGTAGATTGGATTTGATTTTGATGGTTTCTTCTACGCCTTGATTGTGTTGCTGATTATGATGGGTTGGATAATTGGATAATTGATAGAGGAATTGAGATTTAGGACTGAGGGGTTACCAATTTGATCAAGTTTGGTTTGATGATTTCTACAAAATGAGTTGGTTCGATTGTTTCATGTTTGAATTTTAGCTAACTTGTGAACTTCTTGTTGGATTGATATTGTGATTGGAATAGGTAATTTGGGTGGAATTCATGATTGTCAAGTGATTGTTAAGATGCTTTAAAGAGATTATTAGTGGTGTAAGACTTAAGTTAGTTCTTACAATTGTTACCATCTCTATAACGATTGATTGTCTTTACTAGCAAGAGCTATTGCCTATCACTTAAAAGCCCTTAGTAATTTCTATTTTCTAGTTTCTACATATATTCATTTCTATTGAAGTGATCTATTGCTTTCTATTGAAGTGTCCCTTAGTCATAATTTTCTGGTGGGTTGAAGCTGGTTGGTTGTTGCATTTCATATCTGGTTAACATCATTGGTATATTGAGTTATTGAAAGTATTTGAATAAGTTTGAACAAATAACACATAATTTTTACTAAGAATTTAGTTATGGCAATAAGGTGAATATTTTTATCATTCCACCATGTTGTTTTCTATTTTGCGTCTTGTAATCAGGCAATATTCTTATTAGGTATATCATGTTGTATTTCCATTTTATATATTTCAATAGTTGCGAAACTTGCTTAATACATTGAAATTTTGGTTGGCAAGAGTTAGATTCTTTTCTTGCTAGCTTTGCCTTGTCACGCTATTTCCCGGTGCTTACTTTTCTTCTTTCATACAAAAATTGATGCTTGTCATGTGCAGAAATCACAACATCAATTGCGGTAATGAATGAATTAGGTCATTGTTGAGTTCAAAATGCATAGGTAATTAAAATTGTACTAATATAACATTCACTAGTAGGGTATGCTTGACTTTCTAAGGCCTACTATAAGTGTTTTACCCTACAGATTGAGGTTTGTTGTTTTCATATAAATGAATTGAAATGTTTTCACAGATTGAGATTGTGTTGGGGAAGGTAGAGAACTTTGATGAGTTGATGGCTGGTGCAACCATGTTCTTAGAGAATTGGGATAACTCAAGATGATGTTACTGACACAATGATTGGTGAAGAAATATGTAAACATGTTCTTTGAGTAAAATCAGGGCAAATCAAAGGTTGTGTTTTAGGACCTTGACCTACACCAATGACGAAGTCTTCCCAATCATCGTTGCTGAAAATATGTTATCAAGAACAGAGCCTTGAAAGACAAGAAGAAAGCTCAAAACAAACAACGTGACAACTAGAGAATTTTAGCTCATTTTTTATGTTGGTTGCATTTGTACAATTTTCAGTTGTGGTAGATGTATAAATATACAATTTTTAGTTGTGGTAGATGTATAAATATTGGTTGCATTGTATAATATTGATGAAATTATTTTTCTTCTTTAATCATATTTTCCTCGCAAATATTATCTTTGACGACAAATATACGTACGTTGCCAAAAATAATAATTATTTAAATTAATATTTTTATTTCTAATATTTTAATAACTAATAAACATTGGTGAGGAAATAAAAAAAAACTTAGTGAGGAATGTTATTTGGTCGACAAACATATTCAGTGACCATTATCTAATCCTTAAACTTATTCTGCAACGAAAATGTATGATTTTTGACGAGGAAAATAATCGTCACTAAATTATGGTAGCGATGCAAACTGTAATGGTCTTGAAATGGTCTATGCAAGGAAATTATTTTTTCCTCGCTGATACTTTCATTGACGAGCTTTCTTCGACGAACTCACGAGGAAATTTATTTCCTTGCCAAACACTTTTAGCGATGAAATTCCTATTTTCTAGGAGGAAATGATTCCTTGCAAATAGCCAGTTTTGTTGTAGTGCGTACATCCAAGAAATCTTCCAATCCCCCATCTCGCAGGAGTCGATGGACCTCGTCATAAATTCCCAGTTTCTTCAACGTCGGGGGGTAAAAGAATATGGTGGATTCATACCGTCTTTCTTCAAGATTGAGCCAATGACCCTCTTCTTCCCAAGACAACAAAAGGGGCTTCTTTATAACAGGGGCCAACATGATATAACTCGAGGAAAAACTGAAGAAAATCCACAAAAACGACCAAAAATCGGGCTCGCTATAGAGGCCGCCGGCGCCGTGTACGTAGAACCACGAATCCGAGTGAAAACGTTGGAGAACCGACATCCACTCTTTCAAACTTCAACTTTTCTCGAACAAATTTGATTTCAATAGGTTCTTTTGTGATAGGTAAGGGGATGGAATGGGTAAAGATTGGTTTTTGTGGATATAGGGTAATGACGGAAAGTGTTTTGGTGGATTGAATTGATTGAAACGCAAGGCTTTAGGTAGTCGGATTGGATTCTAGTAGACTTTTGGTATTCTTGAGATTCCTCTTAAGCAATTTTGATTGATTCACAAATAAGTAGAAATATTATATGGTGAGTTGGAAGGAAATCTATCAAAAAAGAAAAAGAAAAAAATATTAGATCTAAATAGAATAGGAATAGAAAAGATATAAATCTAATCCTAGGAAATAAGTAAACTATTCATAAAAAGAAAAAAAAATCTAATCCTAAAATAAAATAGAAAATAGATAGGAGATAAAATTCTAACCTAAGATAGATAAAAAGATAATCTAACCTAAAATAGATAAGAAATAGTCTAATCCTAGAACCAAAATAAAATAAAATAATCTAGTCTTATTAAAATATAAAAATAAATAACCAAACTTGGAAAATAACGAAAAACAAAAAGATAGAAACTCCCCTTCCAAATTTACCAAAATTCGGATTCGTCAGGCGGACACACAGGCGGCGGGCGTCGTGGCTGGGGCGGCGGGCACCGTGTCCACAGAGTGCAACTCCGTCTTTTAAATTAATCAAAACTTAAACCTAAAATTGGTTTCACTTACCGTAACTTCCAAAATCGTTTCACACGATTGATCCTACTTTGTTGAATTGAAAAAAAAATCCCAAAAATAATATAAATACTACCTAACTACCTTGGGTTGCCTCCCAAGAAGCACCTTTGTTTCACGTCTTTGGCTTGACGTGATGCAATTTTGATCAAGTTATTCCACCAAGATTCCCCACGCTTGTTCTTTTCAAAACAAGAGGTGGAACTTTAGGAACTTTTCCGATATAGCCATCAATAGCATCCATCGATTCCTTCTTGAAATGAGTAACTCCGGGAGGTTGTCCTGGAATTGCAAAAACGTCAACATTATTAGGAATCGAATTTTCATAGAGAATAGCAATAGAAACATTTGAATGAGACACATTTTCATGCGACTTAAACAAATTCTCAATTTTCTTTTCAATGTCACCCTAAGCCAATTTCATATTTGTTAGAAAACTCAAGATTCGTAGATTCATTTTCAACAGAAGCATCTAACAAAGCATTTGATTCATTCCTGTGATTAGTTTCATTAGAGTCAAGAACATCTACGAAATCATTGGCAGAAGAAACAATAGGCTCAAATATAGAAAACTCAATCTTTCTACCATCAAACTCCATAGTTAGTGAACCTTCAAAACAATCAATCTTAGTCTTAGCGGTTTCAGGCGTACCTTGTTCTATGTCTAGAATGAAGAAATCAGCCGGAAAAATCAAATCATTCACCTTAACCAATACATCTTCAACAACTCCTCTAGGCTTAATACTAGAACGATCAGCGAATTGTATAGTAACACCAGTTTCATACAATGAATTGAGACCCAAAAAAATGTATACGTTATAAGACATAACATTAATTGAAGCACCTAGGTCTATCATAGCTTTGGTGAAGCTAGCATTACCTATCGCACATGGTATAGTAAACATACCTGGATCTCCACACTTTTCAGGCAATCGTTTATGAAGCAAAGCTGAAACATTCTCACTTAAACTTACCTTTTCCTTCTTTCTTATCCTTTGCTCGCGCTTCATCGTCAATAGCTCTTTCACGAATTTTGCATAGCGAGGCACAATTTTAATCAAATTAAAAAGTGGAATATTTACCTCACAATGAGCAAAGGTATCGTAAAGAATTTGTTCATCTTCCCACTTACGATCAGATCTTAAGGCGTGAAGAAAGGGTGTTGCAGGTCTTGAAACCTCAAAAGACCACTCTTTAGAAGCTTTCTTCAGGGATTGAACAACGTCAAAAGTCGGATCCGTCAAAGGAGGTGGCGGCGGCCGCCGTGGTGAGGGGCGGCGGGCGCCGTCTCTGCAGTGCGTCTCCAATTCCATCTCTTCGTCCTTATATCCCAAATAAGCTTCCTCTTTAGGCCTCTCTTCAACATTCCTAGTGGGTGTATTCACTTGTTTACCTCCTCTAAGGGTCATGGCGCCGACATTTTATTTCGGATTTGCCACCACTTGTGATGGTAACTTTCCCAAATCCTTCGCTTTCAATTCACCAATTTCATTAGCCATTTGACTCAGCAACTTTTCTTGAACACTCATCTTGTCCATTAACAACCTCAATGTCTCATCCATGTCATTTTGTTGAGTGTTTCTAGGACGATTCTCATATTGTCCTCTTTTAAAAGGAACTAGTTGCCGTTGGCCTCTCTCGTTGAATCCACTTTGGTAGTTTGAACTGTAGCATTGATTGTAATTGTTACCAAAGTTGATGCGAGATCCATAATCCATAGCATTCAATTCAGCGGTGCTCTCCTGAATCAAGGGACACTTATCATTCGGATGAGTTGGATCTCCAAAAACTCCACAAGGTCTAGACTGATGGGATTGATTTATAATCATCTTATTCACGACCTCCATAAGCCAATCGATATCGCTATTGTGTCCATCTCTCGAACTATCCAACTTATGAACTCCTCTAACTCCTTGGTGTTTCACATATTGTTGCGATGCATTAGCCAACCCTTCCAAAATTTGCATTGCTTCCTAAGGTGTTTTATCCAAAATATCTCCTCCGCTAGTAGCAATGATGCAACTCCTATAGGTGTCAAGCAAGCCTTCGTAAAGATATAGCACTAGATCATCCTCGGGTATTCCGTGTTGTGGGTAACTACCCTTAAGCTTCTTGAACCACTCAACATACTCAAAAAGACTCTCCGTAGGTGATTGCTCAATACTGGACATCTCCTTCTTGAGTTTGTTGAGGTGAGTCACAGTAAAGTACTTTTGCGGGAAAGCTTTCTTCAATTGCACCCAAGTAGTAATGCTTTGGGGTAAGTAGTAAAGGCAATCGCTTACAGCATCTTTTAGAATAAAGGGGAACACTCTCAACATCAATTGGTCGTCAGACAAGCCTTGGGGTCTTAGTCTATCACACACACACACACACACTCACAAAGCTAGCAAGGTGCTTGTTTGGCTCCTCCCTAGGCAATCCAAGAAATTAAGCCAAAATAGATGACCAATTTGACTTGAACTCAAATCTTGAACCCTCAGGGACATCCAGAAGACTAATTGCAAGTGGTTGAACACTCAAATCAGGCTCCTTTAGGTTTCTCAGGGTCCTTCTTGGCGGATTAACAACAACGTTTGCCATCTCTTCGTCTGTCTCAAACGCGAGCCTCCTCTTCAATCGGAAAGATCATTAAACCTTGGGATCAAAATATAAAGACAATGAATTAGAAGATCTAGTTTGAACCATGCAAAGAAAAAACAAACTTAAAATAAAGAGTAATTGATAGAGTTAAAGAAAAACAAACTCCTTTATTCTCCCCGGCAACGGCGCCAAGAATTTGATGCAGGACGAACGTCGTTGGCACTTTCACCCTTTACCAAATAGTAATAAAAAACTAAACTTAAACACACAACCAATAGGTTAGGCAATCAATCACTTGATAAACCAAATAACTATTAGTATAGCAATGAAGTCCGGTGTCGAACCCACAGGGAGAAGTGATTTCCTATTTAATGACTCTAGACAAGATTCTTTAAAGCAAAGCAATAACCTTTTGAACAATTATCAAATATAAAAGTTACCAGATTGCAAATCGCAAAGGAAATTGATATCAAAGTAGAAAGAACATTTCACCTGTAATTCTCTGACAATGGTTGGAATTCATGGTCCTCGGATTGATTTATCAATTATTTATATTCCTAGGGTCTATTTAACTAAAGTTGAGAGATCCACAGAGATTCACTCATCTTATTCAATATCACCAAAGAATAGCATTAAAAACTCAAGTAATCAAGACCAATTGGCACATTGACTCCATTCAATCAAGACCGATAGGCGCATACCGAACTCAATCCTAATCAAATATCCTCAACATAGATCAACTAAAATCATCCACTACAAAGTCAAAGAGACATCACTATCATCAATACCTTTGTTTGCTATCAAGAAAACAAAAACGAATTCATAGCTAGAGATGTAATTACTAACATGTTGATCAGGCATAGAAAGGAACACAAATATAAATTAAGCACAAGATGATGACTAAGAACATGAATAATCAAATAAACTCAAATCCTTACAACCCAAACAACCATGTCTTCGAATCATAGGCGAAACTATGAGTTTAGCAACTCATTGGTCAATTCTCTCTCTCTCTCTCTCTCTCTCTCTCTCTCTCTCTCTCTCTCTCTCTCTCTCTCCCTCTCTAATGGTGTTCATAGTTTCATTCCAACAGCCACACCACGACGAAATAAACTGAAAAGAACCTAAATAAGGTTCAAAAAGGTCGCAAAAAACCCTAGGGGGAATAATAGAAATAATATAAAAATAATAGTCATCGGATCCAAAATGCGTTTTCAGGATCTGGGCAACGGCGGCCGCCGTGCAAGGGGCGGCGGGCGCTGTTCCTGCAATGCTCGACGTTTCTCATTTTCTTCAACAAATTCTAATTCCGTGCCTCCTTGCTTCTTCTTAGCTCTTCCTCAGCCTCCATATGCTCCAAAACACGCTTCATAAGCTCTTTCCATAGTCCATCCAAGGTCGGAATGTAATTATGCAGAATAAACACTGAAAACGCACAGATTTCGAACTCGAGTACTCCACAAGTAATAAAATGAACTAGACTCCAAACATAACAAAACCAATACCTAATATCAATAGGAAACACCTATAATGCCTATATGAAATATGCATTATCAATTGCTAAACTCATAGTTTCGTCTGTGATTCGAAGACATGGTTGTTTCGACTGTGAGGATTTGATTCTATTTAGTTATTCATATTCTTAGTTATCATCTTGTGCTTAGTTATCATATTTGTTTTCCTTTCTATGCTTGATCACCATGCTAGGAATTACATCTTAGCTATGAATTCGTTGTTGTTTTCTCGATAGCAAGCAAAGGTATTGAGATAGTGATGTTTCTTTGTCTTTGTAGTGGATGATTTCAATTGATCTATGTTGAGGATATTCGATTAGTGCTGAGTTCGGTATGCGCCTATTAGTCTTAATTGCGTTGAGTCAATGTGCCAATTGGTCTTGATTACTTGAGTCATTAATGCTATTCTTTAATGATATTGAATAAGATGAGTGAATCTCTACAGATCTCTCAACTTTGGTCAAGTAGACCTATGAATATGAATAATTAATAGATCAATCCGAGGACCATGAATTCCAACCATTGTCAGAGAAATGCAGGTGAAATGTTCTTTCTACTTTTCAATCATAAATCTGGTTACTTTTACATCTTTGTTACTTGCTAAAAATCATTGCTTTATCATAAGAGTCTTTCCTTTAAATAGGAAATCGCTTCTCCCTGTGGGTTCAATGCCTGACTTCATCGCTATACTAGTAGTTATTTGGTTTATCAAGTGATTGATTGCCTAATATATTGGTTTTGTGTTTGAGTTTGGATATTATTACTATTTGACGAGGGGCGAAAGTGCCAACGGCATTCGTCCACCATCATCCATCTTAGAAAACCGATCTAACAAATACAGAATCATGCCTTTCCTAGTCTTAGGCAAGCCTAGCACAAAATCCATAGAAATGTCCTCCAATGGGGCACTAGCGAGAGGTAGGGGGAGGTACAAGCCATTCGGGTTTGTCCTAGACTTAGCTTTAGCTCAAGTAACACAACTAGCACAACATTTCTCAATGTCAGAACGCATCCTAGGCCAGTAAAAATGATCCTTCAAAATGCCTAAGGTTTTAGTAACCCCAAAATGCCCCATCAATCCACCTCCATGTGCCTCTAAAACCAGCAATGATTGAACCGAACAACGAGGCACACAAAGGCGGTAGGCCCTAAATAAGCAACCATCCTGCACAAAATAATTACCAACACTAGGGGAACCAGCAGATTGCACACGTTGACAGAATATATCCCAAAAATCAGCATCATCGGAGTAGAGATCAACTAGCATTGAAAACCCAAGAACACGAGCTTCAAGAGTAGAGAGAAGAGAATACCTACGAGAGAGGGCATCAGTGACAATGTTTTCATTCCCTTTCTTGTACTTGACCACATAAGGAAGAGCCTCGATGAACTCAATCCACTTAGCATAGCAAACGCTAGGGGTGGTTTGGCTCCGTAGATACTTCAAGGTCTGATGGTCAGTATGTATCATGAACTCATGGGGAAACAAGTAATGAGTCCAAGTCTATTAAACACGAACCAAGGCATACAACTCTTTGTCACAGGTAGTGTTAGAATAATTCTCTGTAGCTCCTCCTAGCTTCTCGCTAAAGTAAGTGATAGGCCGACCTTCCTGCATCAAAACACCACCAATACCAACCCCAGATGCATCATACTCAATCTCAAAAGTCTTTGAGAAATCAGGAAGTGCAAGTAACGGAGCATTCGTCAACCGCTCCCGAAGTGTAGCAAAAGCCTCTTCTTGCACTGGACCTCATTTGAATGACATATCTCAAAAGTCTTTGATGTTCTTGACGAACCTACGATAAAATCCTACCAAGCCTAGAAAGCTCCGTATTTGAGTAGCCTAGAAAACTTGTGTAGACCTCCATATAATGCAAATAAAAATAAACTACACATATCTCATGCTTTCTTAATATAAAGTTATAAAATATGGACAAAAATCGACATAAAAGATAGTATGAAACATGGTGAAATAGGCGCACATCAGTCATCTGGTTGTCAATCCATATATAGCTTCTGCTAGGAATAACACTTAATTTCATGTCATTAGTCTCACATATGCATGAAATCCAACTTATTCATAAAGATATATTTGCTACTTTATAGGATTAAGGCCCGCTATAGCAGAAATAACTATAATCACTTAGCACATTGTTTATCTATCCTAGTGGCCAGTTAAGGAGAATAAACATGTAAAGAATAAGTGTAATGAATAACCAAATATGCATAAGCCATATATAAACTATAAAATAGTATTTAAACAACCCTCACATGTCCTTAACCAATGTATTGAAATATAAGCAAAACTATATAAAAGGTTTAGCCGAGCATGACTTACAAAAACAACAAAAGGGAAAAGAGAAAAAGATGTGTTGTGAGAGTGTGTGAGTTGATGTATGGAATGGATGAGAGAAGAGATGTATTTATAGTGCTAGGGAATCATAGGAGTCGACAAAAGTAAGGTAGAAGCAAAGCCCATTGGGCAAGATTCGACCGTAGAGAATCTGCGGAGATACGGGATTGGTGAGCGCCGACGTAGCAGGTGCCGAGGCCTTCCACGAGGGTTGATGGATTGGCGGGCGCCACTAGGGTGCGACGGGCGCCGCCTCTACATTAGTTGTTTTCCTTCTTTCTTCATACGTTGGCTTATCCACTTCTTCTCTTGTCTTCTTCCTTGGCTCTTCTTAGGCATCAATGGCTCCATAGTACAGCTTTCCTCTTCTCCATTGGCTTGATTATGAGAATCTTCATAAAATAGACATAAAACGCGAAGATTTTGAACTTTGCAACTTAAGAGACAATGAATGCCCTTTATGCTTAAAACATTTTTAAAGGTAACCTAAATGACTTAAGAATGACTCAATATGACTATACAAATAATGCATTATCAAATCTCCCACATTTACCTTTTGCTAGTCATCGAGCAAAATCGATTTCAAGACATAATCAATGTATCCCACAAACATGTTTTTTTCATGAAATAGCCTTTATCAAAAGCAACATCTTGGGTAAGTGCAAACAATAGTAAAGTAGACTAACGTCCTAGCATGTACATAGGTGATCAAGTAGCCCGCATGCCTTATCCATCCAACCTCACAGGGGAAAATGTGTTTCACTCGCTCTCATGTGTTTAGCCTTTAAGATCAACTCTCAACTCAATTCGATCCTTACACAAGAATCATCTTAAGCATTCACATTTATATAACATTATCTCCACCAAATACTTCAAAAGAAATAAGCAACATCAAGAGGATTTTCTCTCGATGAAAGACTTCAAAGAAGACTCCATTCGACGAGGTTGTAATGGGGCTTGGTATGAAAATAAGGGTAAGGAGTCATATTTGGCTATGTGGTGCTTTCAACTCCGGGAACTAAGATTCCCAAACTTCCAACATATACCAAAACAACTCAAAAGTAAACAAGCTTCCATGATGATGCAATTTATCCAACTCTCACAAATATAAAATGTAAGCTAGGGCGCTTTATTCCAATAATATTTATTTTTCTTTTCTTTTCTTTTTTACGATTTTTCTTTCTTTTTTTCTTTTTATAGAGACACCTAATGAAGCATAAAATGTGAGGAAATAAAGCATATAACATAGTTACATCTTTGACTTGAAACTTTCGACATTGTGCATAAATCATAGCTTCTCCTTTCTCCAAATCAACCATAACCAACTCTAATCCTAATCCCGAATGGGTCTGGCTTATTATCAGTTAAGGATATATTGTATTTTGTGGAGATTTCAAAGATAAAGGCTAAAGGCTCAAATTGGCTTCAAGCAAAGGTATAACATAGGGTAGATATGGATAAAAATGCCTAAAAATATGCCTCAATGGTATGAAGTTTAAAAGGCAATACTTAGAGATTAATGGATAAAAAGAGTAAATCACACAATAAAAGCAGAAGGAATAAATGTACTATCCCTATAAGGCCCAAAATTCTCACTAGGACACGTTTTTGTTGGATTTCAATCATGCCTACGAACTTAGATCATACATGCTCAATTATGTCTACCCGATATGTTTCACATAGAAAAAGAAATATTTAAGGTGACTTCGGAGGCGTCCCCGATTATTGATCTTGCCGCAAGCAGAGAACCTGGTGCCATTGTGGAAGGTACCTCAGCAGTTCCTGAGTCTCGTGAGAAACGTGCTCGCTCATCCAACCCCGCCACTTCTAAGAAAAAGAGGAAAGTTAGCGGAAACGTTGAAGAGTTTATCATGGGTGAAAAGGACCTTTTTGTGGAGGGTGTTGATACTCTCCCCGAGTTTCCTATCCCTGCATTTCGGATGGCTGATCTCGTCAGTCTTAGGTTTCCCGTACAAAAATTCTCGCTCAATGAGTAGGCCTATATTTAGCGCTTGGATGCTCGCGGTCTCTCAATGCAGTTCGACTGGATTAATCAATGGGTAAATTGTCTTTGTACTTTGGTCCTCCTTCTTTATTTTGCCAGGGCATAGGATCGTTCCTTATTATGTTCATTGTTTGCTTCAGCTGAGGGTGATACAAACCGACACCAAGAGGCGTCTGGTTTGTGGTGAAGCGGATATTTTGAAGAAGGATGCGGGAATAAAAAAATTAGCTCACGAGGTGCGGATAATTGGGAATACGATCGAGGATCCTGCTTCGGTTGAGAAATTTAAGAAAAGATCCGTAGAACTTCATGAGGAACTTTAGGTGATCAAAGAGAAGATGAAGATATTAATCAAATTGCGAGACGACCTGAGATCTGCTTTGGATGCTGCTCGCCTACAAGTCGACGAGCTCAAGGTTGTAGAGGAGCATCTTCAGAACCAACTTCAAACAAGCCATGCCACCGTCAACAGACTAGAAGAGGACTATTCGATCCTCCGCGAGGAGCAATCCATCACGAAACAGGACCTTGAAGCGGCTCGTTCTCGTTCGGATCAAGATGTGGCTCTTCAATGGCTTCAAACCTCCGTGGTTTTGGAGTATTTATCTTTGGAGTGGATCAAAACGGAGGTTGGCACATCTTTCCTGTCATCCTTGGCCAAGGTTTGTCTCTAGACGCCAAATGGTGATGATATTCTGAAGGACAAATGCTTTCGATACTTTTGAAAGAGTATGACCACGGGCATTAATCAAAGCGTGTCCCGTTCTGCACCTAATCTAGGAGTCCCTTTAGAGAAATTTGAGTCACGCATGAGAAGTGAGGACTAGGGGCTTTCCAAAGAAGAGATGGCCGCAGAAGATTCTGACACTGAAAATGAAGACGATGAAGAGAATGCTGGTGAAGAAGATGCCTTGGTTACAACTAACTGATCTTTTCAATTTCACCTTTTGGCTTGGTTAGGGAAAAAACTCTTACCCCGGGCGCTAGTGGTGGCCCTTTTGCGTCTCAGGAAACATTTTTTTTTTGTAAAGTCTTGTTTGGCTACTGTTTAACCATTTAATCTTACTTCTCTATCTTTGCAAATTTTTCGTTTATTCGTTCTCTAGTATTTGTTCCAAGTGTGGAGAATATTAATCCAGGTGTTTGGGGTTCTCCCTCCACTTGTGCCCCGTCCACGAGGCATAATTTTTCTTTTTAAGGGTTACCTCCTTTCTGGTGATTCGCCTTCTTAGCAGTTCAAGTTCCTTGGATTACCCGGATTACTTGTTTTCTTCAGAAATTAGAGACCGCGGACCAGCTTTCCCGACTCGTAAGCTTTCTTTTTAACGGGAGAGTTTTTTTATTTCTTGAAAAAGACTAAACGGGTCCTAAATTAATTTTTTCATGTTTTGTTATCTTTCTTGACCGCGTACAGGTTTTATCCCCTCAGTTCGAGGCCGAATACGATCTGCTACCACCACAGTGGACTTTCTTATCTTCGTATTTGTTTCGTAACTTCCTAGTGGTGGTGTCTTGGAGTGAAAATGGTCTCTTCCAACTCAACCCCGGATGGGGTGATTTACTTGCTCTTCATGGTTTTGGGATGGGTAGTGTCGTGATATTTTTTCATACAAGCAATGTTTCTTTCAAAGTTTGCTCGCGACGTGATGTTAGAAATGGCACGGACGTCGACCATTCAGCGTCTTCTTCGAGCAGGTCTTTCTGATCCTTAACTGAAGATGGAGCGCGCTTGTGGCTTTTCTTTCATGTGTTTTTAATGTGTAATTTTGATTGGAATCGTGACCTATGTTATCTATCTATTTTATTTCGAGGGTTTCTTTTTTCCATAAAATTACACTCCCTAGCTGCATTCAAAGGGGTTCTTATTCAACATTACAAATGAAAAGGTTTTGGTGTGCGGAATATAGTATCTGCACCAATCCAATACTTCAAACTAGGGCCGACTTCGCAGCTACATAATTTTTAGAAGATCAAGGATGTTCTACCTCTCCATTGTCGTCGCTGTCTGGACTTACGATGTCGACTTCGAAGATGGAGTCCCCCACATAGGTGAAAATCAATGCCGACCCCACGTGGACTCGGTTTTCTTGGCTGAACTCGGACCATCCCTGGGTTAACCAAAAAAGGCCATCTTCGTCCCTTTCTACCTTGACTTCGTGTTGCTGGTTGGAGTGAGACCAGAGCCTGGCTAGAGTATGTGCGTCTTCTTCGAAAAATAGATTCACCAGGGGGAGTCGGAGTGTCTGGAGTTGTTCTTCCCTCATGATGACTCGATAGAAAGCTCTGGGAGGTGCTACGGGTTCCATTTTTCGGGGGATGTTTATTACTCTTTCCTTCTTGGTTTCTTATACCCACCAGGAGTGGCTTTTTGCTTAGTTTTTATCGCCCCTAGTTGTGAACTGGCCCTTCTTATTTTTGCATGGCACCTCGAACTGTTTTTGTTGCCTTGGAGATTCCTCGTGAGGCCGCTGCAGAGTCTGGACATGACTTCCTATCGTTTTTTATAGGACGACTCTTTGCTCGAGGTGGACATTTTTGACTTCCTATGATTCCTCGTGAGGCCGCGCACGATTTAAAGTTCAGGTTATGGATTTGGATGAGGGTGATAGAGTTATGAATCGCGCGGAACCGTCCTCGCAAGATCATTCCACAAATGGTTCTTATCCTTAGCGGAATTCTGGTTTTTCCGTTAGTTCTATCTTTGTTGTAAAGTCGAATAAGGCCAAAGATTTTATTGGCTATTTTCGACCTTGGTTATTTCATGCCTTGAAGCTTTATCGTGGTACCTTTTTCTAATTTTCCGTGGGTATCAAGATGATCAGTTTGCTTCCTGTATTTTTTATGGTTTTTCTTTTAAATTGATGACTTTTTACCTAGGCTTATCCATGAAAGTCATTGAGATCATCTCGGCTCCATTCTAAACCGTGTTGGGACTTAAATGAGGAAGCATATCCTCCTACTAATTTCCTTCAGATTCCTTTGTTCACGGGTTTCTTGTTCCACTAGTGAGAATTCTGCCATTAATCAGGGTTTACGGGTGTCCCTACACATTGTGTCCCTCTACATGGCGAGTCACGTGTTTTTTCGTGTCAGTCTCTACTCTTGTCTTACTGGTCTTATCGAGGATTCGTCCAAGCATGTAGTGCGTTTTTTGAGTCCATCCGTTTCCCTGAACAACTACATCGCTTGGTTAGTTTTTCATTGTCGGATCTATTTTCTCCCTTCTATTTTAGAGTTTTCGATGTTCTGAGACTTTGCTTTTCCCGTGTCTACTTAGTCTCTACCTTTGCGCTTCGAAGATGAATTCAACCCGGATCTCCCTAGGAACACTCTTCTGTCGTCTCGAATTCTGCGGGACTTTTCTGTAGAGGTTGTTCGCGGAGATTACGGAGTGCCCTACTTGGGTGGCGGGTGGAATGATTTCGTTGCTCGCATAGTATCGACATGGGCTCTTCCTTGACCTTTTTTCACAGGGGGGGGGGTTTCATTTTGAAGTTCGTATTTTGGATGCGGTCGGTGACGAGGTTGATGCGGAGTGGGCTTCTCCTCACTCAGAGTGACCGCTACCGAATGGATCCCACTTTAGCCGGTGGAGGTGAATTAGGGACGCTTTTGCTTACAATTCAGATTTTCCCCTTGTTGGATGTAAACTTCATCTTTTGTTGTTTGTTTCCCTAGAGCGACTTCTTGTTTCGTTTTGATTGCTTGTGATGGTCGTACGAATTTTTCGTATGAAAAGTTGTAACCTTTATGATTAGAATCTGGATATGAGGTCATGTTTCATCATTATATAGAACTACAAGCTCCTCCCTGATGCAGATACAAACTTTAGCGTCTTATGAATTTTACGATCTAACTTCTGTGAGACCAATGCCATGATCGTAGGCGTGACGCGGAGCCAAGCTCTAGTGTCACAGGGACTTATGAAATCTTCTCCGAGAAACCAACTGCTTCGATCGAATGCCCGACGCGGAGCCAAGCTCCAGCGTCACAAGGACTTATGAACTTTTCTCGGAGAGACCGATTGCTTCGATCGGAGGCCCGACGCGGAGCCAAGCTCCAGCGCCACAGGGACTTATGAACTTTTCTTCGAGAGACGAATTGCTTTGATCGGAGGCCCGATGTGGAGCCAAGTTCGAGTGCCACCGGGACTTATGAAATCTTCTCCGAGAGACGGATTACTTCGATCGGAGGCCCGACGCGGAGCCAAGCTCTAGCGTCACAGGGGCTTATGGAATCTTCTTCGAGAGACCGATTTCTTTGATCGAAGGCCCGAAGAAGAGCCTAGCTCCAGTGTCACAGGGAATTATGAACTCTTCTCCGAGAGACCGATTGCTTCGATCGGAGGCCCGACGCGGAGTCAAGCTCCTGCGCCACAGGGACTTATGAAATCTTCTCCGAGAGACCGATTGCTTCGATCGGAGGCCCGACGTGGAGCCAAGCTCCAGCGTTACAGGCACTTATGAAATCTTCTCTGAGAGATCGATTGCTTCGATTGGAGGCCTGACGCGGAGCCAAGCTCCAACACCACAGGGACTTGTGAAATCTTCTCCAAGAGACGGATTGCTTCGATCAAAGTGTTAGGAGGTAAATCAAGTATGAAATATAAATTCCAAATTAGACTCCCTATTCTCCGCATATTAATTACAAGACTTCCTACCGCTGTAGTAGAAGGTAGTCAGGATCGATCCACGAGGAAGCATGTCAGCGCCCGCCTTTTCAGTTCTAGATCTCACCACGAAATTGACCAGAAGAGCACTCGATATCGACCACACTGTAGATAGAAACTGTAAAACGCAGAAAAAACCAGAAATGGACAAAAACTCAAACTGGTCGATATCGACCTACCTACTCGATATCGACCTAAAATTTCGACCAAACAGTGCTCGAAATTGACCAACACATAAACCAAAAATCTCACCTTTTTGCAAAACAGAACACGAAACTTGATTAAATAAATCAATAAACTAAGGACTTCCAAGATCAGGGCTTCAACACCACAACGATAACCATGTAAAATAACGCATAAAGGCATAAAAGATCATGCTTTTCATCAAATAACTTTCGTCATTAACAAATAGGAAGATAGAGGCTTTCACATAAACCCTAATTGTCACTAACCTTTTTTTCACATAATTAATCCAAGTTGCATTAAGATCACTTTCGCTTCAATAACACAAACAAGGATCACCTTCAACTTTCATAAAAGAATCATGCTTGATGGGATAGAAGACGAATTTGTATCAAAAGATGGCACCTTTACCGCATCACCTCACATGGCTACCGTCGGGCTCACCCCTACCCTAGAAGTTGGGTGACTACTCGCTCTTCATCATCAAGAAAGACATCAATAATAAATGGGAACTAAATTGTATTAATAAAATCAAAGTAAAACTTACAACCGAACAAAGCTAAAACGCCTCTCGACAATCTCCACCTTACTTGGCCACAAGCTTCTGTCTCTACCTCTCTCTATGTAACTAATTGTAACCGAAATTGAATTGGAATAAGATGAATAAAACTCAGCCCCTAGGGCTTTATTTATAGACTTAATTCCCTACCTAATCTAGGAAAGAAACATCTATCTATATCTAAATCTCTCTATCTAATAATATTAAGATTAAATATGGAAATAAAACAAATATATCTAAAAGGAAACTAGGATTAGTGTGGATAGATCCTTCTTCTCTTGATAGAACTTGATAAATCTCCTCTTGAGTTGATAGAATATCTCTTACTTCATGTGGAAGAAAGCCAGCTCAGCACTTGGACTCGGATTCGCTCGAAATCGGCCTCTAGGGACTGGTCGATATCGACCAAAAGTGGTCGATATTGAGTTGATTTCTCGACTTCGCCTTCTGACAACTCGATTTCGGCTCTGACATGGATTTTCGACTGGGTTTTGGTCGATATCGACCAGTATGGTCGAAATCGACCTCTTCTGCGTTTCTTCACTCGATCATGGCATTCTGGGTGAAAATCGACCAGCTTCCTCGATATCGACCAAAGTTGGTCGATATCGACCAGATTGTGTCGAGTCGATCTTTCTCGTTCTTTGCTTGATTTGTCCTGGTTCCGCGACTCCTTCACCTTGGACTCTCTGTAATTATCTTCGAGCTTTTCCTCCTTTCACTGAATTGCTGTAAAATGCCTCGATTTCTGCGAAATTAAACAGAAACTAGTGTAGAGTCCATAATTTGGCAAATAAGTGCAAACTACAAAGAACCTGTATTATTCTAACCCAAATGTATGAAATGCATGCAGAAATCGATATAAAAGTAAGTATAAAACATGGCAAATTAGGCTCACAACAAACACTCCATACTTAAGCTTGCTTGTCCTCAAGCAATACTTTTAATGGTCATACAGGGGAAGAAATCAAAACTCTCAACATATTAGATTCATTACCATATGTCCCTGCAATCAATTACCATCCTCGTAAAGGTACTAATGTCATCAAATCCATACATGTGCGATTCAAAAGCAACTTCGCACATAAAAGGAGGGTTATGCAAAACATTCATTCGTGAAAAAGCATTAATAATCAAGAGGACTTCAATTATGCTCAATAAGGAGTAGATTGGTAAAAGGCTAAAGGTGGGTAATTTTTGGCCATGTGGTGCTAATGATCCGGAGAAATGGAGTACTTTCAAAACTTTGCATACCACATTCCTTCTTCCTTTGATTTCTCACCTTTCGCTTATTGCTCATTGCTTTTTTCAATATGATGCTTTTACCTCTCTAACCTCAGCACTGCCTTCTCGCGAGTCGCAAACATGGGTGTCATGAATGGCACCGGATACTTAGTGCATCAGACTCCTCACCTGTGTTTCCCATCTCGCCGAACTATTATCTCAACGAGCAGGGTCGATCTACCTTTATCTCCTGAGGTTAACGGATTTTCCTTCACTCATTAAGTTTTCCATATCTTTTAAACATTCCTGCCAAACTCCATATATGATAATAACAACACAACAACCATATAATAATCTCCATAACGTGATTCCATTCTCAACATAATCCCCGGATAGGAAATAAGGTAAAAAATGGGCAATATTTAGATCATGTGGAGCATATATGAAATAAGGCATAATATGGCTTTTGTGATGCATAAGCATAGGTAAAGGCTAGGATATAACAATATGAGCATATATGGAAATATAAAGTCCTCCATCCTCTTATCATGCAACATGTCGAAAGCAACATCAAATTTTACCTCATTTCATGGTTTTCAATAAAAATATGCACTTCACTGTGAGTTCCCTTTACTAGGCCATTTCATGCTATATCTCTAATGAATCCAATCTTGCATCGTCGAGTTCAATATTAAACTTCCATGACACTAATCAAAATTTTCAATGGGAGTGGTTTTAATAGACTTTGGAAAACATGCATAAATAGAATATGAAATCCAAAGTAGCCATGTCTAAGCAATTCAAGAAATAAACTAGAAATATGCACACACAATGTCAAATATGGTCAAATATGCACAAAGTAAGCCCTTTCCCCACCCCATACTTAAACATTACAGTGTCATCACTGTATAAAAACAAGGGTAAAGGAAGAGACTTACTAGATAGGTGTGCTAATCGTCGGAAATCGAGTGCAATGTTGTTGTAGGGCTTGGTCAATTTCGAGTGGGTAGGTCGATATCGACCTAGACGACTCGAAATCGAGTTGTTGCTTCCTTCCTTGTATGTGCAAAAATTGTTAGAAAAGAACTACCCACAATAGAAAAACTTAAAAATAATGTCCAAAAACCAAAAACCAAAAGCAACAATGTCCAAAAATCTCAAAAAAAAACTAATTGTCTATTTACAAGCTCTAGACTTTATAGTCGCTAGGCCGACTTCTCCATTGGGCTCAAGGGGGCAACTGCAAGGCCCATGTAGCTTGGGCTTCAAACAAGACTCCATTCTTGTCCATTAGTTGTAGTCCTCCGGAATGGATCTTGTTCACTGTGAAAGGGCCCATCTTCTTCTTTTTGAACTTGTTAGGGAACCAATGATCGTTTGATTTGGAGACATAGACCTTGTCTCCTACTTCGTATTCCTTGGGCTCATCATTGGAAACCCTGCATAAGCGCACATACCAAGGCAAACCTCTCCCATGTATGGATAGATCTTTAATTGAAATAGGAGAGGAAAGATCCATACCTTGGCTTACCTTTGCAGATTCGGTGGCATTCAGCTCCTGAGGATCTGGTCGATTTCGACCAATATTAGTCGATATCAACTGCTGCTGTTCTAGTGAAGATTCGGTCGATTCTGACCAAGACTGGTCGATTTGGACTAGTCGATATCGACCAAGGGTGGTCGATATCGAGCTATACTGCTCGATTTCGGCTGGCTTTGTCTCGGGAGGAGAAATCGACTCGACATGGTCAAGTCGATATCGACCAAAAGTGGTCGATATCGAGTTGTTCTGTGGCTCAGTCGATTTTTCTTGGTCGATTTTGACCCCATACTTAAGACCTGACAAAGCATCCGAAAAATAGTTAGTCCATATCGACTTACCTTGGGCTACGTCGAGTGGATCCTCTGTTTCTTGATTAAGGATGGCAATGATCTCCTCCACCAGGGTTTCCATATCTCTCTTTTCCAGCTCTTCGGGGGTCATATTTCTTACCTTAGGCTCCCCGCAAGTGATGTACCTGGCTGATATGGACTTGGCCTCTTCCATGAGACATGTATGCCTTTCAGTTTTATTAAAGGAATACTCAATTACCTCATCGCTGATGTTGAAAGTGAGCACTTTCTTCCTTACGCTTATGTTGGCATCCACCATAGCCAAGAAGGGCCTTCCTAGAATAATTGGACAAGCAACGTCCTCCGCCATATCAATGACTAAGAAATCAGCGGGGACAAAGAACTTACCTACTTGTACAAGTACATCGTCCACCATGCCTGTTGGGATGACTACAGTGTTGTTCGCCATGTATAACCTCAACAGGCTCTAGAGCACCTATCTTAACTTTGGACCATATAGATAGAGGTATTATACTCACACTGGTTCCTAAGTCACATAGGGCATTAAACTTGTATTGACCAAATCCAATGGTTATAGAAAACTTACCTGGATCTGGCCTTTTCTCTGTGACGTCCATCTTGCTGCACTCCTCTGCGATCTCAGCCATTGACCGCTTTTTGCTTAAAATCTCCTTGAGGAACTTGATGTAGGATGGCATCTCATGAAGTGCTTCTGTGAAGGGAATGGTGACGTTGAGCCTTTGAAGCATCTTCACGAATCGCTGAAACTTCTTCTCTGCAGGGTCCTTTGGAGATTTCGTCGGGAAAGGCAGCTTTTTCTTTGGCGGAGGTGCTGATGTCGAGTGGAAGGGGTCGATTTTGACTGGTGTTTGGTCGATATTGACCTGTGTATAGTCGATATCGACTGGATCTGCTGGCCTTAGATTTTATCGAGGAGTTGGGTCGATTTCGACCATAGGGGGTCGATATCGATTGGGGACTGGTTGATATCGACTGGGTTGGTCGATATCGACTGGTCTCCAATGCCCTTCTCCTCCGTTGTTTGCTCTGGCGTTTGCATCTGTCGCCCACTCCTTAGGTTCATGGCCGCTACTTGTCCTGTAGATTTAGTCTTAGGATTAGGTTCTGAAGATCCAGGGAGCGTACCTGATTGTTTGGGGATGGATGTTGCCAGCTGGCCAATCTATGTGTCAATTGATTTCCACCAGATATCGATTTCCCCAAGCCTAGAGTTGACACCATGCATCTGAGTGTAGATGGAATTGATAGATTGCTTGGTGTTTGAATGATTCATCCGCATCTCCTCAAGGATGGTCTGTAGGTCATCCTTCTTACCTTCTCTATCAGGGTGACCAGGAGCTCTGTAGGGCGGGGGGTTCTGAGGCTGGGGCTGGCGATAATAGCTCCAGTTCTGGTTCTGTTGTGGTCATGAGTAGTGTCCCTCAGCATACCTTACCTCTTCGTGGTTTTCTCCTTGATGTACTTGATCGACATGTGGGTACGCAGTAGTGTTGTGCCTCATAGACCCACATTCCAAGCAAGGCTTATCCTTTGACAGAAACTTAACCTGCTTGGTAAGACGGCGTACCTGATCGTTGTGGAACTGGTACCTGACGTCTGGATCAACCTCTTTTGGTGGCACATACAATGGCATAGATGGGGATGACCTTTCATACCTTTCGTCAGATGAGGCCGCAGAAGTCCCATATGTGTTTTCGTAGTTGGCCAGTGTCTCAAATACCTCCCAAGCACAGCGTGTAGTGTGTTCAAGGTAACCATAGGCGGTGTAGTTGTTGATCCTATCCTTAGTAGACGCATCCAAGCAATTGAAGATGATCTCCTGGTTGACGTAGGGTGGTTGACCATGCATAGGACAGGATTTCAGAAGCCTTTTATAGCGCTCCTAGACCTGTGCAAGTGTTTCCCCTAGCTTCTGTCTAAAAGCCGTGATCTGTTGTCTGAGAGCAGCTGTCTTTGCATGAGGAAAGAACTTGTTGAGGAACAGGTCATGTAGTTCGTTCCAATTGAGAATTGATTGTGCAGGCAATCCTTCCAGCCACTATTGTGCTATTCCTGCAAGGGACCAATGAAAATCATTTAGTTTTAGATATTCTAGATTAGCACCATCAGCAATTGCTTCACATAAATCCAGAAAAGTAGGATGAAGATACTCCTTTGCGTTGGCTGGGACATGCCCAATCCGCTTATCAAGTTTCCTTCTGGCGTTGATCTCACGATTTACCCTTGCCTCCCACCGTTTATGATTCTGTGCATATTCTGCCTCTTGTCGGGCGTGTTCTGCTTCTCTGGTGGTGAACTCCTCTATCCGTAGGCGGAGTTGCTCAAGCTCCTGTGCTGCTGTGAGCGGACCCAAATTCTCGTTATTCTTATTGATTTGCGACATCCTCCTTAGCCTTTGTCGAAGATGGAAGTATCGCTCTGGTTCAAGAATAGGGTCTATGGGTGTGCGATCAGTTCTTCGCATGCACCTGAGAAACAAAAATAAAAAGAAACTAAAAAGCAAAAACAAATGTAAAGAAGAGAAAAAGAACTAAAAAGGGCGCGATTGATTGCTTCCCCGACAATTGCGCCAAATTTGTTAGGAGGAAAATCAAGTATGAAAAATAAATTCCAAATTCGACTCCCTATCCTCCGCAAATTAATTACAAGACTTCCTCCCGCTGTAGTAAAAGGTAGTCAGGATCGATCCACGAGGAAGCGTGTCAACGCCCGCATTTTCAGTTCCAGATCTCAGCACGAAATCAACCAGAAGAGCACTCGATATAGACCACTTACCTCGATATCGACCACACTGTAGATAGAAACTGTAAAACACAGAAACAACAAGAAACAGACAAAAAACTCAAACTGGTCGATATCGAAACTTGATGAAATAAATCGACCAACACCGAAACCAAAAATCTCACCTTTTCGCAAAACAGAACACGAAACTTGATGAAATAAATCAATAAACTAAAGACTTCCAAGATCAGGGCTTCAACACCACAACGATAACCATGTAATATAACGCATAAAGGAATAAAAGATCATGATTTTCATCAAATAACTTTCGTCATTAACAAATAGGAAGATAGAGGCTTTTGCATAAACCCTAATTGTTACTAACGCTTTTTTCACATAATTAATCCAACTTGCATTAAGATCACTTTCGCTTCAATAACACAAACAAGGATCACCTTCAACTTTCGCAAAAGAATCATGCTTGCTGGGATAGAAGACGAATTCGCATCAAAAGATGGCACCTTTACCGCATCACCTCACATGGCTACCGTCGGGCTCTCCCCGACCCTAGAAATCGGGTGACTACTCGCTCTTCATCATCAAGAAAAACATCAATAATAAAAGGGAACTAAATTGCATTAATAAAATCAAAGTAAAACACACAGCCGAACAAAGCCAAAACGCCTCTTGACAATCTCCACCTTACTTGGCCACAAGCTTCTCTCTCTACCTCTCTCTATGTAACTAATTGTAACTGAAATTGAATTGGAATAAGATGAATAAAACTCAGCCCCTAGGGCTTTATTTATAGGCTTCATTTCCTAACTAATCTAGGAAAGAAACATGTATCTATATCTAAATCTCTCTATCTAATAATATTAAGATTAAATTTGGAAATAAAACAAATATATCTAAAAGGAAACTAGGATTAGTGTGGATAGATCCTTCTTCTCTTGATAGAACTTGAGAAATCTCCTCTTGAGTTGATAGAATGTCTCTTGCTTCATGTGGAAGAAAGCCAGCTCAGCACTTGGACTCGGATTCGCTCGAAATGGGCCTCTGGGGACTGGTCGATATCGACCAAAAGTGGTCGATATTGAGTTGATTTCTCGACTTCGCCTTCTGACAACTCAATTTCGGCTCTGACATGGATTTTCGACTGGGTTTTGGTCGATATCGACCAATATGGTCGAAATCGACCTCTTCTGTGTTTCTTCACTCGATCCTGGCATTCTGGGTGAAAATCGACCAGCTTCCTCGATATCGACCAAAGTTGGTCGATATCGACCAGATTGTGTCGAGTCGATCTTTCTCGTTCTTTGCTCGATTTGTCCTGGTTCTGCCACTCCTTGACCTTGGACTTTCTATAGTTGTCTTCAAGATTTTCCCCCTTTCACTGAATTGCTGTAAAATGCCTCGATTTTTGCGAAATTAAACAGAAACTAGTGTAGAGTCCATAATTTGGCAAATAAGTGCAAACTACATCGAACCTATATTATTCTAACCCAAATGTATGAAATGCATGCAGAAATCGATATAAAAGTAAGTATAAAACATGGAAAATTAGGCTCACAACACAAAGGCCCGATGCGTGATTTCCATGTTTTATACCATATTTCTGTACACATTTTAGCTCCTTATTCTAAGTACTTTGCATATTTCGGGTCGAGAATATGTCGAATTTGTGTAGTATATGCTTATTTGTCAAAAATAGGGGCCTACACAAGTCTTAGTTTAATATTAGAGAATTTGGAGCCATTCCGAGACGAAACCAAAGGACGGGATTCTACTCGACTTCGACCAGACCTTACTCAAAGTCGACTACAGCTGAAGCAGACTTGATCGAGGACGGAAGTAGAAGACAACTCAAGTTCAACATGTAATCGACGTCGAGTACACCTTACTCGATGTCGACCAGGATTGAACCGCACACGAGCTCGAGGAAGAGAACCAGATCGAGAAGCTGTGAAAATTACTCGAAGTCGAGTACACTGTACTCGAAATCGACCACACAGACTCAAAGTCGACTTCCTATGTTGAACACTTGTCTTGCAAAGAGCCTAAGTATGGGGTCCCTGTACTCGACGTTACCCACATCTACTCAACGTCGACTACCCCAGAGTCCGAAGATTTCTGTTTCGGGCACGAAAAGGTAAGTTCAGGTATGATTTCTACTCCTCCTCAGTCCATTAATAAAAATATGAATGATTTTAGAGGAGATAAGGCCCCGTGGAGTGGTAACCGACGCAGAATAAGGTCTAGAAAGAAAAAGAAGGAAGGCAAGGGAGACTATGCAACCAACAACTTATCAGCAGAGCTTGGATACTATCATCAGGACCTAGATGATCCAGGAGAAGGGCCAAGCACAAGAGGGCCCTATATTGAGGGTTCTTAAAGAGCAATCGGAGAAGTCGGCCTAGCGACTCTAAAATCTAGAGCATGTACATAAAACTTTTGAATTTTGGGACTTTGAAACTTTTGGTTATGTTTTGTTTTTTTTTTTGGTTTTGAACACTTCATGTGGAAAGTCTTGTCTTCGTGCGAAAGCTAATGATTTTCAGGTCGAGAAGCATAAAGGATCGCAAAGAGAGAAAGAAGAAGTCCCTGACAGCAGTCAAAATCCACTAGGCCAAGTCGAGATCGACTACGAAGAGGATCGAGTACAACACTGTACTCGACGTCGAGTAGGCCACTCGACGTCGACCACCCTAGAGCATCCTCGACTTCAGCTTTCACTTAACGCAGGATCTGTACTCGACGTCGAGGAGATCTACTCGACGTCGACTACCTCAGTTACTCGACGGCCCTGTTTTGACTTTACAGCGCGTTATTCAGTGAGTTCCTTCCTTTACCTCTATTTTTTATATTATTTTATACAGTGGGGACACTGTATATTCTAAGTATGGGGTGGGGGAAGAACTTAATATTATTTATTTATGTTATATTCTTGTTTTTGGTTTCACATGGTGAATTTTTGGTGAATTTTAAATTTTTATGCTTAATCGCTAAACCCAAAGTTTGTTTTATGAGACATCTCCCAAAGCTTGTGAATTGTCTAAGAAAATAGTGTCATTGAAGCTTATATTGAACTCAACGATGCAAATTTGGATTCATTAGAGATATAGCATGAAATGGCCTACTAAAAGGGAAGTCACAATGAAATGCATTATTTTATTGAAAACAATGAAAGGAGGTAAAAATTGATGTTGCTTTTGACATGTTGCATGATAAGAGGATGGAGGACTTTATATTTCCATATAATGCTCATTGATATATTCCGAGCCATACCTATGCTTATGCATCACAAAAGCCATATTGAGCCTTGTTTCATACATTGCTCCACATATTATAAATATTGCCATTCTTTACCTTATTTCCTATCCGGGGATTATGTTGAGAATGATGTCACATTATGGAGATTATTATATGGTGTTTGTGTTGTTATTATTGGAGTTAGGCAGGAATGTTTGAAATATATGGAAAATTTAATGAGTGAGAAAAAATCCGGTCACCTCAGGAGATAAAGGTAGATCGACCCTGCTCGCTGAGATAATAGTGCAGTGAGATGGGACACACAGGTGAGGAGTCCAAAGCACTAAGTATCCAGGGCCATTCATGACACCTATGTTTGCGACTTGCGAGAAGGCAGTGCTGAGGTTAGAGAGGTAAAAGCATAATATTGAAAAAAAGCATTGAGCGATAAGTGAAAGGTGAGGAATCTTATGAGGAAGGAATGTGGTAAAGAAAGTTTGGAAATAATCAATTTCCCCGGATTTTAACACCACGTGGCCAGAAATTGCCTACCTTTAGCCTTTTACATATCTACTCCTTATTAAGCTTAATTGAATTCCTCTTGATTATTGTCGCTTTGTCACTTGAATTGTTTTTTTGCATAACCCTCCTTTTGTGAGTAGATGTTGCTTTTATTGCACATGTATGGATTTGTGACATGAGTACCTTTTTAAGGATGGTAATTGATTGCAGGGATATATAAGAATGAATCTATGATGTTGAGAGTTTGCCTTCTTCCCCTGAATGACCATCCAAGTTATTGCTTGGGGACAAGCAAGCTTAAGTATGGGGTGATTTGATGTCCATTTTTATACCATATTTCTGTACACATTTTAGCTCCTAATTCTAAGTACTTTGCATATTTCGGGTTGGAAATATGTCGAATTTCTGTAGTATATGCTTATTTGTAAAAAAACAGAGGTCTACACAAGTTTTGGTTTAATATTACATAATTTGGAGCCATTCCGAGACGAAACCAAAGGACGGGATTCTACTCGACTTCGACCAGACCTTACTCGAAGTCGACTACAGCTGAAGCAGACTTGATCGAGGACGGAAGAAGAAGACAACTCGAGTTCAACATCTACTCGACGTCGAGTACACCTTACTCGATGTCGACCAGGACTGAACCGCACACGAGCTCGAGGAAGGGAACCAGATCGAGAAGCTGTGAAAATTACTCGAAGTCGAGCACACTCTATTTGGGCCAAGGACTGTTGGGCCATTCCGAGAAAACTTGGGCATGAAGCAAGGCTGGATCTGTCATGTTCTATCAAGATCTATCTATGAGGAGAAGGATTTTATCCACTTGAATGTTCCCTTTTATTTAAGTTTTATCTTTAGAAATTAGATAGAGTTTCCTTACCTTGGATAGCAAGGATTTAGCACTATAAATAAAGCCCATGGGGCTAGTTTTTTATTCATTCCAAGCTAGAGACAATTCGAGTAGAGGAGAGAGAGAGAGAGTGGAGGGCGAGAGGAGTGAAGGAGCGAGAGCAAGTTGGCTTCGATCGGTTGTAAGCTCTGTTTAGTTTATTAATGCAAGTTTCTTTTCCATCAATGATGTCTACAATTGCGATGAAGAGCAAGTAGTCCACGTACTTCTAGGGTCGGGGTGAGCCCGACGATAGCCAAGCGTGTTTGAGGTAAAGATTCGATCTTTATTGTGTTTTGAGCATCTACTACCTTTTATATGTTTATTGCCTATTTAATAGAGATTCAGGTTAACCACTTGAATTATAAACATAAAATTGGTAAATACAATTAGGGTTTCTTGAAAGAGTTGTCTAATTGTTGGAAAAGGCGAAAGCTTAATCCTTCGATGCGATTGTATGATTATCTCCTATTCTTGTCTTATGCATGTCTGGTTATCGTTGTTGCAAACGCCGATCTTGGAAGTCTTTTTCCTACATTGTTTAAATTCAAGATTTGCATTTGTTTAGTGACTGTTTCTACTCGACTTTGACTACTCCTAGTCGACTACTGACCTTCGATCGAGCAAGATCGTTGTTGCTTCTGTTTCTGCAGTACTCGATAGGTTACTCGACTATGACTAGATCTACTCGACGTCGAGTACGGCTAGTCGACGTGGACCACCACCCAACGTCTTCTGTTGCTCGAAATCGACTGTACTGACCCCTGTCGACTACCACATAGTCGAGGTCGAGTACTCCTGTGGTCGATCACCGAATGTGAATCCATCTGTTGCCTAGGATCGCTGACCTGCTTCTTCGTGGATCGATCCTGACTTCCCATTGCTGCATCGGGAGGGAGTCATGTAATTATTTGCACGGGACGGAATCTGGTTTGCTTTCCTTTATTTATATTTTAATTGCAAGTCTCGATTTCCTCCTACAACAACGCGGAGCCTCCAGCGTCACAGGGAGTTATGAAATCTTTTCCAAGAGACCGATTGTTTCGATCGGAGGCCCGACGTGGAGCCAAGCTCCAGCTCCACATGGACTTATGAAATATTCTCCGAGAGACCGATTGCTTCGATCGGAGGGCCGATGCGGAGCCAAGCTCCAGCGTCACAGGCACTTATGAACTCTTCTCCGAGAGACCGATTGCTTCAATCGGAGGCCCGACGCGGAGCCAAGCTCCAACGCCACAGGGACTTATGAAATCTTCTCTGATAGACTGATAATGCACATTTCTAATGGGCATTATAGGATAATTTACTTGCATTTACATGGTAGAATATGCACGTTTTAGTGTTAAATTAGATTAAACTCTTTTTGTGGCAAAGTTCGGAATCCACGCTATTTCGTTTGAATTGTGCAGAATCGTAGATCCGATATGGTGGAAAGCAAGGGAAAGATGTTAAACATGTCCAAGTAAAGTCAAGAAATCAAGCTAAGAAGAGAAAGAAAGGAGAAAAGAAAGAACGAGGGAAAAACAATGAAGAATCAAGTCTTTGGGCATATTTCGCTGCTAGCGAGTTCTGCTCGCTGCCAGCGAGTGGAACCAGGAAGCCCAGCGAGCAAGCGAGCAAAGGAAGGCAGTGAGAGGAGAGAGCCAGCGAGAAGAGAGAGCTAGCGAGAAGAGGGAGCCAGCGAGCAGAGCAGTCCGCTGCTAGCGGCAGGACTCGCTGCAGCGAGTCACTCGCTGCCGTGGAAATACTCGCTGCTAGCGAGAGGCACTAGGACGACTAGGACTCGGCAACTCGCTCCAGCGGAAGAGGGCTCTCGCGCCCGCGGATGGACGAACTCGCTGCAGCGGATTGGGGGACTCACGGCAGCGGAATCACGAGGACCATGGAGGCTCCAGCGGAAGAAGGAACTTGCTCCAGCGAGTTGGATCTTTTGCAGCAGCGGAATCAGTGTCTCGCGGAAGCGGAAGGAAGGACTCGAAGAGGATGGAAAAAATTCTAAGGCATGGGAGTTCGCTGACAGCGAGTGTGGTAGCGAGGTGGTAGCGAAAATCCAACAGGAGCTCAATCAAGGCCATTCGCTGCTAGTGGAATTTCTCGCTGCCAGCGGAATCCGACGCTGAGTTAAATTATGAAAGTTCTATCTTTTATCTAGTTTATTTAGGAAATTTCTATCTTTTATCTATCTTTTATGGAAGACATTAGGCTTATAAATAGGATGTTCTAGGGTTAGTTTAATTAGATTTCAATTGGAGCAATCACCATAGAAGAGAATAGAGCATAGGTAAGCCATGAGCGGCTAATTTTCCTAGTGTTTCGCCTACGTTTTTGGAGACTTGGTTGGTGAATTGTGAGTTTTTAATTTCAAGTTATCTTTCCTCTATTATAATTCCTTCAACTTCCTTGTGCTTATTGTTATGTTATTGATGTTATCTTGCTTGGCCGACTTGATAATATTGATTTCGTGCTAAGATTTAATGCTTTCGTATTTGCGTTATTTCTATAGTAGCATGCATAAGATTGTGGATTCCGTGTTTGAAGCATGATTATGTAGGAAGTTGACATATATCTTAAACATCGATTTACCGTGTTTAATTGGTGTTATTTATGTGCTCAAGTTCTTAGGATGTTGTGCTATCTCTTTGTTAAATCTTAACCGTGTTATGAATGCATTGAGGTGTAAGGGATTAATTGGACTCGTAGGACTTTTAATCTATATAAACCAAGAAGAGAGGAATTTGTAGGAAAGTTAATAGCTTGAAAAGAATTCGATGATCGATAAGCCAACCAATGTCAAAGAATTCGTGGGTGGAACCGTTCTCTACTCTTGATTTTACAACGAAGTTCCATCTTTACTTTACTCTACTTGTTCTTATTTAAAAGTTGCATCTTTTCCCACTTTTGTTACTTGTTGGTGATCAAATTGCATTGTGAAATCTTAAATCTCCCGAGGATTCGACCCCTTTCTTGCCAATTATACTAATTTGTGAGAGTGGGAACTATTTGATTGGGAATCAACGATTTTCATCCCGTCATAGACCGATTGCTTCGATCGGAGGTCCGACGCGGAGCCAAGCTCCAGCGTCACAGGGACTTATGAATTGACCTGTCGATGGTTAAAAAAGCGCCCACTAACCGCTTATGATAACTGCTGCGGGGGCGACTAAGGTTGCTTACATTTTGGTGACCCTAGACTATTACACATAATATTTCTTCAAGTTTTCTACATTCCAAGTCTTGTTCAAAGTCACGCCTTCTGGGATGCCAAGTTTGTAGGCACCTTCCCTTATCACCTCGACAACGATGCATGGTCGTTCCCAGTTGGCATCAAGTTTTCCTCTAGTTGACTTTTGTTGGAGTACTGGGTCACCTTTTTGGAATCGTCACGGTTGGACTCGCTTGTCATGGTATCTGGATATCCGTCTCTTGTACTCTTGTTCTTTTAACGCTGCCACCATCCGGCGTTCTTCCCTGAGATGCATTTCTATTTCTAGAGCTTCGTCATTTGTCTCCTGGTTGTATGTGAGGATTCGCGCTGATGGGACCAATCTCTCAACTGGTATGATCAGAGAACCAATGGTAAGAGCTCGGCTCAACGTCCCTTCGCCGTGCTTCCTAGCTTTCTCTGTATTCCGTGCAGCAACTGCCGGTTGGTTATCTCTGCTTGTCCCTTCGTCTAGGGATGGGCCACAGATGAGAACTTGAGGTTAATGGCAAGGCCCTCGCTAAAATCCCTGATGGATTCGCAATCGATCTGTGGGCCATGATCAATGATTATTAAGTCTGGTACTCCGAATCGGCACACTATATTCTTCCATAGAAACCTCCTTACTTTCTCCGCGGTGATGAGCCCCATGGCTTCAGCCTCCACCCACTTAGTGAAGTAATCTACCAGGATAAGCACATATTTCAATTGTTTTGGGGTGGTTGGGAAAGACCCAGAATGTGCATTCCCCATACAGAAAAGGGGTACGCTCCGAATATGCCTTTCATTGGTTCCGCAGGCTGATGTTTCAGATTTCCATACCTTTGGCACACGTCGCATTTCTTGATGAAAGTTTGGACATCCTCTTTCATGGTTGGCCAGTAGTAACCAAGCCTCATGATTTTCGCAACTACCGCTCTCCACCCCTGGTGATGGGCACAGACACCTGCGTGCAGCTCTTTCACGACAACCCCGCCTTCTCCTGTCGAGATACACAATAGATCCGGGAGGCAGTAGCCTCTCTTATAGAGTTTCCCTCTCTGATGGTGAACCGGGCAGCCTTCGTGATGATTTATTTGGCAGTGCCATTTTCTAATAGAAGAGTGTCTTTTCCCAGGTAGCCCACGAGCGAGTTCCTCCAGTATCCTTCTTCGTCTGTTTGGACATGGTAAACTTCTTGAATAAGCCTGCAACTGTTCTTTCTCTCGAAGAAAATCACTTCTCTTGCTTCCATAGGCATGACTGCAACCACTCGAGCTAGTGCGCCCGCCTATCGGTTACTATCCCTTAGGATCACCATTAAATCGAAACTCATGAAAGCTTTTGATAGGGCTTGTACCTTCCTTAGGTAATCTGGCATTAATCCAGTTCTAGCCACATATTCTTCTGTAACCTGCCGCGCCATTACTTCTGAGTCTGTATAGATGGACACTTGTTTTGCCCCTTTGACCACGGCTATTTCCAAGCCTGTGAGCAGAGCCTCATACTCAGCCTTATTGTTTGTAGCCTGAAAGTTCAACTTGTAAGCATAGTTGAGTTGTTGTCCATGAGGTGCAGTGAGGGTGATCCCGGCTCCACATCCGTCCTTGTTGGTCGCCCCATCAACCTTGAGTTCCCACTCGCTCTTCTCTCCTTGGTCCCCTGCTTCAAAACTTGTTTCACAAATGAAATCTGCCAAGGTTTGAGCCAACGCCACGCGTCACGGGACATACTCAATCTCAAATTCTGTTAACTCCACCGGCCAATTTGTCATTCTACCTGATAAGCATGGTGAGTGAAGTATTTGCCTTAGAGGTAAATCTGTCATTATCTTGATGATATGATCCTGAAAGTATGGTCACAATCTTCGTGTCGCGAACACCAAGCATAGTATCATTTTTTCCACTGGTTCATATCGTGTCTCGGTGTCTTGCAAAACTCTGCTTATGTAATACACAGGGTACTTTTCGTCGCGGGTAAGGACCGCACTGATAGTGACGCTTTTACGGCTAAGTAAAGATATAAAGCCTCCTGTCATTCCGGTTGCTGCAAAGTGGGCAACGTTGACAAGAAACCTTTTAAACCTTCAAAAGCGTCCCGTAACTCCGGGGTCCACTGAATTGGTCTTTTCTTCTTAAGTAGGGAGAAGAAAGGTAGGGATTTATCCGCGAGACACAAGCGAAACCGGCTCAAATAATTTATTGCTCCATTTATAGATTGTACCTCCTTAATAGTCTGTGGCGGTTGAAGATTCTAATTTGTTGTGATCTTTTCGGGGTTTACATCAATCACTCAATAGCTGACCATGAAAACTAAGAACTTACCTGAGTCTACCCCAAAAACACACTTTTCGGCGTTAAGGTTCAAACCTCCTCGTCGAAGTGAGTCAAACGTTTCCTGTAGATCTACAGCATGGTCTTCCATCTTTTTACTCTTAACAACGATATCATCAACATATATAGACACATTTATCTCGATTTGTCCATGAAAGATTCGATCCACTGTTCTTTGAAACGTTGCCCCACCATTTCTGAGTCCGAAGGGCATGACTCGATAGCAGAATATTCCCTGGTTGGTGATGAAGGTCGTTGCTTTCTTATCATGCGGATCTAGACGTATTTGATTGTATCCAGAGTATGCATCTAGAAAGCTGAGGACCTTATTTCCCGCGGTCCCATCAACGAGTTCGTCTATGGACGGTAGTGGGTAACTGTCCCCGGGGCAGGATTTGTTGAGGTCGGAGAAATCAAAGCACATTCTCCACTTTCCATTAGACTTTTTTACCAGGACCACATTCGAGAGCCAGTCGGAATGTTCTAATTCTTCTATGAAACCCGCGTCCAAAAGTTTATTAGTTTCTTCTTTCGCGGTTGCTGCTCTTTCAAGGGCCATTTTTTACTTCTTTTGTGCAATGGGCCTTGTGTCTGGGCAAATCCTATACGTGTGTTTTGCAATCGCGGGTGGGACTGCTAAAAGGTCTCGTGGGGTCCATGTGAAAACATCTCTCGATTTCGTTATGATTTCCAAAACTCGTTTGTTCTCTTTTGGCCCCAGCGCCTGTCCCATGTAGAACTTTTCCTCAGGATTAGGGAAAGGCGAGTAGACAGACTTTTCATCCGCGGTTGGTACTCTTGCGTCTGTGGGTCTGACCTCGAGCTCTGCTTCCAATGCTTCGGATGGGTTGTTGTCTCCTACTACGGATTCACACTTCTCGCTGATGCACATCACTTCCTTCTTCTTTTTAATTGAGGTTAAGTAACAACTCCGACTCTCGGGCTACTGGTCGTGGACTTCTCCCACTCCACCTCCCAGTAATGGAAATTTTCCAACGAAATGATAAATGGACACTACCATCAGGAATTTATAGAGTGAGACGCATCCTAGTAGTGCGTTGTAGACAGTCGGGATCCTTACCACAGTGAAGACGACATTCTCCACTCGCCTCCTAGGAACGGTTCCCAGTACCATCGTCAACTCTATGGTCCTAGCTACTGGCACCTCTCCCCCAGAGAAAGTAACCAAGGTGCCCATGTAGGGTTTTAATGCCGTTGCGGAGATTCCTAATTGAGTGAACGTATCCCAGGACGGAATATCTACAGAGGATCCGGTGTCTATGAAAACTCTTTTCACAGTTTTGGTAGCTATCTGAGCATGGATGACCAAAGGGTTTGAGTGTGGCATTCTCACTTCTTCAGCATCCTTTGCGGAGAACATGATCTCCGCGTGCGATGACAAGGATATCCTCCTACTTGAAGCAGATTGTGGTTGCTTTCCTTCTCGCTCATAGTTTTTCTTTTCTTGTCTGCTAACTCCTGATGTTGAAATTCCTCTGGCAAGGGTGTTTATGAACCCTTCAGGTTTCGGTATCCGTTCTTCTCCCGGTCTTCGGGCTCCTTCCGGGTTTCTTGGTGCTTGGTTGACGGATCCATGTATGGTGAAAAATCGATTGTGTCGACCTCCGCACCACCTCCGTCCTCTGCCCCTTCCTCGATTGAAAGAAGGGGCCTCTCTCTGTTGATCCCGTGGGTTTTGGTTCCGATCCCTTCGGTGAGGAGGGTCATTCGCTCATGGGTCGTAATTCTGCCAAACTGGTCTTTGATCCGTCCGATCTTCTCCACGCGGAGGATATCCTTGTTCAGGGTTTCGGTAGTTATCCCTCCGTAGATGATATGACCGCGGGTGGTCCATCTCTTTTCTTCGTACACCCTCTCTCTGAAGGGATCCTTGGCCTCTTTCGGAATTCATATATACTTCGTCGCGATGAGAATGAACGGCTCCTTCAGTTGACTGGTGTTTTGGAGGTTTAGCTCCTTGCTTTTCTTTTTTGAACTTGCCAGCGAGCTTTCCAAAGAATCATTGGTTGCCTGTGTTTGCCCTTGAGCTAGACGCGGCCGCTTCCTCGGCTTCAATCTGTCTTGACACGCGATCCCTTAGGTCATCATAGCTGGAGGATTTCTTTCGGAACAAGTAGGTTTTGAAGTCCCTCTCCGTAAGGTTTCCCATGAGAATGATGGTTGCTGATTCATGATTGAAGTTGGGAATCTGTACTACTACGCTAGTGAAACGTGCAAAGAAATGTCCCAAGGTTTCTCTGGCTCCTTTCTTGATCGAGTTCAAGTCAAGCATCGTCTTCTTTCGCGAGCGAGCGCTTTCGAAGTGAGATTTGAAGATGTGAGTCAACTGGGCGAAGCTAGCCACGGAGTTTTTCGGCAAGTTGGTGAACCAGGTGAGAGCTATCTTAGTCAGTGTTGAGGGGAAGGTTCGACACATCATGGCATCATTGTATTCATTTATCCTCAACCTCTTATGAAGTGACACAAATGATATTCTAGATCGGTTGTTCCGCCGTACTTCATTAGGCCCATGTCCCTCCATCTCTTTGGGACTGTCACTGAACAAACTTCTCTAGTGAATACAGAGGGCAAGGTCTCCAGACTGTCCGTTTTCATATTAGCCGAATCGGACCTGGTGGAAGTTGAAACGTCCGCGGATTGTTCCCCTCATCGATGATTGTTCGCGTGTTGCCCTTCTTCATTTGGCCATGGTCGGTGCGGCATTGTGTGGCTTTGGCCTTGGAAGTCGTAATTCATGTTATCGAAGGCGTTGTCCGTGTCGTTGAACGCGGTATATCGTCGTCCATAGGCATCATACTGGCCACCTTGGTAAGTCTTTCCTTGTTGGTGCAGATGCGGTCCTCCATAATCATAGTAGTAGTAATGTGCCTGCTCAGGCTGCTGGGGATGAGGTTGTTCGTGAGGGATCTCATAGTGCCAGAAGTTTTGGGGTATGTAAGCACCCCCCCTCCCCTCATACTGATCGTAATGATGATAGATGGGTGTGTCTCGCGACTACTCTTATGCTTCACCTTGTAGATCAGGTTGAGAGGACAGTGGAACGTACATACTCGAGACCTCCTGCACTTGGTGGTTGCCTTGGCTCATTCCATCTGTCGCATCATCCTGGTTGGCACTCATCTTTCTTCTCTGCACAATTGTTTTGATAAGTTAGCAATCCATTGGCTTATTTTTCTTCAGAAAATTCTTTTTCTCTTATAGACGCGGACTCCCTTCCGCCTCTTGGTCTTGGGAATCTATTCTTCTCTTTGTTTCTAGTTCATTAGGGAACCCCTTAGCGTGAGGGGGTTGCCACATACGGCGCCAGTGACGAAACTCAAATTTCAGGTTTCCAATTTTGATGGGAGTCGGGGGTGGACCCCGTGGGGCCTAGGGCGCTCTCGACGAGCTTACCTGACCCGCACCGAGAAATTCGGCGCGGCCCAACCTGTGCCGCGAGTGATATTGAACCATTCAAGGCCTTCTCTATTGGGAGGTTTCATCAACGAAATGATGACTCGTCGTTTACCTATTATTCACCGTTCAATCGGGTGAAACGGTCACGATTTTGTGGATCCTCACCTTAGACTAATGGCTCGTGATGATGACCCTTTCAATTATACACGGATGTGACCTAATTTCATCCACGGAGCGGTCTTTCTCCCTTAGTATCGTGTGTTTGCTTTTGGGTTCTATCGTGGAGAAAGTATACTATCTTATCCGCTCTACTCTCTCTCTCCTCTCTCTTCGGCCAAAAATCCCCCTTCACTGGTTAGATTTTCCCTTTTATAGTTGACATGGGGTCTACTGCTTTGCACCACGTGTCGTTGATAGATGGACACGTGTCTTCTTCGTGGGGCATTGCCATGTAAGGCACGTGGCTACTTCTCTTATCCGCGGATGGCATTAAAAATGATGGGTGATCTGCTCCAGCTCGCGGACAAGGATTCAGTCGCCCCATCCCCCTCATTATTATTATTCTTTAATTTATTTTTAGACATTTTTTTGGATGGTTTTGTCACTCGATACAAAGCCAAATCTCATCGATTTCAATCGCCAAAGACAAATTCAAATTGTCCATGCCGACTCGATACGAAGCTTCTGCCCGTTGAGTTCAATCATCCCTCCCAAATGATCTCATGATCAAACCCAAATACAAAACTCATATTTGTCCTGAACTACGGTGACTTGATTCCACCAAACAAGTGGATACGTGAAACTCGGTGTAAATCAAATTCTCACCGAGTCCAGTCACACCCAAATCTTCATTCAAATCGCCTCACATTTATTTATCAACTCTAAGTCATTTCAAAAATCAAATTTCCATCAAATCCAAAGTGTCTCCTCCGACTAAATATAAGACTTCCGCTCGTCGAGTTCGGCCAGGACTAAAACTTCAACAGCCCAAATACCAAATTCAAATTTGTCCTTCTTAAGAACTATGTGCGATTTGATCCCTTTCAAAAGGGTACATAGGAAACTCACAAACGAATTCAATCACAACCCCAAAATTGACCTTTAAGTCAAAACCTTTAAGTCAAAATCTCAAAACAAATCAAACTCCACATCAAAAGCAAAATCATTTTCTTTGCAAATGATAGGCGGGTGCTTGAGTTACCCTTCCGAGAAGATGGGCTCAGGTCAGTGGCAGATCTCCCTGCCCGAGCCCCCCCCCCCCCCCCTCCTAAAAAAATGTGTATATTTTTATATATCTGTTAGTGTTGTAATATATAGAAGTAAAGTATATTATGTTCACAATTTTCAACTTGGCCTAGCGGTAATGTCCATTGGGCGAAACGGGAGAATTTAATACTGAGTAATTAAACCCATGTTCGATTCCCAATTTTTTTCACCCATTCCACTTTTAGCGGTAATGTCCATTAGGAGGGGGTTCAATACTGAGTAATTGAATCCCCTCCTAAAAAAAGGTGTATTTTTATATATGTATATATATATATATATCTGTTAGTGTTGTAATATATAGAGAGGCGCAGAAGTGTAGAACCCCTCGAGCGAAAGCACCTCCCAAGTAGCCCGAGTCGGGAGTCCCCGAGCCACCCACCACCGCCAGCTCTATCTCCGGCCGACCCTAGCACCCGCTGCACCGACATACCACTGCACCCAATCCCTCAGCAGTCTCCAGTCCTGCACAATGTCTTCCGCACAGCCCCTTGACAGTCTTCATTGTTCTTCTTCTTCCCCCCTTCGATCTAGATGGGTTCTCTTCCCTTTAATTTGACTATTTTTAAGTTTAATTGATTGACATTAGAATCAATTCAGATTAGCATTTGCGGACATGAGAATCAATTTGGGGAAATTTCAATTAGAGTTTGTAATTTGTGAATTAACTTTGTGAAATGTCGATTAGGCTTTGTAAATATATGTGGTGTTGGTTGAGAGCTTCAGAACCTATGGCATTTGTTCAATTCAAAGGACTTAAACTTTCCATGAGTAAAGATGGCAGGGAAATAAAACCTTATTTGTTAAATACAGTAATTTTTTTCTTATTTGTTCAATATACTCCCTCCGTTCATTAATAAGTGTCATTTCACTTTTTGACACGTTTTTTAAGTAGTTAAAAACTATATAAAATATTAACTTTTTTTATTAATTTTTTTTAAATAATTTTAAACTTATAACTAATATGTATAAAATTATATAAAAAATCAATCAATCAAAAACTTTATATTTTATATAGTTTTAACTCCTTAAAAAACGTGCCAAAAAGTCAAACGTCACTTATTTTTGAACGGAGGTAGTAGTAATTATTTGCAGTTATGCTTGGTAATATATTAGCATTAATATATTCATGGGTTTTTGTAGGAATACATAATATGGACAAGTCGATTACTTGAGGCATTGCGTTTTCGGTTGCTAGAAATGCTATTGCAATGAAGCAAAGCAAGACTTTACTGTTGAATATCCAACATAAAACCATTGTTACCTTGTTGCTTTTAACAAGGTATGTGCTTTCTCTTATTTGGTATTCTTTTTTCTTTTTATAGAATGCAGTTGAAGGGTTTGAGGGTTGTTGATCAGATTTATATAGATAGTTTTTCAACAGGTAGCTTTGAGGTTTTGATGACAAATAGACTCATAGATAGGGGTTGCTTGAGGGGTTTGAATTGACAGCCCTTTTAAAGACATAGTTTCCAGGCTTCAATTCAAATAGTCATATCTCGAAAAAAAAATTCAGCCCCTCCCCCTACAAAAATTTCTGGATTCGCCACTGGCTCAGGTTACTCGGGTGGAGTGTTGTTCGAGTTACCCTTCGTAGAAGGTAGCTTGAACTTCATCCTATGATGCATACAATAAAACGAAACCAAATTCAAACCAAACAAAACACAAAATCCAAAACACTATGAAATACGTGAGGCTTGATTCTTTTCCAAGAGATGCGTAGGCAACCCGCTAAATTCGGGTGCAGCCCAAATAACCAAAGCCACCCAAATTCTGGTATCGATATGACTTTGAATCAAGAGGATAACCAAAAGGGGTTGAACTCAAATAATAAAAATCAAAATAAAATGTGTTGTACAATTGTTTGCGCATTTTTGTCCAACAGTATCTTTGCATAGAAATTTGGTTGTTGAATGTTTATGAATTCCTAATATTTTCCACTTATCCCGTTCAGCGGAATTCAAGTTTCCAGGCTCAATCATATTAAGGATCTTAGTCTTCTTTTCGAAGAAAACAAAGGAATTGAAGAAATCTCACCAAAACTTCGAGTGAAGACTCAAAAAAACACACTTCAGCAAGATCGACGGGCGTCGATGAACCGGGTTCGTCTGTTCTTCGGGTTTTTCGTTAAATTCCGACGAAAAAAAAAATCAATTCTTCACCTTCTCTCCTAAAATTAGGCCTTTGCATTGAATTAGCTTGGTTTTATGCTCTGAAAATTCAAGAGAAACTGGGTTAGGGCGGATCAAAGTAGGATGAATTTTATATATAGGAGTTTAGAAGATAGAGTTTTCAAAGAAAATATAAAATTTTATGTAGATATGATAAATCTGCAGAGAAATCAGATGAATTAGAAGATAGAAGATAGAATTTGACTCCCTCATCTAAATCTGCGATTCTGGGTAGAGAGATAGGCGCCGATGATCATCGGCGTGCGCCGATCCCCAGGGTTGCATCGGTGTGAACCACATGATGAAGTCGGTGTATGCCCACCTGTTGGAGTTTGAGGGTCATTGGGATCCTCGGACCGTGTTTACTCCTCATTAGAGTAATTATCCATGTCCTATTTCTCTTGTGCGATATGCTCAAAGAAGGTTAACCGATTGGCCTTGATGTGCATTAGAATGTCGTGTGTTCTAACACCCCAAATAGCAATTTCTATCTTCAACTAATAACAATTATTAACAGCAAGTAAAGGTTGACCCCATAGAGAGTGCCTGCAACTTTGGCTAATCGTAAGGGGTAAGCAAGCAAATCTTAACAATAGCAATAGTAAGAGAAAAAAGAGCAATAGTAGTAGCAACATTGGTAACTTCATGATCATTGGGTTGTTTGGTTATGCTTGGCTATCTTAGTGTCGGTTTATGCAAAGAGTTGTATAGCTTCTTTTGATTTGATCACTGTCAACAAGTCCCTAATCATCTAAGCATACAATGCATGTCATATAATCACTTAGCACGTTGTTTATTTATCCTAGTGGCTAGTTAAATGAATAAACAACATAAAAATGTAAAGAACAAGAGTAATAAATTAATAACCAAGTACGCATTAACCATATATAATCTATAAAATAGTATTTAATCAACCTTCACATGTCATTAACCAATGTATTAATATATAAGCAAAACTATATAAAAGGTTTAGCCGAGAATGGCTTACCAAAATGACAAAAAAAAAAGAGAGAGAAAGAAAGGTGTGTTGTGAGAGTGTGTGAGTTGATATATGGAATATGTGAGAATATAACTGTATTTATAGTGCTAGGGAGCCCTAGGAGTTGGCAAAAGTAGGGTAGAAGAAAAACCAATTAGGCCAGATTAGGCCGTAGAGAATCCGTTGAAATACGGGATCGGTGGGCGCCGATGACCAGCGGCGGGCGCCGACACAGCGGGTACCGAGGCCTTCCGCGAATGTTGATGAATCGGCAGGAGTCGCTAGGGTGTCGCAGGCGCGCCTCTGCGGAAGGTTGTTTCCTTCTTTCTTCGTACCTTCGCTTATCCACTTCTTCTCTTGTCTTCTTCCTTGACTTTTCTTTAGATACATGGCTCCAGAGTACACCTTTCATCTTCTCCTTTGACTTGGTTCCAAGAATATGCATAAAATAGATATAAAATGCGTAGATTCCGAACTTTGCAACTTAAGAGACAGTGAATGCACTTTATGATTAAAACATGATTAAATGCAACCTAATGACTTAAGAATTACTTAATATGCCTATACAAATCATGCATTATCAGGTATACTATTCTTCCATTTCTTAGTCGGCCGTCCTCTCTTCGATGATTTCATAGCAAGGGGTGAGATGTCTACTGTATCTGTGCTTCTGAGAGCCATGTAAATGGTGGACAAGGAACATCCATGATTGGCTACTATCTCTCCTGATGTGTAAGCGTCTATTGTCTACATCATATTAATTTCATGCATGTTGACATCCGATGCATTTAGAGCAGATGCCGATCTTTTCCTAAATGTTGTTGCAGGAGGATGGTCAAGTATGAAAATAAATATGAAATATAAAATCAGACTGACTCCCTATCTCAGCAAATAAATACAAGACTTCCTCCCGTTGTAGTAGAAGGTAGTCAAGATCGATCCACGAGGAAGCGTGTCAGCGCCCGCCTTTTAAGTTCCAGATCTCCGCAGAATTTCGACCAGAAGAGTCCTCGATTTCGACCAAACAACTCGAAATCGAACAACACTGTCGACCAAAAATAGAAAGCAAACCAAACAGAAATGAAAACCAAACAAAAGAACTCGACTTCGACAAAACTCAACTCGACAACGACCAAATTTTCCTCGACGTCGACCAAGCTTGTCGATTTCGAGTAACAGCAGAAACACAAATTTGTAACTTTTCACAACACATAACACGAATTTGATGAAATAAAATCAATAAACTAAAGACTTCCAAGGCCAGGGTATCAACAGCACAACGATAACCATGTAAAATAACATATAAAGGCATAACAGATCATGCTTTTCATCAAATAACTCTCGTTATTAACAAATAGGAATATAGAGGCTTTCGCATAAACCCTAATTGTTACTAACCCTTTTTCACATAATTAATTCAATTTGTATTAAGATCACTTTCGCTTCAATAACACAAACAAGGATCGCCTTCCACTTTCGCGAAAGAATCATGCTTGTAGGGATAGAAGACGAATTGCATCAAAAGATCGTATCTTTACCGCATCATCTCTCATGGCTACCTTTGAGCTCACCCCGACCCCAGAAGTTGGGTGACTACTCACTCTTCATCATGAATAAACTCATCAAAGATAAAAGGAAATAACTTTGCATTAAATAAACTAAATAAAACTTACAACCGATCGAAGCCAAAACGTCTCTCGACAACTCCAACTTGCTCTCGGTCTAAGCTCTCTACTCTCCTACTCGACTTCTTTTTCTCTATTGGCTTGTAGCTTGGATCATTGAATTGAATAAAATCCAACCCCCTAATGCCTTATTTATAGTATTCATTCCCTAGCTAATCTAGAAAAGAATAACTATATCTATATCTAAATCTATCTATCTATATCTAAAGATTAAATTATGGAAACTAGGACTATTATGGATAAATCTTCCTTCTCTAGATAGAACTTGATGTATCTTGATAGAATATCTCGAATCTTGGCTTGCAAGTAACTCACATATCTCGGACTTCTCCTCGATCACGGATTCGGACAGCTTCTGGAATCTCCTCGACGTCGACCAACTTCCTCGACGTCGAGTAGAATTCTTCAACTCGAGTGGTCTTGTGCTCAGATCATGCTCGATCTCGTCTTCTGGAGCAATTGTCGAGTAGAATTTGGTCGACTTCGACCAGTTTGGTCGACTTCGAGTAACTCTGTGAGCTTTCAGCATTCTGCTCCGTTCTTGAAACGCACTTTCCCGAGTCCTCGTTTGTCGGATTGACGCATATGACCATGCGTTGGAAAGCTCTTTTCGAGGGATACAACTTTTATGAAGACATCAAAGCTTGATTCGGAACGATGAATGGTGAAAAATGGCCTTTTCTCTAGCTGCACCATCCTTAGCTTCTTCATGACTTTCCTTTAAGCTCCAATGTGCGTCCCATTTCTGCGAAATATAACAAAAACTTGTGTAGACCTCCATATATTGCAAATAAACATAAACTACAAAAATTATGTATTATTTTAACCCAAATGTATGAAATGCATGCAGAAATCGATATAAAAGTTAAGGTAAAACATGACAATTTAGGCTCACAACACTAAACCACTCAACCTGCCACCAAAAAGGATGAATATCAATATCCATTTTAAATAGGCGATTAGAAACACGAATTCGTTACACTGGATGGACACATGGATGGCCATGAGACATCCTCACCCACCACATTTGCACCTTAGGGGGACGTTATGGACAGTTCACTCCCATAGGACCCGTACAAGTGATCCAAGACTGACTTTATCACCTTTCGAACAATATCAAGAAACATAACATCAGCGCAATGACCGTCTGTTGCCTCAAATTTTATTGGATTCAATGTCCACAACTGCTCTAACTCGCCCTGAACTTTTAGAATCTAATCCTGAAGCATTCTGTCGAGGTGCTCAAACAACATGACGGGGGATTTCTAGTGTCATTGATCCCTATCAAAAATAATCTTTATAACCCTAACTAGCAAACTAGTATTGTGAGCACCAAGGGGTCGAACCCACATAAAGTTCCTTAATTGAATGTATTTTATGCCGGCTAAAGGAAACAAATAACAAGATTGAAAGCAATAAAGTAATGCAATTGAAACAAAGAACGAAATGATTGCGAATTGGTTACCAAATGGATAAAAGCACTTCACCTGCAATTCTCAACAATGGTTGTTGTTCAAGATCATTGGTCTGATTTCTTTGTTATTCTAATGCAATGCACTAAAATTGATAATTGAGTTATTCTGAATTTGGTTTGAATAGACTGACATCATTTCTAGGCTTGCCAATCCCTTACACAATATGAGACCCATATCCCTATTTGGATTCAAACATAAACTAGCAAAAGTTCCCAATGTACTTGTCAGTTTGGCAGTACCAACCCTCCTAATCAATTAGTATGTGTCAAAGGTTGTCAACCCTAATCTCCTAGGAACCGATATTTAACCAAGTTTCATTGCCCTACACAACGATTGATGCTTTGAAGGGACCAATGTCGTGTGCCTGCTACCGTGTCTTAACTATTCTTGCAAAATCATTAAACACTAGCATGAATGCAAATTCTGTCGAGTTGATCAATCAAGAAAGAATACATGCAATCAATAATTATGAGCACAATGATAATGAAATAACTAATGAATAACAATAGAAATCAAGACCTCACAATTCAACCAACCATGTCTTTGAATCGCAGACGAAACAATGAGTTTTACCACTCGTACTCTAACGAACGATGAATTGAAAGTGTCTAATGCTCTCTAGTTGAACCATGTTTCTAAACCTAATAATAGGTGTCCTAAAATAGTAGTTGTCAGCCTTCACAAACCCTGGTAAGTGAAATAATAATAAATTAATAAGACTGCTCTAGATAAAATCGGCGTTTGCTGATATTGCAAGACCAATGGGCGCCGGTGGAAAAGCGGCAGGCGCCGCTGTTATTCTGTATTTCTGATTCTTCTTTTGTTCTCGATTCTCTTCTCCTTAGCTCCCCTTGTGATCCTTCTTTTCCTCTCTTAAGCACAAAACCAGCCTCTTTTAGCCATCTTTAGCCCCTCTTCAAGCTCAGATTGTGAAATTGTAGAATAAACACAAAATAGCGTAGATTTTGAACTCGAATGCCCAAATGAATAACAATGAAAATTAACTATAAAACATGGAAGAAACATATCCTAAATGCATCTAAACCTATCTAAAATATGCATTATCACAACGTGTCCAACCCATTGGTGCTTGACTGCATCTGACTCTTAATCACCGTGGGAGATGAATCAACCCTAAATACGGTATGTTAAAGTACATTAAAATTAACATATATAAAACACACCAACTTCAAACGTAAAGCAAACTGTAATGAAAATTTACCTAGTAGTGCAATGATTGCCTAAATGAAAATTCTGCTTTGCCCAACAATTCACCAGTTTCTCCCTGTGAACTATCCATGTATCCTCAAGGTATTCCATCAAGTCCCCATATTAAGTTCCCCGCTCGGCCTTCGTATTACAGCCAACAACCGATGGTACAACTTGGAACGAGCATGAAGAAATTAACAATATTTTATTATCTTTTAAGTTGTTCTACGATCCCGACATGATCATGCACTTTGCTTAATTAACTGCATAACCTACTCTGAATAACCTTTGTATGGGATGTTTTTCTGAGAGCCATGCCCACTATCTTTCTCAACATATGCCATTCGCATAACATATGTTTCGCATTAGGGAAAACATTCTCTAATGTCTGTATAAGTCGTAGCTCCCTATTAGTGACTATCGTTGTTGGAACATTTTGTCAAACTTCTTTCACTTGTCCCAACACCCAAGTATATTCGTTTTCATCAATGCATAACCCAAATGAAATGAACTTAATGTGCTCATAACACCAACCATCTCCAACAATACTTGTTTCGGCAACCGACACAATTATTTTCATCAAATTAATATAATGTAATCTCAATAAATAAATGAATTTAAATATTAAAAGATAATATATAAAAACTAAGAAGATGCATACTTATTTGTGCCATATGTCGCGTCCGTTAGCATCACATATGAAAACATGTTTGACAACTTTATAGAATCTGGATGGAATAAGGCAAGATCATACCACTCTCAGAGTCTAATCGGTATTGGAATAAATATCCTTCTTAACCAACTCCAACAAGAGATTCTAAGTCGGTGCTCGATCGCCCAATAAATTCTTCCTCATGCGAGCTCATGCCCCATATATTTGTTTCCTCGATGTCACATTTGTTGTCCCCTCTTGGAACAATTTAGAGAAGTACATCTTTCGGCCTAGATCTTGCATTAGTATTGCTTTCAACGTTAACCAATTCTTTTGGCTTCAACCGCCCGTCAAATGAATGACCAATCAACTTAGTCGGATGTTTGTGTTTGTGAACACCATCGATCACCTCGACCTTCCAACAACATTTTGTATACTCTTGACCACTCAACTTGAATGGACATCGATGTTTTTTCATGTATCAAGCTTGACACTTTCTTCGTCACTATCACCATCCACAACTTTGCGCCCCTTTTGGTACACTCCACAATATTCACATGTTAAAATAATTCTCTCAAATCTTGCATCAGAGCTACTCCACAACTTATAAGTCGTAATTACAAAATTTCTTCTACTAGCCTTCTTATGCGCCCAATTTCTCAATGAATTTCCCTGTCAAAGTAAACTCAAACTCATAAACAAGTATAGTAGGTAAGTAAGCGGTCGATTCCACAGAGATGCAAGTATTTCTTGGAATGTGAATTTATCATATAGGATGAAAAGAAAGGTTTTTATGGAAAATAAGAAATAACTATAAAAAATTTAATGGGAGATAATATTAGAGAGAAAAGCGAGAAAAGCGGTTTCACTTATGAATTCGCAACGTAGGTTGGTTTACTCGATCATTGAATCTCCTTCTATTTATTTAGTTCCTATCGATTATTCCGATATTGGTTTGAATAGATTATTAGTCTAAATTTAGTCCTAACAATCCCTTACACTCCTATGTAACTCGGACAATGGAAAGATTTAACACAAAAGTAGCACAAGGTCCTAATATCCCTAGCATATAGGCAATACCAATTCCCTACAGAATTAATATTTAGTCAATATATCAACTCCCTACATATTAAGGTTTCGTTAAATTAATCCCACAAGAATATGTTTTCTACAATGAAGTTCATACAATTCACGAAATAGAAACCTAGCATGATGCAATTCTACCAAGGTTATCGGTCAAGATAAAATGTAAGACATAAGCAATAAAAAAAAAAAAAGTTGAAATAATCCATTGGAATAAATAGAAATCAAACTCACGATTTAACCAACCAAGTCTTGAACCACAGGCAAGACCCAAGTTACAAAAACTAGAATCTTCAAGCTCTAAATCTTCTTCAATCTCAATGTGTTTTTAATGTATGTAAAATTAGACCTAAACATGTCCATTTATAGGTCCAAGGTCAGCCAAAACCCTAAAAATATTGAACTAATAGGATAGGATTTCGATGTATATGTTTTAAGCTTGTTTTATATATAGCTTTATTTCGACTGCATTTGCATTGCATTTAGGTTAGAATTGAGGGGCTTTTGTAGGTTTTCATATGGTTTTAAATATGGATGTCTACACAAGTGTGTTTTGCATTTTATAGGATTTTGGAGCTAATATGGAGAAGATGTGACACATTAAGAAGCTTAAGGGAAGCTCAAGAAGATGTTGTAAAAGCTAAAGAAGTGAAAGTGGAAGTGAACAAAGTCAACAAGATAGAGCGGTTGGAGAAACTTCCTCTTTTTGCATTTTTCATTTCAATCAAGTATTGACCTCTTCATGAGAATTTTAATCATCGAAAATAGCTTTCCAACGCATATTCATATGCATTAATCGGACAACCGATGACTCCGGAAAGTGCATTACAAGATAGAGCTGAAAAAATTGAAAATGCAGGTGCGGCGCCCGCCGATCTTGAGCACCCGCAGAAGCTCCTGAGCACCCACCACGTTCGCGCCCGCCGATCCTGTATCTTCATCAGATTCTTCACGCGGCTGAATTTGGCCCATTGGGCTTTGCTTGCACACCAAGGGAGCCGATCCTAGGGTTTTTTCTCAGCTATAAATAGAGTTCTAGGGTGAGGCATTTCACACCATCCAAGAGAGAGAGAGAGAGAGAGAGAGGTCATTTGGAGACAGTTTTAGAGATTTTTCAAGGTGTTTTCTTTCCTTTATGCCTTTGTTTATGTTTATGCGTGAGTAGTTCCCTTTCCTTTTAGGGTTGGGGACAACCCACTATAGACATGTGTGTGGAATCGATGATTTTATGACATTATTTGGTGTTTTTATCGTCATCTACATATGTGCTACCCTTGGATGAAAGTCTAAGGAATTCGTGTTGTAGTTAACTTGAAAGAAGAGAGTTGTGAACTTGGATAGTATTAGGGTTTATAACGCGAGTTTATTAATCATAAAAAAAGTAGAAACGAGTAGGTTGATTTAACGCAAGTTGATTGATTTACTTGTTGATTGATGAAAGTCAATGGTTTTATGATAAAAGCATGATCTTTTAAGTGATTCACTTATTTACACATGTGTTTGTTGTTGTGATAATCCCTTGCCTTGAAAGTTTTCCCTCTCCCCAAACCGATTTCCCACATATTGTTGCTACTCTTTGGCCGAATAAGCAACTAAACAAGTGACACGACTCTCTCATGTGGAACGATCCTGAATCCCTATACTATATTGGGGTCTTGACTATAAATTTAGTTGGTCGAGAAATCCTCTCATCATATTTAGATAGAAAAAAATACAATTTTGGATAGATTCCATTCGAAATGACACGGATCGCCTCTGTGCGGGTGTCGCGAGTGTGTTACTTATGGTTGTGAGCGCGACTCCTTCAACACTTCCACAATAGGCACGTCACCATAGCCGCAGGCGCGACTCTTCAACATTTTGACCCTTTTCCATTTTGAATCTGATCCCGATTTCAACGCGAAAGTTGTAGATCTCGAAAAGAGCTTTCCAACTAATATGCGCTCAATTTCCCATGTTTTTCGCTTACATCTATTTTGATTTCTGCTCATATTTTCTATTTCTGGGTTAGGAAGGCATAAGATTTGTGTACCTTATGTTTATTGGCAATATATAGAGATCTACACAAGTTCTTGTTTAATTTCGCAGAAATCGAGACATTTTTAGAGCAAATCGGAGAAGAGGAAAAGAAGTTGTCAAACCACTCGACGTCTGCTGAAGAGTCACTCGACATCGACTAGGTGACTCAACGTTGAGTGAAAGCTAGCCACACATCGAGTCCATATGAAGACTGCAGAAGCAAGGACTCGATAGAATAGAGTCGATATAAAGTCCAGATGACTCGATATCGAGTGCACACTCAACATACAGCCCTAGAGAGCAAGATCACTCGAGACATTGAAGACGAATCGACGTCGAGTCCTTGACTCGATGTCGAGTGTATTCCATAGCCGAGATCGAATGGCCACACTCGAGACTAGGATAGAAGGAGTCGACGTTGAGTCCCTGACTCGATGTCTAGTGGATTCCAGAATCCCGATCCCAACGGCCCAATCCGAATCCGAATTTGGAAGAACTTTACTTGGCCACGAAGGAAAGGATATTTTATCACTTTGAAGGCCATCTATCCTCTTTGGTAATTCCCATATTTACCAAGGGGAATTTTATTTATTTCCATTTATTTTATCAAACAATGTTTTATCCTTAGATAGAGATATATAGAAATTATATAGAAGATAGAATTGTTCCTTCCTAGAATAGCTAAGATTGGAGGCTATAAATAAAGCCCTAGGGGCTGAGTTTTTATTCAATTCAATTCCAATACACAAGTAGTATAGGCAATAGAGAGTAGAGAGAGAGAGAGAGAGAGAGAGAGAGAGAGAGAGAGAGAGAGAGAGAGCCGATTGGAGTTAGAAGCGAGAGCGGTTTGGCTTTGTTCGGTTTGTACTCTTTCGTTTTTAGTTTAATTCAAGTTATTTTTATTATGAATATGATGTTTGCTATTGTGATGAGGCGTGAGTAGTCGCCCTACTTATAGGTTCGGGGTGAGCCCGATGGTAGCCATGTGAGTTTATGCTTCAAAGATATGATTTTTATATGCGATTTCATATTATCTTTGTCACCTGCATAATCTGAGTCTACAAAGCCATGCAAATCATGCTTTGAAGCATGTTCAACAAACACAAGGCAATAGTTTTTAGTAGCACACAGATATCTGAGTAAGTACTTCATTCCAGTCCAATAAACATCACCAGGATTGGATATAAAATGACTTAGAACACTAATGGCAAATGCAAGATCAGGTCTAGAGCATAGCATAACATACATCACAGACCCTATAGCAACATCATAGCATAGCATACATTTTTTCTTTTTGTTCAGGTGTGGAGGGACAATGTTTCATAGTCAAGTCTAGGTGCCCTCCTAAGGGGATACTGGTGGGTTTAGAATTAGCCATATTGAACCTATCCAAAACCTTTTCCACATAATCACTTTGAGATAACCACATCATCTTCTTTTTTCTATCTCTAGTGATGTTAATGCCCAGAATCCTTTTAGCAGCTCCTAAATCTTTCATGTCAAAGTGAAGTTCAGATCTCTTTTAACAGCAGATATGAGAACCTTATAATTGCACGTGATCAAGATATCATCAACATAGAGGAGCACATACAAAGGAGATTTAGACTTGACACCCTTAAAATACAAACAAGTATCATGACTACTTCTCAGAAAGCCAAGCTTTTTCATGCATGAGTCAAACTTAAGATTCCACTCACTAGGACTTTGTTTCAAACCATAAATAGATTTCTTCAACAACCACACATGATCAGATTGAAGTTTGTCAACAAATCCTTTAGGTTGTGTCATGTAAATAGTTTCAAGCAGATCACCATGCAAGAATACAGTTTTGACATCCATTTGTTCCAAATCCCAATCATAGACAATAGTTATAGCAAGCATCAACATCAGGGTCTTGTACTTAACTACTGGAGCAAAGATGTCATTGTAATCAATTTCCTCTTTCTTTGAAAAACCTTTTCCACAAGTCTAGCTTTGAATCTAGGTGGATCAGTAGGTTTTACACTTTCTTTTAACTTGTAGATCCATTTACAGTCAATGGTTCTGGCATTTTAGGCTTAGGCACTAATATCCGTGTTTTATTTGTAATCATAGAATGAATGTCCTCCCTCGTAGCTTTTAACCACATGTCAGAGTTTGCACACTCAATAGCTTGATCAAAAGTTTCAGGAGTATAGGATCTCACAATCTCAGCAGCAATAAAAGTAAACTCAACCAGATCAACATTTTCAAGTTCAGCAAAGTTGATATACCACCTATTAGGTTTGATAACCCTAGGCTCTCTATCTCTAGTTAATTGGTAATCGTGCAAACCATTTTCACCAATTTGCACAGAAGACTCTCCGGATTGAGAGTTAGAATGAGAGGAAGAGGAGCTTACTTCCCCGTCATGTTGATGGGGTATTGTTGCATCCAGGTGTTCATTGTGGTCATTTTTGATGACCTTGAGGCCCTTGCAGTTCTTCTTCTTCTGCTTGGCCATCCTGATCTAAACCACCATGTTCAGGATCTGGAGGTGGGACTGGTCCATTTTCCTCCACATCTTCATCTTCAAGATGCTCACCTTCATGTGGCAGAAAGAAGGAGGATTGCACTGCTGCTTCTTGATCTGTACCTGCACTCTCAGAAGAAGTTGTCAATGCATTTTTAAAATAAAAATCCACCTCATTAAAGGTTACACTTCTGGAAGTAATTACTTTGTAACAATGTGGTTGCACAAGTAATATCTTGTAACCTTTTGTACCCTCAGGATATCCTAACATCCCACCTTTCTAGGCCCTTGGTTGCAACTTACCTTGAGACACATGGGTGTAGGTAGTGCATCCAAAGGGCCTTGGATGGGTAATGCCAGGCTTTCTCCCAGTCCACATTTCCCGTGGAGTCTTAAACTCGAGCACAGAAGATGGGGATCTATTTATGATATATGCTGCAGAATACAGCTTCACCCGACAAGGAGGGTTTCATCCCAGCACTAATGAGCATGCACCTTGCTTTTTCAAGCAAGGTTCTGTTCATCGTCTCAGCTATACCATTTTGCTGAGGGGTGCCAGGGACAGAGAGGTGTCTCTTAATGCCATATTGGGTATAGAAATCAATAAAGAAATGATTGCAAAATTCAAGACCATTATCTGTTCTTAAACACTTAAGCTTATGGTCAGATTCATTTTCAACAAGCATTTTCCAGTTTTTAAAACTATCAAAAGCTTCATCTTTAGATCTAAGCAGATATATCCAAAACTTTCTAGAATAATGATCTATGAAAGAAATGAAATACTTTCTATCACCAACAGTATTGACTGGGGCAGCGCCCCACAGATAAGAATGAACATATGCAAGAGGTTCTTTAGCAACATAGGTGGACTTAGGGAAAGCATGCTTATATTTTTTACCATAAATGCAATCTTCACAAAAGCTTAAGCTAGCAGGTTTTACAGAAATCATGCCAAGTTTATACAGATTTGTCAAGCCTTGAATACCAATATGACCAAGTCTAGAGTGCTACAACATAATAGGATCAATTGTGACATTAAGGCTCACAAAGGTGAAGTTCAGTTCAGGAGTACCCAGTACATGGTACAACCCTCCTTTCTTGATACTTCTTATCAGTGTAGTCCCATTTTTAGAGACTTCCTTAATACCATTGCGAGTCCTAATGTCATAATTTTGATCATCTAATGCAGATTCAGACATTAAATGTCGCTTCAGGACAGGAACCCACCTGACCTGTTGGAGAACTCTTACCTTCCCATTAAACATTTTTAAGGCCACATTACCTACACCTTTGATCTTCATAGAGGTGCCAACACCTAGCAGAACATCACCGCCATCATACTCATCCAAAGTCTTGAACATAGACTTGTGATAGGTAGACTGGATGGTACATCCTGAATCTAAAATCCAAGAATTGTCATAAGCATAAGAAGAACAAACAAGTAACTGATGGGGGTAATCATTTTGAGAATCAAGCATAGCAGCAATTTCTTTGTTTTTCTTATTTTCATCAGCATTTTTCTTTTTATAGCAATCCTTAATGAAATGACCAAGCTTATCACAGTAGTGGCAGTTTCCCTTATTGCTTCCCTCCCCAGTGGATTTATCATCCTTTTCCTTATCCTTTTTCTTAGATTTCTTGTTGTTCCCCTTTCCCTTACCCTTAGCCACAAGGGCCTCAGGCTTGGACTCGGTTTTCTTTTCAGATTTGGTTTTGAACACCTTCATAATTTCATTTTTCTCAATGATGGATTCCAGAATTTTATCCTTACTAAGATCATCATTGCTATATTGAACCACGTCTTTAAAGTTATCAAACTGAGCAGGTAAGGAGTTTAACAGTAACACAACTTGGTGGGTGTCTTGAACCTTGTCATCAACCCTTTCCAGCTCTTGTGTCAATCTAGGAAACTTATCCTGATTTTCATTCAGAGACAGGTTGGTATCCATTTTGAAAGTAAATAACCTACTTAGCAGTGAAATCTTCCTAGGTAGAGATTTTGTCAAATACAAAGCCTCAAGGGAATCCCAGAGAGATTTAGCACAAGTTTTACTTACAACCTGACGAGCCACGTCGTCAGACAACCTGACCATGATTTCTGAATGAGCCTGCTCATCCATCTCTTGTTTGGATGAATCAGAAGTGCCTTCTGGATGGACTCCAGTGACAACCCTCCAACACTTCTCCTTGATCATAATAGCCTTCATTTTGACTTGCCACATGGCAAAGTCAGTCGTCCCACCAAAGGGTTTCATCCTCACAGTTTTCTCTGCCATTGAAATACCAAATATAAGTTAACACCTAACTTAATAAAAAGGATAAACAAGAGTAAGGCTAGATCACAACCAGCAGGTACACACAAATAAGATAAAACGAAAGAGTGAAGAACTAGAAAACCTTAATACAACGGAAGACTTCACAGAATGCACAGATTTCGTCGCTTTGCCGTGGCTAGGAATTGGCCACGGCTGCAGCCGTTGCTAGTATCTTTTGCCACCACAGGTTTCGCAACACCTAATTTGCCGCGGCTAACGTCGTTGCTAATGGTCTTTTGCCACAGCAAATAGACTTTTAACCACGGTGAATGGCCGTTGCCAATATCTTTTTTTTTTTTAGTGATACCAATTGTTGATAATTTAGGGTTGTCTCGCTCTCACATTCGATCAACAAGATAACAAAAATGGATAAACGAAACACACAGAAGAACACAAAGCCTTTGTTTACGCGGTTCGGTTGCCCTACATCCGTGGAACCTCAGGAGGGGAGGCTCACCCAATTTCACTAATCATCCAAGTTCAAAACAGGTTATAATGGAATAAGATGCACAAGATCTAGACTAGCGATTTCACGAGCAACACAAACAATGAATATGAGAATAGAATAGGGTTAGAGATTGTCCGTCGAGGACACCGAGAAATCTCAGAGAGATTTCTCAACACCGGAACCCTCCTCCAAAGCCTTCTTCTTCCTTGTGTAAGCAGGAACTCAGGTAGCACCCAACCAGGACGAGCTCCCTTGAAGAAATCGCCGCCGTCAGAACACTCTCGAGCTAGAAACCCTAGTTGAACTCCCAAACCCTAGCCCCCTTGGCTTACCTGAGAGAGTGTGAGGATGCTACAGTTCCTCTAGGGTTTCAGAAGCGAGCATATATAGGCGAGGTAGCAACGGTCACAAGCTGTGAGCTGGGCTGGAAGATTGGGCCAAGAGAATAGGCCCAACTCTCTGTAAAGCACAACTCGGAAATAAATAACCAAAGCTACCAACAACTTCACATAGACACACATACCCGTCCATTAGCCACACCTAGTGAGTCAAGCTAGCCATTGGTGCCACACATGGTTAGACCATGGGACCAATGAGCTTTTCTTGACCACGGCATGACTAGGTTGGTGTGTGGTCAAGTGAGGGTTCTCCTAGCCTAGACACGTGTGCATCATAATAACCAAGTAAACCAATGTTTTGTTACAAACAAATTACAAGGATTAACAACATAACAAGAGGGACAACCAGTAAACGTGGATAGAAACGTTAAGGGCGTAAATGACTTGTTTATTACGGGATGTGATAAGTTGAGGATCAAACAACAAATTTTTAGTGTTTAAATCTGCTCCATTGTTTATTTTGTAATTGAGTAAATATAAAAGATCGAACCAAGTCATTCAGATTTGTGTTGAATGAGAGTTTTGTGGTAACAGTACGTGCATTTGTAGTTGTTGGCCTTCAATATGAAATTATAGATTGCTCATGTCTTTCTATTCGCCTTTGTTTGACTGAAATCTTGACTGATCGCATATTATCTGTGAAGTCCTCTTTGTTTGTTCCTTCTATTATTGCATCATATATGCAAGTCTTTAGTGATCGATTCCTTCTATTATTGCATCATATATGGAACCAAATGCTATATTCTTAGTACATGTAAACAAAAGTTGTGATTGTTACTTAGAAATATGTTATGATCTGAAATGCTAGCATTTCACCAAATACATTAGATTTGCAGCAGGGCTTGGCCTAGGCGTTACTTGACGTACGAAAACGTCACACTTGCTTGTATTCAGGGAGGGTTACTATACTAGGCTAATGGTACTATTGAGTTAAAACCTTGTTAAACTTGAAGTTTTGCGTTTACTTTGTCGTCTTCATCAGTATTAGTTTCCACAAAATTATCTTGTAGCTGTGCAGACAAGCGTATAGCAGAGTCAGCCATTATGGCAATACCTATCGAGAAATTGGTTAGCCCAAATGCCATAGCAATGACGCCTATGAGAAACGACAAACGGTTAAGTTTCCTCTCCTTTTGTGATTCACTTGCTAGCTTATACCCGTAATAACTCGTCCATACGAGCATCGAAACTGAGATTGCAGTTATGAAGCTCTGAACAACAATTTGGCTCATCTTCTTCTGCTCCTCTGTTACAAAGTAGAAAGTTGATGATCAGGCATGGAACCAGAAATTAAAATTCAGGTGGGCTACATAGACTAAATACACATAATTTTATTAACAAAACCCTTAATTTAAAAAACAAACGAATAATTTTTAAAAAAAATTTCTTTAATTTTTTTACTTATTATTTTATTTTTGTAAAAATGGGGGCGGGCTGGAGCGGACCCCGGCCCGCCTCTTTGTCCATCCCTGTTGATGATATTAAGATGGCAAATAAACCTAACTAATAACATATGTGGTTCAACTTTCTCTACACCTTTATGGTTTACCCCCTTTATCTTCTTGCTGAGAGTGAGTTGTATGTGGGGAGGAACCGCTTATTGATATATTAGTACTAGCTATTTCATTAACATAACATGATAACAACATAACATGTACATGTTTTCTGGTAGTTAGAACTGCTAGATAAAAGATGAATACATACATAGAATAGATATTACCTTGGATAATGCCAGATTTGGTATCCTCTGACAAAGCCAATGCTGTCTCAGCAACTAAACTCAGCCCAAGGATGAAAGAGAAGAGACCAAAAACAACGGTGAGACCTCCAACCATGAAAACATATCTGGTGTCTTTGGTTTCTAGCTCTGTGGCGTAGCTTCGTGTTTCAGTTACGAGCATATACCCCGTGTAAGTGATCCATATGAGCGCAAGCATTGGCACCACAAACACCACAACCCGCGAAGCATCCATCAAATGTATTGTTGTGGTGGCGGGAGCACTGAAATTGCATTTTCTGCAAAACTCAATTCAGAACCTTAAATATGGAGTTTGAAAGTGGGGTGTGGGGGTTGAAGGGCAATGAAAATCTTTGTAAATGGGAAGATGTCGTTATCGTTGTCTAATTCAACTTAAGCATCATTTATATAAATGTGGGTGACTTTGTGGGAGTCAATTTCCCTCTCCAAACTGCAATTGACATCCATATAACTCTAACCTTTATTTTTACTTGGTTGGTAGATGTTACAAATTTTGTGATCCATGAACCACAAAGTGGTCATGTTAGTGTGCCTAACAAAAGTTACACAAATATATTTGGTCAAGTCTCACTTGTTCGTCAACATAACCGTTATGATTTGTTCATTGCACATTGTACAGAATAAGATTCCATATTATCATCAAACAAGATACATAAAGAGTAATGTCAAATGGGTACCATAAAGGGTTTAACACCATAAATTAAAAACGTTAATTTGGGAACATATATAAAACCTGTGTTTAACACCATAAATGATAGATTTTGACCCATTAACAAGATTGACGCCCTCTTTTATTTCTATTAGAATTTAAAGTTCAATTGGAATGTGAATTATGTGATTGATCTCTCTGTTGACGGTTTATATTAATGTGTATAAACGTGAATGACAGGTGCATTATAATTAATGTGAATTTTTTTTGCCCTGGAAAGGGAAACAAATGTTGATTTAATGTAATGTGTGTATAATTGACCGAGTAAATGACAAAGGATATAGTCCCTAATTTTGAGGTTTTCTCATATTGAATTCCGTGACTTACAACACATTTCAATAAACTACCTAAACGAAATTAGGATCTCCTACATCCTATCCTACCGTACACCTTTCGGTGCAACACTAAATTATTTTGGGTATAATTTGACGTTAACAATTATTTTAAAAAATATATTTACATTTTAAATACTTGTATTTAGATATTTATAAACTTTTATTGAAAAAAAAATCATTTTAAAAATTTTAGGGTCAATTGCAAAAATAACCCAAAAACCCGGTTGGGTTTGCACCCCCTATCCCCTATCCATATTAATTGCAAAAACTTAACCCTAGCCCCTTAAAAATTGCATCTCAACCGGTTACAATAGAGGGAGAGACCGACTGCAGTTATGGAGGAGAGAGAGAGTGAGATGTGTGTGTGGGGGGGGGGGGGAGAGGGGGGTTAAAACCTGTCAACTCAACTGTCGATTAGAGAGAGGGTTTATAAAGAGGGAGGCCGAGAGTTGCTATATCTCTCTCTCTATCTCAGAAAGTCGAAAACAGAAGGAAGAAGAGGAAGGAGTTCGAAGAAGAACAAGAGAAAGTGTGCAAAGGAAAAGAAGAAGCGGACATCAAACAGGCCACACACCCCGAATACAAGTGACGGACCTTCGGTTATCAAGTAAGTAAACCCTAACGCCACCGATTATTTACCGATTGCACAAATTGATAGGGCGGCGAACCGAGTGGAAGAACCCAGTGTGTTTGTCATTGTTTGAAATGGGATGAAGAACGAAATTTCTATTCCAGGTTCTCTCTGTCAGGTAAGAAGTAACCGTGGGCATGTAAAAAATCGAGGGATCGAAAATTTTGGGACAAGGGTTTTGACGAGGGGGGTAGAAGGGAAATTGGGGAAATGAACTGTTGATCTTGAACATTGGGTAAAATTGGGGATAGATGGGGTGAAACGGAGTAAAATGGATATATTAATTGGATGTAGGTAGATGGGGAGAAATTGGAGGAATGGGGGGAATTGACGAAATTGGAGGAATTGGAGATTTTGGGGATTGGGGAAATTGGGAAACGACTATATAGAATACGAAATACCAGGAGTAGGGTGACTTGAATATGTTTAATGTTGAGATACCTTTGAACAATTAATATATGGATTTGTCAGTCCTAAAGCAATACGGGTTTCACAACAAATTTATTGAACTAATAATGGAGTGTATAACTACGGTCTCATTCTCAGTTCTGGTAAACAATGGCCCAACGGAAGTTTTCACTCCGACTCGAGGGTTACGTCAAGGTGATCCCTTGTCACCGTTCCTGTTTCTACTTGGGGCAGAAGTCTTGGCTAGAAAACTCTCCTTCGAGGCAAATCAACCGGCCAACGCTGTGGGGTTTACATTTGGGAGAAACTGTCCGAAGATCCCATTCTTGGCATTTGCTGACGATATAATCATTTTCTCTAAAGGAAACCTGACAGCATGCGCTCGGGTCAAAAGGATTATAGATGATTACTGTCAAATTTCTGGACAGAAAATCAATTACCACAAATCGGCTTTCCAGGTCACCTGTGGCATTCCAAGGACTCGCATTCCAAATTTGGAGGGGTGTCTAGGCATATCTAAACAAATAAAACTAGATAAATACCTGGGTTGCCCGATAGTAAATGGTAGAGTAAACAAAACAACATTTGAAGATATAATAACCAATACCACAAACCAGCTCTCAAAATGGCGAGCAAGTGCTCTGTCACAACAAGGAAGAGCAACACTGATTAATACAAATCTATCATCCAAACCACTCTATGCAATGCAAAGCTTTATGTTACCACCAAAAATACATAAACAATTAGACCAAATTAATAGGTCTTTCTTTTGGAACAAAGATAGTAAACACAAACCGCTAATTGGGTGGGATAGAGTTTATAGACCAGAAGTGGCAGGAGTTGTGGGCATCCGGAAAACTCATGACATGAATGAGGCATTACAGCTAAAGCTGCTATGGAAAATTATGGCGGAACCTGGCAACATGTGGGTTAGAATCATTCAACATAAGTACCTAAAAACGGAACACATCCTAAAATATGAAGGGAAAGGACCTGTCTCATGGCAATGGTCTCAATTGCGAAAATTAATCCCAATTTTCAAATCAGGACTAATATGGACAATGGGAAACGGCAAGACCATTAAGTTCTGGCAAGATAGGTGGAATAATCTTCAACCACTCATACAATATTGTTCTCAGCCAAATGCGATAGACATAAATGAGACGGTGGATAGTACATATTTGAGTAATGGAAACTGGAATGTCCAAAAACTTGGACGGTCCTACTAAGTCGTATAGTAGAGCAAATAGCACAATTTCATGTACCGTCAGTACCATTGGAAGACCGACTCTATTGGTGGGCAGACAAAAACGGATGGTTCTCGACGTCCAGTGCATATAAATTAGTGACAAAAAACACTGATTTAATAATAGATGACAGTAATTGGATTTGGAAGACTGATGTTGCACCGAAAGTAAAGAACTTCTTATGGAAAGTGGCACAAGAAGGACTACCAACTGCGGCATTACTATCTAAACGTGGTGTTGCTATACCACCGTACTGTCCAATATGTAACCACCATGAAGAAGACGCAACCCATATTTTCTTAGAATGTAAATACAATTCTTTTTTCAAGAATATTGACAACAAGATTCGAGGATTAGTAACTGATGTAATGCAATCATCAAGAAAGATTAAACCCATCATGAACAAACTAGCGGAACATTTGAACGGTAAACAGAGACAAGAGATGGCTTATAGTTGGTGGGTGGCCTGGCTCACAAGAAACCAAGTTGTTTTTAGACAACAGAAACAACCATCAATTGAGAACCATAATCAAACCGTCAAAGTGCATATGACCAATTGGATTAGGGCCACAAGTGTTCATACAGAAGGAAAACATAAAGGAAATGGGAAGGAAATTCGAGTGAAAAACACAAAAAGAAACAGGACGAACCAAAAATGGATAAAACCCCCAAAGGACTTTCTGAAACTAAACTTTGATGGCTCGGCGCCACACCTAGGGAACAGCTCAGCAGGTTTTATTATCCGAAACTGGAGAGGAGAGCCAATTACAGCCGAAGGAATGACATTTGGAAAAGAGTCTGCTCTATTATCGGAGGCACGGGCATTATTTTTAGGAATAAAAAAGGCAATTGATTTGTGCACAGAAAAACTCATAGTTGAAGGAGATTCCCAAATAATTACTAATTATCTGAAATATGGGACGAAATGCCCATGGGAAATTGAATTGATAATGACTGAAATTTCTTGCCTACTCCGAGGGTTTCGCGAAGTTAGAATTTTTCACATACTTCGCAAAGGTAACCAGGTGGCTGATTGTATTTCCAAATTGGCCCGTTATACCAGAAACCCAGAAATACTTACTAATCCAGGTCTTCCCGACCTCATCCGAAAGGATGCTATCGGATAGCGCCTCGGCGAATCCGAATTCTTACCTAATCAAAAAAAAAAAATATATATATATATATATATATGGATTTGTCGGCAATTTGATTTATGTCATGTTTGTAGTAGTAAGATGTCATTTTATAACTCTATATGTCATGTGCATTGTGACTGGTGTTATTATATACAGGCTTTGTGTGGAGCGTCCTAAGGTTTTGCTTCCCAATTCTACAGGATATCCAGCAAAGGAGAACATGTCGACTAGCCGCTCTGTAAAAAGGATTCCTCATTCATAGACAACAGGGGAGGTATGATTTGCGTAGTGATGATCCACGAAATTTCGTACTGTCAGTGGCGGCCGCAGGACTCTCTGAAAGGTGGGGCGGAATTTTGCAGGGTCGTTCAATTGATTTTGGAGGCCCTGTACAATTATTAAAATGAGGCCTACGATATTATAGTCATTCTTACAAATGAATATTATTAATTTATTATGTACAAAAGAGCACTTGAATTCTTATACAAATTAATATTATTATTTATGTAAGGGTATTTGAATTCTTACAACACTAAATTAATTCTCATAACTTTAAAATATTTCTGGTTATAAAGTTCATTGTAGAGATTTTTTACAATAAAAAGTTTATATTTATGTCATTATTGTCATATGATATAGTACAAATAGTATAGATCATTATACAATTTGAAATATTTTTTTCTACAAAGGTTTCAATGAATTATAAGTCTCTTTTCATTATAATTTTTTTAATTAGCCTATTTTATGGGTTCTAATTAATTTTAAGTAAATTTAATTTGTTTAATAGGATGTTAAAATTTTGAATGCTTTTGTAGAGTATAAAATATTAATTTATGAAATCTTATATATTACTAAAGTTGAGAAAAATAACTTGAAATGTCATCATCCTATAATTGAAATAAAGAAAAGAATAACAAAAGCATTGAGGAAGCACAACACAAGTAAAAAGGAAAGAAAAAGAAAAAGTGGGATAAAAAATTCAAACAAGAAATAAGAAAAAAAAAAGTGGGATAAAAAATTCAAACAAGAAATAAAAGGAGAGTAGTGGGGAATCGAACCCAGGCCCTTTGATGTCATTTAATTTTCTCTCCTTTCCATTTACCAACTAAGCTAACTAGATTAATTGATTCAATTTCCATTCTAATTTGACTTATTACAAAAATACAATATATATAAATAAAATATTTTTTTTTTCTAAACTCCGGGGTTCGTGGGTCGAAGGGTGGGGCGGCCGCGTACACGCGCCCCACCCTGGGGCCGCCCCTGCGTACTGTTGATGCGCGAATACCATTTTCACCCCATTGTACAGGCCATTTATGTTATCCCCGAGGACTGGCACTACAAGGGTCGTTGTCCCTATGTAGGGGAGTTTGTGGGCCATACGTCATCCGGTACATGAAGCAGCTCGCGATCAGGGACATCGACTTCCAGGGCCTCGACGACGACTTCATCGCTGTGTACCGGCAGCTGCTATGTGTCGCTATCTTCCATCGTGGGTTCGAGGTCAGCACCGATCCTTAGTAGTCGCTCTCGCCTTCTAATATGAAGTCAAAAATGTTGTTTGGATGTTTGTTGATGAAGGGAAAATAAGTAGTGCTTATCAACAAGTTTGGATTCGATCAGCAGATTTGACGTCAACTTTGTGACGTCTTAGTAAAATAGGTCGTTTGGAGTTCATATTGATCGGATTGGATCGTGTCATAACTTGTCGGAACGAGGACGAAGAGATCTACAACTTTGTTGTTGAAGAGTTTTCCAAAATCGACCAAGAACATGGCCGAAAATCAACATCTTGGTAGCTGTTCACTGTTTGGACGAAAATAATTATCTTTCCATATTTAATTTATCATTTTATCATTATATTTATTTAGGAATAATGTAAATTAGAATAATATCTATTAAATTACTTTTTAATTAATTGATATTATATCTAATTAGTTTTATCTTTATTAATTAGGATATTTTTATCTAGTTAGGATTAAATTTGGCAAGCAATCCTTAGTCTCTAAGGAAAGCAACCAAACCCTAGTTATTTTTCTATTTAAACGCTTCATTCATTCAATAAAATGAGATTTGGAGAGTTCTCCTAGGGAGGAACCGAGTTCCCCTGTGTGGGATAGGTCGATGTGCTGTTATTAGCTTGGTTTGTCTTGTGTGTGTCGATCCTCTTTGGTAGGTTGATGCTACCACGTGTTTGGTGTGTGTCGATTCTCGTCATAGTATTGGTGTTATCCATCATGCCTGGTGTGTGTCGATTGTCGTCATAGGATTGCTGCTATCAAGCATCCACAAGTCCCCTCCTTGTGCCTCCAATTTGTCCGCTTGGTTGTGTAAGGTTGTAGAGGCGGGCTTTATAGTCGTTGGTATTTGGTTCCTACCCTCTAAGGAGGCCTGGGGTCTTTATCTCGTTCTATTTTAGTTCGAATCACCCAATCTATTGGTCTTTATTGCTTTCTTGAATCGAGTCTTTGTTCTTTCAATCTAGTCGATTTCGAGTCAATTATTGTCGATCCCGGTTGCTGCGTCTTTTGTTCTTTTGGTCGATATCGAGTCTTCCTTTGGTGTTCTTGAGTCTTCTGCTTCCGTTCTTATCATTGAGTCTTGATTGTCGAAGATCGGGTCATCATACGGCTAACCCCGTATCAAATTGGCATCAGAGCTTAGGTTATCGACATCAAAGTTAAGTCTTTTCATTCATCATCCAAAAAAAAACACACAAAAAAAAAACAAATTTTTTTTCTTCATAGACAGAGTCCCATAGTGTCGTCAAGTTGCATCCGCCACCACCATCCGTCAGTCTGCACCACTACAAATTGCATTTCCTTACTCAAATAACATCACGGATTCGAGGACGAATCTTTTTCAAGAAGGGGAGAATGATGAAGGGAAAATATGTGGTGCTTATCAACAAGTTTGGATTCGATCAGCAGATTTGACAGCTTTGCAACGTCTTAGTAAAATGGGTCGTTCGGAGTCCATATTGATCGGATTGGATCGTATAATACCTTGTTTGAACGAGGACGAAAAGATCTACAACTTTGTGGTTGAAGGTTTTTCCAGAATCTACCGACGACATGGCCGAAAATCAACATCTTTGCAGATATTCACTGTTTGGGCGAAAATAATTATCTTTCCATATTTAATTTATCATTTTATAATTATATTTATTTAGGAATAATGTAAATTAGAATAATATATATTAGTTGACTTTCAATTAATTGATATTATATCTAATTAGTTTTATCTTTATTAATTAGGATATTTTTATCTAGTTAGGATTAAATTTGGCAAGCAATCCTTGGCCTCTAAGGAAGTCAACCAAACCCTAGTTATTTTTCTATTTAAATGCTTCATTCATTTAATAAAATGAGATAAAAATTGAATTTTTGACAAAAAATCAGATTTGGAGAGTTCTCCTAGGGAGGAACCGAGTTCCCCTGCGTGGGATAGGTCGATGTGCGGTTCTTAACTTGGTTTGTCTTGTGTGTGTCGATCCTCTTTGGTGGGTTGGTGCTACCACATGTTTGGTGTGTGTCGATTCTCGTCATAGGATTGGTGCTATCCATCATGCCTTGTGTGTGTCGATTGTCGTCATAGGATTGGTGCTATCAAGCATCCACAAGTCCCCTCCTTGTGCCTCCAAGTTGTCCGCTTGGTTGTGTAAGGTTGTAGAGGCGGGCTTTATAGTCGTTGGTATTTGGTTCCTACCCTCTAAGGAGGCCTGAGGTCTTTATCTCATTGTATTTTAGTTCGAATCACCCAATCTATCGGTCTTTATTGCTTTCTTGAATCGAGTCTTTGTTCTTTCAATTTATTCGATTTCGAGTCAATTATTGTCGATCCCAGTTGCTGCGTCTTTTGTTCTTTTGGTCGATATCAAGTCTTCCTTTGGTGTTCTTGAGTCTTTTGCTTCCGTTCTTGTCTTTGAGTCTTGATTGTCGAAGATCGGGCTATCCTACGGCTAACCCCGTATCAAATTGGCATCAGAGCTTAGGTTATCGACATCAAAGTTGAGTCTTTTCATTCATCATCCAAAAAAAAACACAAAAAAAAACAATTTTTTTTTCTTCAAAGACAGAGTCTCATAGTGTCGTCAAGTTGCATCCGCCACCACCATCCGTCAGCCTGCACCACCACAAATTGCATCTCCTTGCTAAAATAACATCACGGATTCGAGGACGAATTCTTTTCAAGAAGGGGAGAATGATGAAGGGAAAGTAAGTGGTGCTTATCAACAAGTTTGGATTTGATCAGCAGATTTGACAGCTTTGCGACGTCTTAGTAAAATGGGTCGTTCGGAGTCCATATTTAACGGATTGTATCGTGTCATACCTTGTCGGAACGAGGACGAAGAGATCTACAACTTTTCTGTTGAATGGTTTTACAGAATCTACAGAGAACATGGCCGAAAATCAACATCTTTACAGTTGTTCACGGTTTGGACGAAAATAATTATCTTTCCATATTTAATTTATCATTTTATCATTATATTTATTTAGAAATAATGTAAATTAGAATAATACCCATTAGTTGATTTTTAAATTAATTGATATTATATCTAATTAGTTTTATCTCTATTAATTAGGATATTTTTATCTTGTTAGGATTAAATTTGGCAATCAATCCTTAGCCTCTAAGAAAGCCAACCAAACCCTAGTTATTTTTCTATTTAAACGTTTCATTCATTCAATAAAATGAGATAAAAATTGAATTTTGGACAAAAAATCATATTTGGATAGTTCTCCTAGGGAGGAACCGAGTTCCCCTGCGTGGGATAGGTTGATGTGTTGTTCTTAGCTTGGTTTGTCTTGTGTGTGTCGATCCTCTTTGGTGGGCTGGTGCTACCACATGTTTTGTGTGTGTCGATTCTCGTCATAGGATTGGTGCTATCCATCATGCCTGGTGTGTGTCGATTGTCTTCATACGATTGGTGCTATCAAGCATCCACAAGTCCCCTCCTTGTGCCTCCAAGGTGTCCGCTTGGTTGTGTAAGGTTGTAAAGGCGGACTTTATAGTCGTTGGTATTTGGTTCCTACCCTCTAAGGAGGCCTAGGGTCTTTATCTCGTTTTATTTTAGTTCGAATCACTCAATCTATCAGTCTTTATTGCTTTCTTGAATCGAGTCTTTGTTCTTTCAATCTAGTCGATTTTGAGTCAAATATTGTCGATCCCAGTTGCTGCGTCTTTTGTTCTTTTGGTCGATATCGAGTCTTCCTTTAGTGTTCTTGAGTCTTTTGCTTCTGTTCTTGTCTTTGAGTCTTGATTGTCGAAGATCGGGTCATCCTACGGCTAACCCCGTATCATTTGTAGTTTCCATAAACAGTAGTACTGTCCTTGGATTCCACTGTTTATTGACATTTCTACCTACTTTCGCACTTTTTTCATTTTGTTTTAAGGACAAGTTGGGATGTACTCTACTCTTGCACTTTTTATGTGACATCTGTTGGGTTTAAGGCCAGAATGTGTTGCCCAATCGCGTGAAATAGGTTTTGCCGCATGGGTGTTGTAACATAACATTAATTACAAATAAGCTTCACACCGATACATATCGCCATGTCATAAACATTACCCATCAAGTTAACATGGATGACTGTCATGTACGGAAAAGGAGTTTGCCAACATAGACATAACGGTAACTACAAAATGTGGCAACAAACGTCAATACATAAATGCAAAAGGTGGTCGTCAACGACGACATGTCCAACGTATTTAACCCCAAAATCCACAGATGATTTGTCGCATACGCACTTACCATCTGTCATGTCCTAACCGTTTACCGTCAAGTAAATCCCATTTGACCGTCATGTCAAGTCCCGTTGATCTTCTAGTTGGGCCGCCTCTTGTATTTCCTTTCCCACTCTGAGGGGTACTGTCTAGTCTTGGGTCTAACCGGACAGGCCTTCACATGGAGGGGGGAGGGGGAGGCATGTCTCGTTTGCGATTGTCGGGGGCACCCGCCATGTGTGTCGAGATGGAACTGGGTACACAACATCCTGGTAGCAAGCACGCCACGCCTCTAACTTGTAGAAGTCGTTGACAAGTGAGTGCACATCCACCCCGCGCACTTGTGCAGCAGCTAGTGCGTGCGCACATGGGTATTGGTCGACGTTGAAGCGTCTGCAGTTGCATAAATGTCCCGTGAGGTTGACAAGCCATGTGGACTGACCATTGCGTACCTTGAACTCGTGGGGACTAAGTGGTCTGGTCACCCATCGAAATGGACAACTCGAAGTTGGCTTTGATGGCTTTAGCGACCCAATCGCTGACAACTTTCCCAGGAGCGGAGCTGTTCTCTCTCCGCTTGACGAACCACTCCCCGACGGTCTCAAGAATGGCATCCATGAGCGTTGTCAGCGGCAAATCCCGAGGATACTTGAAAATCGAGTTCAAGCACTCGGAGTTATTAGTGGTTGTGATGTTATACCTGTTACCCGGGTAGCACGCCCTTGCCCACTTGTCGAACCCGGCCTCTCTGAGGTATTGACCCGCTGCGGGAGCCATCACACATAAGTCCTTATATGAGGACTTGAACTCGTCGTATGTGTAGGCTTTGACCATCGAGAAGAATTGGTCCCGCATCGCGCTGATTTTGAGCCGGAACCGGACGTTCTGAAATAAGTGCCATGTGCATATGCCGTGCTTGGCGAAGACATAGTTGTCCCGTATTCCCTTCTCGATGTTAATATGGCGGTCAGATACCCACATCAGATCAGTCGTGTCTTCAACAACACGCAACATCTACCTGAAAAAGAACCCCCCACGACCCATCATTCTCCCCGTCAACCATTGCGAACGCAATTGGATATACGGAGTGGTAGGTATCCTGTGTAGATGCAAACAACAAGCACCCTCGGAACTTCCCCTTCAAGAACCCCCCGTCCACTGAAATGACCTAGACATTCAACCACCGCAAACGTTACCTATGTCATGTGTTTTATAACTAATGACATGTTATAAATAGTGTATGTCATGTTTAAGACATGAGGTCGTCATGGAGAGTTATGGGTCGATGTAATGGTAGTATTTTTGCGTTGTAAGAGATTTGACAATAAAGGACATATAAGGTGGAGACAATGAGAGACTGACCTTTCGTAGGTGGGGGGCGGCCCTCCGCCACACTCCAAGGATCACGAACGCATACTTGAATCGTCCCTCCGTGTCGCGTTCTATCCGGGTGCACATGTCAGGGTTGGCCTACTCCAGCATGTGCATGTACGAGTACATCCTGTGATAGCTTTCTTCGTCCGTTCCGTAGGTGGTGTCCCTCGCCCTCAACCGCGCTCGTCGTGCCTTCCAGTAGTTGGGCGTGACCCCCATGTGCAACTTCGTGAGAGTCTGCACTTGCTCCGGCAAAAGGGCCTTCTTTGAACCAACGAAACTGCACATTTCCATTTATCAACGAGATGGGTGAGTTATTTTTACCGTATGTCCAGTTTGAAAGCAGTAGATGTCCAGTTACATTTAACCCGGTCCAGTTTAAAACCTCATGGTGTCCAGCTCAGTCGGTTAAGGTGCACACTTATTGTTATGTATTGGGGAATTGCATTGGATGGATACTAATGTGGTTAGGGTGAAGGACATACATGTCAAATATCTGCTACACCATCTGGGTGTATGTCGCATGACGTTTTTGTGTCATCATGTCGTCCAGGTCGCACGTGTGCTCGTCCACAAGATTCCCAATAATCCAAATCCGTGTTTTCTTTTATGTGGAAACCCAACATGCCCACTTGCAGTTGGGAGCACCGCAGCGCACAACATACAAGCTCTTCGTTGACTTCTTCACCTTGGTCATGAAACACCAAGCTAGGGCCGCCCACTTGATTGTCTGTTGGACCTCCTCCTTCGACCGAAACATTTTTTCCTTCCGGAGATGAACGATGTGTTGGCGGGGATCCAATGGGTTCACCGCAACCATTGGTTCACTTTCCACAGGCTCCGGAGTCGGTCCCGACTTCCCTTTTCCGCGTTCCAAAGCTTCCTCTACTTCCCTCACAGCTTTCTCGGCCTCGAAATCCCATGACCACGACTTCGTCGGAACTGCGCACCCGAGCTCGAGTTTCACCGCATTTGGGAGTACTTCATTGTCGGAGGAGGAGCTCCCGATGTCAATGGGCACCCGTCCATCCCCACCAGGTGGGGTGACTACATCTTCGAGGTCATTGCTCATATAAATGACATGCTTTTCACGTCTAATTGCCTCGACTTTCTTTGCCTTATGCGCCAACTCCAACTCGTCATTTATCCCTAACTTGTCAATACTATGATCTAACTGGATGCATTGCTTATCGAACTAGAAACCGGTTTGGTTTGCCTGGACACTTCTGGCTACCACTACTTCATCTTCTTCACTACCAGGCAATCGGGGGCTCGTACATGCGTGATCTTCTTGGGTCACCGGCGGCCCAGTTAACGGTAATATAAATTCCTCACCTTCCGACGCAAAGATACCCACCCCGACTGAGTCACCCGTTGTCGATCCTTGTGTATGTGCCATATCCCAAGCAAGCTTGCTTCGCAGGGAGACATGGAGGTCGATAGGCCATGATCGTTCTCCAGTTAGACCGTTTACAAACTTGAAGGCATGCAGGTCTTCGTCATCTCCTATTGCAAACGGCCTGCACCCCTCCTTATTCGGCTTGACATATGTGAGCTCCACCTCATGCCTCCTCCCATCGACGTTAAACTTTTACCATCACGTGTTTCTTCAGTGCAACGTAGTCAATACATTCGTCCACCAGCACAGCATTCTGGCTCTATGACCCCTTGAAGACCTAAGTGCCCCCTTCACAAGCCCACCATCCTCCAAACACCACAGTCACAAATACGATTGAATTGTCCCCTGTTTATTTACATAGGGGGGATATAGTCAGTTTTACATGAAGATGTACTTATTTTTGTAGCCCACTCTTCTCATAAACTTAACGAAGAGACTACTTACCCATTTTCTATCTACAGGCGGTGGCGAGTTTGTCCAGTATATTCCACTAGTTGTCACGTTGTTTGCCCTCGGGTGTCCACTTAACATTAACTTGTAACACGTCAACTTTAAGATAAACCCTGGCTCGATCACTACCTTCTTCTGCGCTGGCTTCTCTCTGAATGTTCATATTTATTTCCACCTGGTCCCCATTAAATGCAACGCCCCTCATTCCCTCTCATCTCCTTATATAGATCCCCACATCATTGGTCACCAACCCTCCTTCAATCTCTACCGGTGCTTCTCCTTCCTCCATTTAATGCTCGCCCTGCAGTGCATTAATGTGGATTAATCATTGGACTAAGGTGGAATTTCAATGCTTATTTCCCTCAAAATTTTATAAAATGAAAAGATCACTTATATTAGAAAATATATTTTATATTTTTTAAAACATGATTTTTTCCAATAAAAGTTTATAAATATGTAAATAAAACTATTTGAAATGTAAATATATTTTTCTAAATTTTTTTCAATGTAAACTTATACCCGAAATAATTTAGTGTTGCACCGTGAGGTGTACGGTAGGGTGTAGGAGATCTTGACTCACCTAAACGGATAAAATTTTCCTACACGACAGCCAGTAACCACCCATCGGACAGAAGGAGATGAAGCAAAAACTACACAACCCTCCAACTACATCAAAAGAGTAGTACAAAATGGAGTTTACTCTTGACTTTATTTCTTTAATGACGATAAGTGATGGAGGACCAGTTGGACTCAATTGTGGTGGCTGACTTCTTATGTTGGTTGCGGTTGCGATCTCGGACAATGAGGACTCTATCACCTAACTTGGAGACAAAGGTGGGGAATACTCTGCGAGAGCAGGCTATACCTCTATTCAAGCTTTAGACAGGTTTCAGAGCACTGATGTTGAGTTCTTTAGATGCATCTTGAAACTGGAAGTGAACGAGAGAGTGAAGTACTTCATATGGATGATGTGCAAAGGCGGGCTGATGATGTGCGCCTATTTTGCCATGTTTTACATTAACTTTTATATCGATTTCCGCATGCATTTCATATCATTCGGTTAATCTATGTAGTTTATGTTTATTTGCCAATTATGGAAGTCTACACTAGCTTCTGTTTAATTTCGCATAAATCGATACACTTTACAAGCATTTCGAAGACGGAAGAATACAATGGAAGAGCTTGAGGTCAACTACAGAAAGTCCAAAGTCAAGCAGGAACTGAGCCAGGACACATCTAACAGAAAACAAGGAAGAAGGTACACGACAGAACTAGTCGACGTCAATCAGACTGGTCAATGTCGAGTATTACATGGTCGAAATCACCCAGTCGAGCACCAGACCACTTGAGAGCACAAGGAGTACTCGATGTCGAGCACTTTACTCGATGTCATGTCGAGTCCGAGTCCGAGCCGAGATCGAGGACGAGTACACAAGAGGAGTCTAGAGTACGAATTCTACTCAACGTCGACCACTTTAGTCGATGTCGAGTACATCCTGGCAGCAATCTGAGTCAAGCTCGAGTAGAAATTCGAGTGTTGAGCTTGCTTCTACACCAAGGCACGTGGGAAATCTATCATGAAGAGTGAAGATCTATCAAGTTGAATATAATTATCCACATTAGGAATTCTTACTTTAACTTTAAAGAGATTTATTTGTTTACTTACCAAAGTTATATCTTAGGAAAGAGGATAGTCAGATATAGATATAGATAGAATTGTTCTCTCCTTGATTAGCAAGGACTTGAGCACTATAAATAAGGCCCTAGGGGCTGAGTATTAGGATCATCCAAGCCAAAAACAATTGTGTTACATAGAGTTAGAAAGAGAGTGGAGGCGAAGTGGAGTTAGAGCGAGACGAGACGTTTTGGTGATATTTGGTTGTAAGCTCTCTATTTCCGATTTAATGCAAGTTAGTTCTTTTATGTTATTGATGTATGTTTTGATGATGAAGAGCGAGTAGTCACCCAACTTCTAGGGTCGGGGTGAGCCCGACGGTAGCCATGTAAGGTAATGCATCAAAGGTACAACTTTTATTGCGATTTCATCTTCTATCCCTAATATACATAATTCTTCTACGACAGTCGAAGGTGATCCTTATTTGTGTTATTGAAGCGAAAGTGATCTTAATGAAAACTTGGATTAATTATGTGAAAAGGGTTAGTATCAATTAGGGTTTATGCGAAAGCCTCTTTCTTCCTGTTTGTTAATGATGAAAGTTATTTGATGAAAAGGCACGATCTTTTATACCTTAGCATGATTCTTATATGGTTATCGTTGTGGCATTGAAACCCCGATTCTGGAAGTTTTTATATAATTGAATTCGAATCCCCAATTTCATGTTTACTTCTGTCTTTATTTCTACAGACTACTCGAGATCGACAACTTTTAGTCCACGTCGAGTACTATTTAGTCGACGTCGAGTACTCCCTGCTCGACATCGGCTCGTTTGTGTTTTCTGTTGTGCAGCTGCAGGTTTAGTCGACAGCGTAGTCGATATCGAGTACTTCTACTCGACATCGAGTACTTTTATAGTCGATTTTGAGAGCAATTTGGAACGAGAAAGATGAGTGCTGACACGCTTTCTCGTGGATACGATCCTGAATACCCTACCACTACAACGGGAAGGTTTCTTGTATTTTATTTGCTTAGACAGGGAGTTGGTTTGCTTTCATATACTTTTATATTTGCATACTTGATTTCCCTCCACAACAACTGATGACCAACTCCGAACGCACACACCGCCACACAGGTAACTCTGTTATTTGTCCTGTTTGTCAGATTCAGGAGGAGACTTTATCCCATATTTTTAAAGAGCGTGGGGTTGCTGAATATCTTTGGGTGTAGGTACGGTCGGTAAGAGAAGACTTGGGAGATGATGGCATACCCTTTGCCTCGTGGCTCCGATCGAATATTACCTCGAAGAAGGATTGGAAGGATGGGATGAAATGGAGCTCTGTCTTTGCCATGACAGTTTGGAACCTCTGGAAGCATAGGAACGCGTTGGCCTTCAACAACAATCGGGTGCCGGATACTTCTCTGGAGGCATGTATCCAAGGGGTGGTGGAGTACAAGATGGCGATCGAGAGGACTCTTGGTAAAAAGGTGGCCACACCTAGAGCTCTGGTGGAAGTCGGATGGAAGCCGCCTGCCACCGGAAGAAGGATGGATAAAACTGAATACCGATGGCGTTGTGAAGAGCTGGGGTGGCGCTTCTGCAGGCGGTGTCCTGCGGGATAGCTCGGGCAACTGGGTCCATGGCTTTGTGCAGAACATTGGATCATGCTCGGTCATTGCTGCAGAGTTGTGGGGGATTGGCAATGGTCTAGAATTGGCCTGGAATCTTGGCCATAGGAAAATTATTTACGAAACGGATTCGAAGATGGCCGTGGAGCTGATCAAGAAGAATATCAAGACGTCTCATCCACATTACATCTTGGTCACGAAGTGCCAGCGCTCCCGAAGTAGAGATTGGACTGTACAATTTCGACATATCTTTCGCGAGGCTAATACCCTTGTCGATCATCTCGTGCAGTTAGCCTCATCGTTCACCTTAGGCGTTACCCTCCTCGGCTCCTCCCCTGGTGGAGTGGAACCGATATTGCTCGCGGACACTCAAGAGGTCACTAAGACCCGCCTATGCCGCATTACTGTCATACATTAATGTTTCATTGCTAGTGCTTTGCTGGGTGGAGCTTCTGCTCTCACCCCATTGTTTACCCAAAAAAAAAAGATAAGTAGGGGGCCAGAGTTTTATTTTTTGGGAAATTCACAGAAAACTACCCTTTAAATATATGAGTTTTTCCTTAACCACCCCTTAAATTCAAAATTACATAAAATCACCCGTTAAACAGTCTTTGTTTACAACTCATCATCCATTCATCTATTTTTGTTAATTTATTATTAAATATATTATATTTTAATATTTTTAAACTCAAAGTTGATTGTAAATATATTCAAATTTTGAATTTAAGGCTCGATTATATTTTTTTTAATTTTTTTTATCAAGGATAATTATTAAACAAAAACATTTAAACTACAGAAAAATAATAACATTTTAAAATATTTAAAATATAAATAAATAAGAGTAATTTACATAAGATTTTAAAATTTTATAAATATTTTCAAACATAAATTAAGATAATAATTATAGGCTATATTTATTATTATTATTTTAAAATAAATAAAATAATCCTTAAAATATAATCGAGTTCATAAATTTAAATTTTGAATATATTTATAATCAAATTTGAGTTTAAAAATAGGATGTTTTGCATGGATATACCAAATATTGGCCCACTTTGCAAAAATGACCAAGACCCAAAAAATTGGCAAGGGAATGATATAATGTCATTTTTGCAATTAAATTGGGCACCTTCACAGCCGGTGGAAGGTAAAGGCTTTAGGGGGAGAGAGAGAGATGGGGGAGAGAGAGAGGGGGGAGAGAAAGAGACTCATTTAATTGTTTTAAACTAAATTTCAGCCATTTTTATTTGTTAAAATTAAAAAATAAATTTATTTTTGAACTTAATTTAATTTTATCTATCTATAGACACCCACTTTATATATGTTTATGAAAAAAAATATTTCGAAGTAAACTTGGGTCTACATCGTATCTTGATCTCAATTTGGAGTATGGCATGGATAACCATTTGGATGGCAAAGACAACAATTCAGCTGGCACATAAATCACACAAATGGCAAGATAAACTAGAAAACCTGGGCACAACCGACAATCGTTGCTCCGGAGATAAAAGGCAAAGCTGTCGTGGACATGGAGGAGGGTGAAATACTAACTAGGTGCTGAAACACAAAAAAAATCCATTCAACCCTATATATGGTTTCACTTGGCCTAAAAAAAAGTTGTGATTTACGCTTACTAGCCAGTAACTACTATTGCCTAGCCAGTGGCCACGATCTTTTAGCCAATATAAGAATAACCCTTGTCGGGTCTCATCTACCTCAGGAACTTCCCACCTCAAGGATAGCTAGGATAGATGACATTCTTTGAGTTGTCGAAGGTTGGTTTTTGTTATTTTGCATATATGTACGTCATTTACAATATATGGTTCCGTCTTGGTTGCCTGAGATGCGAACCCTAAATATATGCGATTTGCGCTTACTAGCCAATAACTACTGTTGTCTAGCCAATAAAACCGATGTCTCAGCCAATTGAAGACTAAGCCCTGTCAGGTATTATTAATCTCCGAAACTTCCCACAACATTTACATAAACAAAGAAATGAGTAAGTGTTCAAACAAAGATGCAATTAGAAGAAGATGAAAGAGTGCACATTCACCCATTTTTTATTTTTTTTTTAAAGCTTGCCTCACCGTCTACCTCTCGACCGGATCTGGCAGGTTCAATTCGATTCAACATTGAAACCTTGAAACTCTCTCGTTCTACTTCAATTCGTTATCGGAATTGTTGAATTCGGAGCCGAGATCACCGATTTGCGGTCGAGAGGAGGGGAAGGGGTGGGGCGGCATCAGGCTCGGAGTCGGTGAGAGTGGGATGTCGAGAGGAAGGGAAGGAGCAGGGCGGTGAAAGAGGATCTGGATCCGGACAACCTCGTCACACTCCACAGGACCCCTAGCGCCGCCGACGCCTTCGTCGCACAACCTCGTCGCCCTCTGTAGAACCACCAGTGCCGCCAATTGGATCTGGACAACCTCGTCACCCTCCGCAGGACCCCTAGCACCGCCGACGCCTTCGCTGGACAACCTCGTCGCCCTCCGTAGAACCACCAGCACCGCCAATTAGGACAACCTCGTCGCGGCTCGCTCTCGCTGCTCGTCTTCTCGCACTCTCCTCCCGACTCTTCTTCTCCGGTCAGTCTCGTACCGCCCCGACCTGGAACTCTCTCTCCTTTCCTAATCCCTTAAATCCCGCCCAAATATTTCCAAAATTTCAAAAGCCCGCCCAAATTTTTTTAACCCACAACAAAAGGTCACCTTGACCTGTTAGTTTTGCAAAATAAATGCACCTTTTGACATTTAGCACATTTTAGAGGGGGGAGTGACATTTTTACAAAGGGGGAAATAAAGTGGTATATTGGGTACCATTTACTCTTAAAAATATTTAAATATAATATATTTAATGATAAATTAACAAAAATAGATGAACGGGTGATGAGTTGTAAACAAATGCCATTTAAAGAGTGGTTTTATGTAATTTTGAATTTAAGAGGTGGTTAAGTGAAAACACCCATATTTAAAGGATGGTTTTTTGTAGATTTCCCTTATGTTTTTTTTTTTGGAATGGATCGAACACCACGCACCAATATAGACCAATAAGCTTATTCTCAACAATATACAAGATTATAGCTAAGATCATAGTTGATCGATTGAAAGGAGTTCTAGGGAAAATAATACACCCACTACAAGGAGTCTTTATATCTGAAAGAACCATTCAAGACAACATATTAATTGCACATGAAATATTTCACTCGTTTAGAGGAAGAAAATGGAAAGAATAATGGATGGCAATTAAACTCTACATAGAAAAAGCTTATGACAGGGTTGAATGAGATTTTTTGTTTCTTGTCTTAAAGAATTTTGGATATATTCAATGATAGATTCATTGGCTGGATCGAAGAATGTATGAAAATGGTTTCCTTTTCGATTCTCGTCAATGATGGCCCAACATAAATCTTTAAACCAAGACGTGGACTCGGACAAGGAGACCTCATCTCACTACACTTGTTCATCACATGAGCAGAGATCCTGGCACAAAAATTACAACGAACTTGTAATGAGTCGAGGAAAACAATTGGTTTCGACACCATTAAGACAGGAACTTGAATACCCTTCCTATCTTCACTGAAGATATTATGATCTTTGCCAAAGCAACGACAGAATCATGCCTCAAAGTTAAACAAATAATTGATGACTAATGTAGTATATTAGGACAAAAGGTGAATTTTAGCAAATCAGCTAATTCATATATGATATTTTCCATGAGCATGTCTTTCCCTTTAAATACAATTCCTCCATAAATTCACCTAATTCATATATTCCTACACCTTCTCCAGACATACCTTCACCTATTCCTATTCCACCTGCTCTACCTATTCCACCAGTTCTTCGAAGAGCAAGCAGACCTTCTGTCCATCCATCATATCTTCAAGGTTATGCTTGCCATTCTGCACATAGCCTTCCTGCTTTTTCTTTCCATGCCTTGTCATCATCATTTCAAGCCTTTCTTGCAAATCTCTCCACTTTAACTGAACCTTGCAGCTATGAGGAGGCTGTAATAAATGATGAATGGAGAAAAGTTATGGACCTTGAGTTGCAGGCTCTGAAGGACAATAATACTTGGGACATTTTTTATCAACTTAAGGGTAAATGGACAATTAGCTCCAAATGGGTTTACAAACTGAAATTTGAAGCTCATGGTTCCTTACAAAAGAACAAGGCTCGGCTGGTGATCAAAGGTTGCACTCAAAAGGCTGGCATTGACTATGAAGAAACTTTCTCTCCTGTTGCTGAGCTCACTACAATTAGAAGTTTGGTAGTTGTTGCTATGAAGAAAGGTTGGTCTCTTTCACAATTGGATGTGAATAATGTATTCCTGCATGGGGATATTGACACTGAGGTGTTCATGAAGATGTCCCTTGGTTTACAACATGTGTTTCCAAGTATGTCAATGAAACAAGTCATTATATGGCCTAAAACAAGCCTCCAGACAATGGTACAAAAACCTCTTTGATGCTTTGATTTCGCATGGCTACACTCAGTTTTTAATGACTATTCTTTATTTCATAAGAAATCTTCAGAGCATTCGGTTTTCCTAGCAGTTTATGTAGATGACATACTCATTACTGGAGATGACCCCTCTGTGATTGAGAGTGTTAATAATTTTTTGAATCACTCTTTCAGGATCAAATATTTGGGGACTCTGAATTACTTTATGGGCATTGAGTCCTCTAGAGCAGCTTCGAGTCCTCTGGATCCAAGCATCAAACTGAGCATATCCTCTGGCACTCCTTTCAATGATCCTTCATAGTTCAGGCAAATTGTGGGAAAATTAAATTTTCTCACTAATACCCGCCCAGACCTTGCATTTACGATACAACATCTTAGCCAGTTTATGCATTGTCCTATAGATGTTCATTTAAAAGCAGCCCTACAAGTTGTGAGCTAATTTCAAGGTACTTCTGAACTGGGTATCTTACTGGGTAACGATGATGATTTCAACCTTCAAGCATCATGTCATTCTGATTGAGCTTCTTGCCCCCACGAAAAGGAGATTAGTCAGTGGTTATTATATCACTTTGAGGACTTCTCCTATATCTTGGAAGTCCAAGAAACAAGCCACCATTTCCTTGTCCTCTGCTGAAGCCGAGTACAGTTCAATGAGGAGAGTTACTACTGAACTAGCATGGTTAAGTCGTTTGTTATTTAAGCTTGAGGTTCCACGCATTCGTCCTATTCCTCTCAATTGTGACAGTCAGTCAGCAATTCATATAGCAAAGAATCCTGTTTTCTACGAGAGGACCAAGCATATAGAGAGATAGAGTGCCATTATGTTCGTTCTTAGTTATTAGCTGGGCTTATTACTCTTCAGAATGTTCCAACTCATGCTCGGTTAGTTGATGTTCTAACCAAGTCATTACAGGGTCCTTTACATACGCCTGTATTATCCAAGTTGGGTCTGATATCTTCTTCTCCGGGTTGAATCAGCTCCAACTTGATGGGGGGTATTAGACATACTCAAAGTTGGTTAGTTAGTTACATTGTCTAGCTTAGCTATCACTTTCGTTTCTTCTGTATAAATAGAGGAAGTACTTATCAAGCTGTAATGTAATTCATTCAATCAATACAAAATCAGTATCTCTCTTCTTCTCCTCTCTTTTCCACTCTCTATTTCTGTACATCAACAATATCGTTGCAGGCTGCAAAAGGAGAAGTTGTGTTATGATTGATGGGTTGGGTATAGTTGCAGGCTAGTACCAGGTTGGGTTGGGTATAGTTGTAGGCTTGTACTAGGAAAAACAACAAACCCAGTATATCCCGCTCAAAGCAAGGTTTGGGGGTCGAGGTGTATGCACCCTTGCCCCGACTAGGTCGAGAGGGTGTTTCCTAATGACCCAAGACAAGGCATCTAAGACAGACACGACTCCAAAACATCATACAAATGAATATAGAACTTATATAAAAATAATAATAATAATAATAATAATAATAAATAAATAAAAATCTTGCGCGTGAGTAAGATTCTTGCTAGAATTTGCGAGAGAGAGTGTGTACACTCTATTCCCCCAATTGTAGCCATGTTCCACATCAAAACTAATTTCTTCGAATATCAAAGATGAACACTTTGGAGATACAGAGGGTTAATCGAGGTCGAGGTTTTACATTCTCTCATTCCCGACCACTGGTAGTGGTATTCAATTATCAATATTGCCACCAACAACAGTAGATGTGGTAGGCAAAGCACACTCCTTGTCACCAAAACCCTAGCCACCAGACTCTGTGTCCTCGCTCCTTGTCACCAAAACCCCGGTCACCAATTTACGGTTATATGCCTCCCTTTACCTTCATGCCTTTAAGATGACAACATCGACATAAAGGATTTAGAACACCTGATGGTAAAGGGAGACGGATAACCGTAAATTGGTGACGAAGATATGAAGGTGGAAGGAAAGGGGGGAGATTCGAGAGGACAGATAGTTGGTTTTGGCCTTGAAGGGATATTGAAAGGTTTTAATTCTCCCTTTTTTGGAGAAGAAGATTAACTTTACAAATTTTATAATTTTTGTCTAAAGTTTTTTTTTTAGGTAAAGATTTGGATAGAAGACTATCCAAGGGCATCCTTACGGATGAGATCCTGAAAATCTTTATTACCTGTTATTTGGACCCCGTAGGCAGAGTGACAAAGGTGTGCAACCTTATCAGCCACTCTGTTACCATCGCGAGGTATATGAGAAAAGAAAACTTTTCCCATATCTCTTAAGATGACCTGTATATCAGACAGAGTCATTTATACCTTCCATGGGCATCTTATATCATGTTTGAAATAATCAATGATAATTTTGGAGTCACCTTCAATGATCATGTTTTGTATATTCAACTTCTTGGCTTCCATTACACCTAATTTTAAAGTCGTTGCTTCATCCATTAGTGGTGATAAACGCCCAAGACGCTTATATGATATTTGAATGGGCTTTCCATTCTAGTCTCGAATGATAATGCCAGCCGAACTCAACCCAACGAGAAATGAGGAGCCATCAAAGTTTAGCTTGTATTCTCCGGTTGGTGGTTTTACCCATTTCTTTTGTTTCATCTTCTCCATTCGCTGTTTGTTTCTATCCATTGAAGGACAGTTCGAGGGATGATCAAACTGAACATGATCTTCAAACTGGCAAGCATGAGTCCAGTTCTCCGATTGTCTTGCACATAACGCGTTAATAGTATTAATTGTCGGAGTCTGTTGGTTCCTAAAAACAATTCCATTCCGGAAGTACCAAATTCCCCACCATTTTGTTACTATCATTTGAACTTTTGCATTTGATAGAGTTTGTAGCCATCCTAGCACCTCCCTCGTGTCTCTGGTCCTGCCAGTAATTTGTTGGAGCATTTGTATTTCCCTTTGGCTTAGATGATTCCTCATCAGATCAGGGAGACATTCAACCAGAATGTGGATATCATCCTCCACACAGTCGAGGCACCTATCACATATTCACATGCCGTTGACATCGACACCGCAATATTTTCTTATTAGTTATATTTGAACTCAAATTTTTTTTTTTTTCATTTTTGAAATTTAGCCTGATCAATATTGGTTTATTAGGTTATATTTTGTATATAAATTTTAGCCTTCGAATTTTAGTCAATTTTTTTTCCAAAAAAAGTGTTAAGTAAAACATGAAGTATTTTAATATTAAAAATTAAAAATACTACTCCCGATTAATGTACACGAACCTTACAAAAATTAAGATTTATCCAACTTTACCTGGAGTTATTTTAACCACCTGTGATCTCAAGTGATTTCCGTCTCACCTAACGAAAGACATCGTAAACCACGAGGTGCTTGCGTGGTAGTATATTTTAAATCCGCCCAGAAACATATGAATCGTGAAATCCTAAGACACTCGGCCCAAGCTCTGCCTCTGATCCATGACGATTATAGGTTTAATCACACACATATGGAAGAGGATGTCAAATTATAAAATTAGAATGATGGGAAATAAAAAAAAAGTAATTCAATAATATTTGAAAATTTAACAGTCTTTCTTTCTCACGAAACGAAACACAATCTAGACCCAAGGATATAGTGAAGTAGTCCTGTAAACCCTCCTAGGTACCTACATGAGTACATAATTGAATCATGAATTCCTAAACGTGTTACAATCGGTTGGCCATGCTGCTTGTCCACTTAAAAGATCTTCGGATCAGACGTGGTGGCGTGAAGCTCAGTCCGAACATCTCCTTGAGTGCGTGTCCTTGCTCCGAGAACTTAACAAGCCTGGCAACAATACAGGCACTTTCCTTGATGTGGTTCATGTCCTTTGCATCTGACCAAAGTCTAGAAACAAGCTGTAGCCTCCTCCTCTTGGTGCCCAGCCCGATGCCCCAGTTCTCGTAAAGCTTCTTCCTCTCTTCTTCAGAATATCTTCTCTTGATCAGCTTCCTCAGCGCTTCCCTCTCCCTCTGGAGTGACTTCAAGCTGTTCCATAAACAAAGATGTATTATACTAACTTGTTAGGAATTTCCTACGCATTGCCAACAAAGACATTAAAGAGCTATATCGTATACAAACATTGGTGCAATTATCTGATATAAATTTAACCATTTAGCAATGTAAAAAAAAAAAAAAACCCACTAGGCAGATCCTAAGAGGTCAGGAGCCACCAAGGCTGATTTTTAGAACACCCCATTTACATAAAAGTTTCCTTTTAACGTACTGATTCCTTTTCATACTCGTTTTTCTCTCGTCGCATGAATTTTTCAGGATAGACCCACCCTAGAAGAATTATTTGCTTATTTCTTTCTGCCCACAAATTTGATAAAAGGAAATGGAAATATGCATGAGAAAGACATGTGCAAAAAGGGAGAATACCTTGAGGCTGTTGTTGGACTCTGCCGCCCCTCTTCCACAGTCTGCTGCCCCTGGGAAGATCTTTCCTTGAGGAAGCTAAGCCTCCTTAGCTCTACTTCAAGGTAGATGGAATCGGTTGGATCTCCTTTGAACAACACAAAAAAGTAGGTCCTGTGAACTAGTGAAACGTTGCAAGCATGCCAAAGTTCTACAATTCTTCCGCGTAGGCTCTCAAACTGGTTAAACCAATCTGGAGAAGGTTCAGCATTTGTATTTCTCTGGTTCTTCCCAGTTTCATCAGACTGAGTCCCGGATTCCCAAATCTACGGGTACAAACAAAAATAAGTTACTCCATCAAAGGAAGCGAGATAAGTTCAGAGTTCAACTATTATGTCAATGAGAAAGTAGACTAACCTGACAATCTCTAATTTGCTTCTCATATTGGAACCTAGCGTCCTTCAGTCCAGCAACAAAACTTCCAATGGTCGGGATGTCTTCATCAGCCATATTTTTGCTGCCCTGAGATTTCAAGTCATCCACAAAATCTGTGCCTGCAGAAGAATGAGAATTGTTCCTCGACAATTTTGCAGAGCTACTACCATAATCATATGGAGAAAATGTTTTATTGAACCCTCCTGGTCTTCCAGGGAAAGCTTTCTCCAACTCACTGGGTGGGGTTCTATCAAAATATTCTTCCATCCCAGACTGAGGTGAGGATAAGTGATTGCCAGCCAAATTCTGGGCTCTGAAGCTAGAAGTATTCAGACCAATACCCTGTGGACACGATTGCTCCAAGAATGGGTGATTAAGCGAATTAATAGTCCTTTGTACATCCTGGATTCTTTGTCCCAATGTACCATATGATATCCCATTTTGATAGTTATTTCTAGTTGAGTTTTCCCCGTTTGCAAGATGTCCATTTCCAAAAGAAAAAGAATCTAATACTTGGCCGTCTTCACTAGTAGGGGAGGAGAAAGACTGTAACTGACTAGCACTCCTCACATCTTCTGTCTCAATGCATCGAACTTCCTTGCACTGATCTTCATGAGCTTCTTGTTTAGTTGATTCAACTTCATCGTCGACCAATGAACCTTCTTCAATATCCTCACCAGAAGACTGAGTTCTCATATAGCTTCTAAGACCTCTTTCTTGACAATGAGGATCAAGTTCACTAATTTCAGATGCTGAACATTCATCGTCCCATTTCTCTGCTGCTTCCCACTTTGAGCGTTGTCTATGACCGGCCTGCTTCAGAGAATAAATACAGAAATTCAACACTTGATGAAATGTCACTCAAAAAAGACATGACTTGCCTTCAGTTGCCAACACAAATATACCTTTTTACTAGAAGGTTCATCGTTCCCAATCATCTGCAGCAAATCTTCAACCCGAGATTGAGCAAGATCACGCTGTTTAGTTAGCTCCCTGTTCTCCTTTTCCATCTGCACCACAGAAAACGTAAGACTTCATCACAATAAAAACTAGCATGTGTTTTCCTACTTAAATTACCAAGATATCTACTGCACATTAGAAGTTGAAAAACAAAAGGCCCAGTTCTTCTCAAGCAAATTGAATACAGAGTAACATTTAACTCAAGCTAAGATAATTTGGTCATACAAATATAGCATAAATGAATGGGAATATTGAAGGGAGGGTTAGAATCCAAGGTTTTAGAAGGAATCGGAAAACCAAGTTACCCAATTCATAGTCCTCAAACTCTAAATTCCTATACCCCCTCTATGCCCTCTCTGGCATGATTGGACATATGATAAATTTGCAACATATCCCATGCAGTTCCCAATAATCCTCACTCACATTGAATACTGTCAGAGCCAATTTTTTTACCTTTTCAATTTGAAGATCCTTCTTCCTTATTATAGCTGCACAGTTACAAGAAGATGAGGTAGGGGCTGGAGTTCTCAACTCACTCTCCAGTCTAGCCAGTTCTTTCTGTAAATGCTTTACCAAGGCTTTGTCAGACATGACCACATTGACCTGAGCATTGGTAGTGACTTCTTTTGCGCAACTAGCAAATAAAAGTGTGTTTCTAGACTGCTCAACATGACTTCGGGCAGGGCTCAGCGTGCAGATGATGCTTGTCCTTGCATTGCCTCCCAAACATGGTTGCAAGATGCGTGTTAGTTTTGAGTCCCTATAATTGATGTGCCCCTGTCTTCCATTGCTGCATATCAGGTTTAAAAAACAAATGATCAAGAAAGGAATAATGATACAAACTCAACTAAAATTTTCACAATTATCTTTATTTTTCCCATTAGCTAGTTAGTTTATTCTATTTTCCTTGCATCCCAGATCTATAGCCCCAAATAGTTCTTGATGAACCGCTTTTTCTTTAATAGCTAGTTCTTAGAATAGGTTAAAATTTTCATTATTGCTAACTTTGCACTTCCAGCATCATCATTTTACTAGCATATTCTTAGAAGTAGTTATCTCTTAAAGTTGTTTCTCCGTATACAGGTTCGATCGCATTTGTTGGGATACAGCTCTAATCTACTGAGTTCCAGATTCTTGTTCTCAGTTTGTTTTGTTGTGCTTAAGGAAACTGTTCAGATTCTCATAATAAATTAGTTCACATTTCTAATCGTTTCTAACAAATAACATGAAGATATTTGTTATGTCACTCTTAGGCATGCAACTGTCATTTTTTGTTATTTATGATTGGCATGCAATATTTTACACTATTCAGAATCTAGGCAAAACAACTTATTCGACTGCCAATTTCATACATCATACTACAGTACTTGCTACTGCACATGAAATCAACCAATATCAATAGCACAAGCAAGCTATACAAATTTAAGAAGCATATTACGCTAGATAGTTGAATAGAAGGCAAATAACAATGATAAAGAACAGTGACTAACCTTAATTTGCGGATAACATTTCCCAGAGTCAAAAGACTCCGATTAATGTGGCAACCTTCTTTTAGTCGTGCTCCTGCGGATAAAGCCTGTGATGCACGCTCACTTCCTGCTAGATCAATAAAAAACTGAAAAATAACATAGCTTTAGCATTAAGCATGTTCCTGACACCAAGTGAAAGAATTAATGAGAATCATATTCTGCATAGATATTGAAATTACAAAATGTGATTTCACATCTGTAACAAAAGCCTAGGTGCATAGATACCGCAAGCTCTATTCTGTAGGGTATATTTTCGAGATAAAAACCTACGTGAGTGTACTTACACCAAAACAGATGGTTTCATAATAGGTAAAGTTTCAGAATTCAGGCTGTGTACAGCCTAAAAACTGTGCAAGTCACCACTAGAAATAAAGGAATAGCTTCATTCTTACCACACTAGCAGAGAGGGTGCTCGAGTTTTCCTTGCCAAGAAATTCACGAGCAGAACTTTCAATTGTCTGCAAGAGAAAAATTAAGCACTATAAGGAAAAAAAATATATTAAAGTAAAACTAAAAGAATGTAGAGAAAAACATATATCTTCCAACAGAAAGGATGGTCTGGAAAGGAAGCATACCAATTTAAGAATCTGATGTGATCTTGAACTTGTTTCATTCAATGATGTCTCTCCTATCTTCCTTTGAGCTGGAAGAAAAAACCTTATCTTATGTAAAGACACTACAGATCTACTCAAATTGCATAAGTCCATCCTTAAACTATCCCTTACCTTCACAAATGGAAAGAAGCTTCTTTAGGTGGTTCCAGTCCTTCAGTGTTTCCTCCGTGAGTTTCTCAACAATAGTTCCTCTCTGTGAGTTACACACCTGTATTAAAAAGTGCTATTCTCCATGATACTATCCTGAGGGGGCAGAATTTACCTCTGGATCATCTAGAAGTCTGAGTTGAGTATTATCTGGGCTGAGAAGGTCTCTAACAACTTCATTGTATATCTCCATTGCAGAAAATTTCAAGACAAATGCTCGCTCTTCATGCTGATATAAAGGGGAAAATGTGTTACCAAGGAAATCTTCAACTCAATATGACAAGTAGTATGGATCCATGATTCCATTACCCTTTGGATGTAGTCATATATATCAGACACTGTATACTCAGTTATTCCACTCATGGTGTATGTCTTTCCACTACTTGTTTGGCCATATGCAAATACACTTGCTGAAAGAAGTAGAAGAAAAAGATGAAGAAATTGTTAGAAGCTTGAAATTTGTCGTTCATAAATTTGTGTTCTTGAGATCAATGGGAAACCGTGAAGCACTTACAGTTAATACCACTAACAACAGAAAGGGTGATTTCTCTTGTCCCTTCTTCATAGACCTGCTTAGTGGAGCAATCGCCTGAAAATACTCTGTCTACCAAAAACATGAACCCCAAGGAAGAAGATAGAAAGCGGATGAGAGAAAATGTTATTCAGTCAAACTTCCAACTGTGCAGCAAACTTCATTTCAGTTAACCTCGAGGAATTAGAATAAACAAGCCATCAGAAATCAGCATTTACTTACCATATGAATACGCAGTTGGGAGACCAGACCGCTCCTGAAGGCTATTCCTGTACAAGATGGTGCTGTCATTGATACATTCCCAATCTGCCACCTCATTTTTTGTGATCTCCTTGTCATTCAGAGGTCTCAACCTCACCAAAACTAAGATCTTCTCTTCCCGCCCAGCCATCCTTCCTTGCTTGTTTTCCCACCTCTTCAGCCCTTCAATATCAATTGATCCCATTCCCAGAAGTTACAATGAATCCAAAACCCATTTCAAAAACAACCAATGGAGTGAGCTACCAATTTCTCTTTCACTATGCTCTTCCTCTCAGCCTCAGCAACAAAGCTTTGTTAATACCCCAGAAAAAAGGGCAATTAAATTTGGCTAGAAGTAATAGTACAACCAACAGCTAAGGAAGGCATCCACCTGCAACCGAAAGCTAATTGTAAACATCACCTAATAAATTAGAGATGCTAATCATGGATAAGTTGAGGATTAATATTCAGTGGTTGATTGATCTTTGGTCCCAAGCAAACAATAAAAGCATGGAGGGACACTAAAAACATGTAATTATAAAGCTGTTCGCTAATATCCCCACCCATAAAGCTTCTACGTCAAGCAAGATTAAAAGAGAGGACGGACTGAAAGCAATGGACCCCATCCCAAACCCCTTTCTCTCTCAAGTTACGGGCTAAGCAACCACACCAACAATCAATTGGGACTTTCCTTTTTGGAATCATTTTTATTTTAATCTCTTTTGCTTTACATTGACAACGCAGCTGAGGCGATAAGAAGGATTCTCGAATTACTTTGATAGATCATCCATCCAACTGACTGATAAAACAGTTTACAGAAAACATGAAAAAAGACAACAGCCAAAAGCAGTTTTACAAATTTAATTTTAAATAACTTCTGCGTTTCAAATCCTTGGTAGCATTTTCCTATTTCAAATCCCTAGTAGTAACAGATAACTTCTAGCATTGAACCAACCAGGAAGAAATCACTCACTTCATATAACTTGTTCCCAGCGATTTCTGACAAGCCAAAAACATGAGAGAAAGTATAAGAAGAACAAGTAAAATACCGGCAAGTGCGTAATGTACACCTCTTCAAAGTTCAAACCGACAATTTGCTCTGCCTTGTGGATTTTGAACGATTCAACAGAGTCGTAGATCCTAAAACTCCTGTACCAAAACCTATCTACTCAAACACGAACCATAAACAAACTCGAATCTCACACGAGCGATTACTCCGATGACATCAACTCCAGAGCAAAAACAGAGATAAGCCTACGAAGCTCCACAACCATGACCGGCAATGGCGGACGGAGAGAGTGGTAAAAAAAGATAAAACTGCAAACCTCCTCTTTCCCCCCGTCTCTCTCACTCCTCTCTCTCTCTCTCTCTCTCTCTCTCTTTCTTTCTCCCTCGCTGGGGCGTCAACATCTACGGAGGTATAATATTTCTTCTCACACCGGCCTGCCAAAAGGCAAAAGCAAGGTACGGAGTTGGGAAAGGGAGAAAAAATGAAAAATGAAAAAAGAAAAAAAGAGATGAGTTAAATTTACAGTTATGCCCTTATCATTTATAACCAATTCCTGGAGGTGTGTCACGTGGAGGATAAAAGGGTAAGGGAAAAAGGGTGGTGAGGAGGCCCTGATTCTGTGTGGTGTGGAACGTGGAAGTGTGCGTGCAGCTTCAGGCGGAACTCGTCGGTTCATTCCATGATCTTGTCTTTATCACCGTTTGTTTCTAAGGACGACAGATATTGTGGGGCCCTTTAGATGAGCTTACGGTGGGTGCTGCTGTAGAAGAACGTAACGTTCAACAGGAGCGTAACTCTCATCGTTGAATCAAAGATACCTTGGGATTAATTGTTCAGTTAATGTTAATCAGATTAATGTTTTATTTTAATCAAAAGATTAATTTTTAATCTTTGTACTGTATTTGTGGGAGAATGTGAGAGATTTGCATATTTATAGGGCATTGACCGTTGTATTGTTACTTTGGTATTTAGTGTATACTCCTCGTTCAAAAATATAAGTTATTTTAGGTTTAGACTTTTATCTGAAACTACGAGTCTTTTTATATTACTTTTTCACTTTTTACTTAAATTTTATAGATTGATGAGGGTTGTGGATAATTAATGGGTATAAATAAAATAAGTTTATTATTTCCTTAATTTGTGTTGAAATATCTAAAAGGACTTATATTTTTTAATGGAGGTAATATTTTTTTTTATATTGAAAAAATTCGAGATCAGACAAGCCTGAAACTCGAGAGGTCAACGAATCTGCAGATGGAAGACCGTCATAATACATCATAATATATAAAGAAGGTGCAAAGCTACATTACACCCTGACACAGACGAATACAAGCAGAACCACGATCATCAAGGTAGGGAAGTAGACTACGGACGAAGTCAAGCGTTATCGCAAGATAGGACCGTAGGCCAACGATATATCAGGAGTCCTTGTGGGCAGTAAATGTAAGTGTTTGGAGAACTGAGTCCTTAACGGATCTCAGAGGCCTACTCCTGTATATATATCAATGGGTGAAAACCCGAGGGTACAATGGTAACTGTACATGTATAAATAATATAATGCTAACATCCTCCCTCAGTCGCAGCTAGAGGTGAGCGAATAGCAAGACTGGAACGAAAAGAAGTAAAAAGAGGAGTAGGTAAGCCTTTTGTGAAAATGTCCGCATACTGATGTGCAGAAGGGACATGAAGAACTCGGACCTGGCCTAGGGCGACCTTCTCTCTGACGAAATGGATGTCAATTTCGATATGCTTCGTCCGTTGGTGCTGAACTGGGTTCGACGACAGGTAAACAGCGGAGACATTGTCGCAGTAGACCAGTGTAGCCGATCGAAGGGGAACCCGGAGTTCGCAGAGAAGGTTGCGGAGCCAGCAGGTCTCAGCGACGGCGTTGGCAACACCACGATACTCAGCCTCGGCACTCGAGCGGGAGATGGTGGCCTGACGCTTGGAGGACCACGAGACTAGATTGTCGCCCAGGTACACCGCGAAACCAGAGGTAGAGCGTCGAGTTTCAGGACAACCCGCCCAGTCAGCGTCAGAATAGGCGGTGAGGGAGTCAAACCTGCTGCGAGCGAGATGTAAACCCATGTCAGAGGTGCCCTTGATGTACCTGATTATCCTCTTGAGCGCCTGAAGATGGTGCTCGCGGGGATCATGCATGTATAAGCAGATTTGCTGTACGGCGAAGGCAATGTCCGGTCTGGTGAATGTCAAATACTGGAGAGCACCGGCCAGACTGCGGTAGGCTGTAGGATCCTCAACCTTAGGACTGGAGGCAGCGTCGAGCTTGGACTTGCAGTCGACAGGGGTGGTGGCGGGTTTGCAAGACGTCATGCCGGCCTTGTCGGCGATCTCAAGAGCGTACTTCTGCTGATGAAGGAACAGGGTAGTAGGAGTGCGTGACACAGAGACCCCAAGGAAGTAGCTCAGGGAACCGAGAGAGACTTCCGGAGAAGGCAGACGTGAGATGGGCAGGTGCGATCATAGAAGCCTAGCGGCTGATGCATATACACAGTCTCCTGAAGGTTGCCGTGAAGGAAGGCATTCTTGACGTCAAGCTGATGGATAGGCCAATCCTTAGTAAGGGCGATGCTCAGAACTGTGCGGATGGTAGCCGGTTTGACGACCGGGCTGAAAGTCTCATCACAGTCAACCCCAACCTCCTGTGACTTGCCGTTGACCACTAGCCGAGCCTTATGTCGCTCTAGAGTTCCGTCTGACCTGTACTTATGCTTGAACAACCACATGCAGTTAATGATATTAGTGTCCCGAGGCCTTGGAACGAGGTCCCACGTGCCATTTTTAATAAGAGCACTAAACTCATCCATCATGGCGGCTTGCCAGTTCGGGTCCTGTAAGGCCTTGTGGGGTGATTTGGGGAGAGGAGATATGTCGGGAGACGGAGTGAGAAGGTTGTATTTGGGGTTGGGTTTGAAGATGCCGGACTGCGACCGGGTCTTCATGGAATGGGCGGGGGGTGCAATCGGAGGTTGGTGGGTAAGAGGGGTTGCCTACTGAGGGGGAAAGAGGGGGGCGGGGGGGTGCGGCGGGGGTGCGGCGGCCGCTGCCGGGGGGGTGTGCCCGCCGCAGGTGTTGCGGCGCCCGCCGCAGGTTGCGGCGCCCGCCGCCAATCGATGGGGGGGGTGCGGCGGCCGCTGCCGGGGGGGTGTGCCCGCCGCATGTGTTGCGGCGCCCGCCGCAGGTTGCGGCGCCCGCCGCCAATCGATTTGGGTGGGGGTTTTGGGCGGGGGGTAACTGTACATGTATAAATAATATAATGCTAACAGTAAAGACTAACCTCCATGGAGACTTTCCGTATGCGGATTCGCCCCGTACACACTTCCACCATCACAACCTATCCCGACTCTGACCGCCAAAACCCCAACAAGAAAGCAGAACACCAAGATAAATTCGAGCAAGCCGCACAAAGACCGAGCAAATCGCACCCAAATGTTACTACGAAACCGGAAAATAAAACTAATTCGGTGGGATTTAGGATATTCACAAAATTAATCAAAATCTTTATTATTTGGTTTTCAATTAAAATTTTCCAAACATTTTGTAATTCTTCTCGTGCCTTGCAAGGTAAAAGAAGGGAAACGGATCTCGAAAAATCCGGCCTCACTGTTTGGCATGTGGGTTTTTAAGGTGAAGGAAAGGATGAGAAATTGAAAAAAGGAAAGGGAGGGGATGGAGTGGGTGGGAAATTCACTTTTCCATCAAATTCCACCGTTTTGATGGATTGTGAAATCCCATCAAATTGAACGATTACTTAAATTTATGATTCCTTTCCTTTCTCTTAATTGTCCACCCAAACATCACTTTTATTTTCCCTTCACTTCCCGTCCTAAAAATCTCATCAAATTCCATCATCAGGTGTTAGAGTGCAAGGATGGCGAGACCCGATTAATAGGCGACGGGGACGAAGATCGGCACAGAGATTGCACCCCAGCAACACCGCACAAGAGGAAGGCTAAGGGCGGAGGGGCGAAGCGGGGACGGATGGGTGGTCTGACAAAGAAACAGAGGGTGAGGTTGGAGATCAAAACCAGTCCGTTCCAACAGAGATCAGAGCCGGCAGCAGCGCCTATCGGCGGTGGCCAGGGACCGCCGGCGAACAAGAACCACTAGCCCGTATAAACGAAGAGGAGGAGATGGCAACCCAGGCGAGCATGAAGGTTGCAACCCGAGGAGGCGACAAGGCCCGTCCACGAAGATGGTGGCACCACCGCAAGGAGAAGATGGCGAGGAGGCGAAGGAGGTGTGGCTGAGGGTCTTTAAGCACTAATTGGGCATGAGGAAGGGACCATGAACCAAGAACCACTAAAAGCCCCAATTGATTTTTTATTTTTCAAAACTCCTGATGAATGATTTCAAATTAGGTGATTGTCATGTTTTTGTTCATCAACAGGGACGCCAAAACAAAGGCGTGGTGCAACTGTGGTACGGAGGCGGCCGGAATCGAATTGGGGCGGCCGGAGCCGGGGTAAGGCGGCCAAAGATGGGGTAAGACGGCCGGAGTCGGGTTATGACGACCTAAGCCGAGGGTTAGACTCCATCTCTCTCTAGTTTTCTAGAGAGAGAGAGAGAGGAGAGAGTGGTTACTAGGTTTTTAATGAATAATCTAAAATAAATAAATGGTAGTATTTAGTGTAGATGTTTTGGGTAGCTTAATAAGCCCTCCCTTCCTTGGGTTCGATCCTCGTCGGCGGTTGTCTCGGCCTGTCTTGGATTACCGACCCCCTTCCTTGGGCTTCGCTAGCCTCCTAGCCGGATCTACTTCGTCGTTGGATGGTTCGGCTTTCTTGGGCTCTTGGAGGTCTGTCGTCGCTCCTGGTGTCTCAACTGACCTTGGCAAGTTCTGCCTTTCTCGGCTTGGTCATCTGACCAAATTAAAATAAATTAAAAAACCTATCCCAACAGGCCAACACCCATCGACTTTTGTTACTCGCTTAACTTTATACACATCTCCATTTTGGGCCCAATTTCTTCTTTACTCATTTGTTTTGGGCCCAAAATCATTTTTAATCCTCGTCAAAACCGATTTATGATAATTTATAATTCTTTGACATTATGAATCTATTATCTATATATTAACCTCCTCAGAGATTTGCCCCGACCTTTTCTAGAGTTATGTTTGCTTATTTCTAGCGGTGGTATCTCATTGAGCTTTGTGGTCTTTCTTCTGCAACCGCGCGAGAGGTCGTTGACGTGATCGAGATCTGATGGCTCGTTGTCGACCGAGTCCAAATCTGAGGTCTCCACTTTTGTTCCCCAGGGTGCCCCTGTGTTGCCTCTACCAACCGTCAGGAATGATGACACACATTGTCCCGGTTCCAACATTGTTCACCTTCGTTAGTTCTGCGCTTCTTTCTCTAGTTTGTTTGTGGTGCTTGGTCTTTGCTGTTTGGTTTTGTATTTTTTGTTTCCTTCATAACGGTTTGTCCGTAGCCGATCTTTTCGGCCTCTCGACTCACTGGGCATGTCCGGTAGTCGAATTCTTTCCGGTTCAAAAAAAATATATAAGCCCTCTAGTCGAATTCTTTCAAGTGTGAATTTTGAATATCTTTTTTTATGATTTAAAAAATTCAATATTTTTTTTTTAAAAAAGCTACTCTAGATAATCAAAGCTTTTTGGTATTTCGCATGGTAACCCTGTATTTTCTTACTTTTTTTGTGTCACACCATTTTGGGTTAAAATATGTAATTGTGAACTCGTTTGGGGGGAAATTGTAAATTAAAAGTGAAACCCATCTTCAATCTCCCGTATTCATCTGAAGAAAGAGAGAAGATAGAAGAGGGAAGTCAAAGGCTCGAGGGTGATGAAGGTAAGCGGCGACCGAAGGCGATGGTTACAAGAGGGCAGAGGCGGCAACTTTGGCGAAAATGATGTCGGTGACGACTACCGGAGACAGGTATATATGGAATATCTTAGTGTTGAGAAATTATATCTAAAATGGGGTTGGAATTTGGGGTTAATTAGGGGTTCAAATTTAAGGTTGAATTGGGGTTGGAACTGAGATTCAAATGTAGGGGTGAATTAATTGAGATTCAAATATAAGGATGAATTGAAATACGAATTGAGACTAGTATGGATTATTTTGTTGGTGTTTGATGCTGAATTGAGATTCAAATTTAGGGCGTGTTTGGCAGGGGATGCCGGGGGTGGGGATGGGTTTTCGGGTTCTGCGCCAGCGTGTTTGGCAAGGGGATGCGGGGGGTGGAGGAGGATGGGAAATGGGGGATGCAGGGGATGAGACGGGGTGCAACACGCACCTGATCGAAGGGGGATGGACGGGATGGGAAGGGAAAACGTCCCAGATTTGCCCCTTCCCCTTCCCTCTCTCCTCGTAAATTCGGATCTTCACTCCATTCCTACTCTTCACACACACGCCTCAAACTGAGCGATCCCAAGAACGACGATTTCTTCCAAGAGCTTCTCCTTCGTCCTGCATCTTCGATTAGTCAGGTAATCCCGTTCATCTCCAATATCTATGTGTTTATTGTTGAGTTTCGGTTCCAATTTGATGGGTTTGACAGTTTTCCGCTATTTCGATTGAAATCCTAGGGTTTTGTTCAAAGTCGTGATTTTAGGGTTTCAATTGAAATCTATGATTTTGGCTTTCATGTTTAAGGTTTTAGGGTTTTACATTGAAAGCTTTGACATTTCCTTCCAGAAAGTAAAAGGGTTTAATTGAAATGTATATTTTTCAGTGACATGGGCAAGTTTTTAGGGTGTTCGATTGAAACCTCAAAGTCTGACAATGACGAACTGAAACCAAAATCCCGACATCTAAGATGCTTGATTTTATAGGGGGTCACTTGCACCCAATATTTAAGCATACCAGTTTGTTTCTAGATTACATTGCACATAGCTTTGTGTTGTGGCTTGCATGTCTGATGTCTCATGAGTAAAAACACCTCTTCATAACATGCTTTATTTTTCCTGATTGGAGCTTCAATTTGGATGTAACTGTCCTGACTTTGTATTATCCCTTTATCAGTGATCCACCTTAACATCTACTTTCATTATGCATATCCATTCTGTAGTTCTTTATTGGACATAAATATGCAAACCAGTTAGATATCTTTATGTTGTAGTTTTCATTTGATCACATGTGTTGTAAACCTAACATTTTTTAGGCGTGTTTCTTTATTTATCTGTGTTTCACTGTGTATTCTTGCATTAGTGATTTTAAAAGTATGTGTTGTTGGTTGTCTTGTACGTTATACGACAGGACTGTGTTATTGCTACAATTATGGTTATTAGTAGTGGTTTGTGCTATGGCCTCTATTCTAAGCAAATCTTAATTTGTTTATTAACTCTATGGTTATCTTAAGGTTTTGTGCTATGACATCTACTGAGCAAATCTTATACTTTCTTCATATTTTTTTGGTTATCATAAACTGATTTTTTTTTGTCGTTGTTTGTTTGCATTTGTTGATGGGGTTTTGTCCCAACTAATCACTCTACATGAATCCACTGTCACTCCAGTATCTTGCTTGCATTTTATTTATGTTTGGGTGATCACTGCTTGCAATAGATAATGAACTGAAGCCGAATACTTTCATCCTTAATTTTGTTTGGGTGATCACTGGTGGCAATAGGTAATGAACTGAAGCTGATAATTGTGAACCTGTTTTTTTTATGGCTTTCATATCATGATATCATCCCAATATGTCATTGCTTCTTAACTGATTACTAGATAAAGATGTTGGTCCTCCTCTGTTTCTTGTTCCTCCTCTGATTCTTGTTGCCCTAGACGGATGTTGGTCCTCTCCTTAATTTTGCTTTCTTTTCGCATATGTGTTCACTTCATCCATGGAAAAGTAAAAAAACAATAGGCTGTTGACAATGGAAGTAAGGCATGACTCTTATTTATCCCTTCTTATATGACCATTACCTTCTTTGATGATTGAAGAGTGTGACCATTACCTTCTTCTGTGAGATTTGAGATTTCTTTTTTTCTGTCAAAGTATGTTAAAGTGTTGGTTATTTTCAAGATTTCATGTACATTCCTGTTGCTTTCTTATACTTTTTGCTTTCTGTTCCAATATGTTGTTGCCTCTTCCATTCGGACAATATGTTTCAGATGCCTTCTGTAAACTCTGGTTTGAATGTTGATTCTCACAATATGCTTCCCATGTCAGCGTAGGAATCATGTGGCCGTACGGCGACTCCGACTCCGACACTGACTCCGACAGTGACCACAGCCATGCTAGCGGTGACCCTTGCAAGTACCCCTGGCTTAGGACGCCATACGAGCAGGGCCAGTCCAGTCGTCACCGGGCAGAGGAAGATGACGACGCACAGTCCGATCGTCGTGACCCCAAAGACGTCGCGGAGGATAATACACTGTGGGCATACGCCGCCGACGAACTGAATGAGCTTCGTGCCCAGGTCCAGGGGCTCCTAGCCCAGGACGCCCTGAGGGAGCATGCCCTGATTGCAACGAACACTCAGCTGCAGGAAACCAGGGAACACAACGTCTCCCTCACGAACAAGCTCGTCGCTTCTGAGGCGAGCAACGACCATCTCGTGTAGAGGGTCACCGATGTGTGCTCCTTCATGTGTGGCCGGTGGGTGGAGCACGCAGGGAACCAGCTCCGGTGTGAGAGGCTCTCCCGCCTGAACAGGCTCCTCGGGTGGATTATCCTCCTCATGCTGGCGATCATGGTGCGTCTGGTCACCAGGGCGTAGAACATCAAGCCTCTCCTTCATGTTGTTACCCCTTTTTGTGAAGATTTCCTAGCGTTGTTGTATTTCGTATCTGGTAATTGTGAACCTGTATTGAAACTATGGACTTCGGCCCCCATTTTGTGCATTTCGAGGCCTCGGATGTAAGGCATGAACATTAGGCAGCGCAACCTCGGCAATGATTACCCCTTTTTGTAAGCCGAGTGTTGTTGCACCCTTTTGCAATGGTGCATTATCCTAACTGTTGTAACCCAAACAATTTACGTAAGTTATGTATGATATGCATATGCCTCGGCTACAATTGACATTGCATTACTTTCATTCTTTTCCTTCGATCATGTCTTACACAAAATTAGTGAACATTAGGCATTTGTCAATATGTCTTATACAAAAGGTGATGGCCATACACTTCCAGTTTTGATCAATTACATGAAGTAGTGGTTTGCATCCTACCAATATTATAAGCATTTGTCAATATGTCTTATACAAAAGGTGATGGACATACGCTTCCAGTTTTGATCAATTACATGAAGTAGTGGTTTGCATTCTACAAATATACAAAATGACATGAAGGCCACACTCTAGCGCTTCGAGCATCCAAGGTTTACCTACCCTTGCGACGGTCGTTCCAAATCTGCTGAGCAATGTCGTCCCTCAGCTCCTTGATCTATGTGTTTGACCCCGGAGCCTTGTCGAAAGGGAAAAAGGGGTCATCGTCATCATGTCTAACATCTTCTCCCCCATCGTACGCGTCTTTCAGTTTGCCCATTCGGCGGTTTCCATGGGATAATTCTTACCCAACCTCGTGCAAGTATGGATGTTTTACAATGCTTTTATAGCCTAAGTATGTCCATCTGGCACCCTTGAAGCATGAATCCTCCAATCACATTCTGAATCTGCACACATAGTTTTGTATTGCGTTTGCTCATTTTTTACCACTACAATAACAAAGCCCTCTTAAACACAATAATCTCTCACAACATCTATCAAAAGTGATTTGTCCATAAATTTCATTCACTCTTTAAGATTGATTTTCCCAAAGTCATGACCTTCATAAAACTCCCCATTATCATAAAGCCTATCAAAATAATCCTTTATCCATTTCCAAATCATCTTCTTCAAGAAAATCAGTCACATCCTCATCTTGTACAACAATACCTTCCACATCGCTATTTTCTACTACAACACTAGCCATATTGTCATCTTCTACTACAACACCAGCCACATCACCATTTTCCACAACAAAACCAGCCACATTAACACCAAGCATGTCACCAGCTCCTACATCAACTGCCTTTATTGTACTTAGATTGTTTGTAATGGATGCACTTCCAGATGATCGAGAATTGTTTCCATCTTTCGGAATATGTAAACCTCTTCTTCTTGCAGCAATGGTGATGATTGTCTTTACTCGGTCATGTAATTGTGAGTTCATAGAAGCATTCTGCTGACCAAAAATCAAAGATGTTATATGACTTGACCTTGTAGTAGTTGAGTTCTCTACATTCCTCTTTGATTCAATCAGACCCCACGCCAATTCCACTTTCTTACATGGTGAATCACCACATCCAATTGCCAAATTAATCAACCTCTTCTCATGCAATGACATGAACATATTTATCAAATCAATGTCACTCTTCAATTGAAAGTTTCGACTACTTTGTGCATACCACAAAGTTGGCGATTCGGGAAGTGTCATCCCAATTTTAGCAGCCTCTTCTAGTAAATAGACAAATAGGTCAAGAATACTGCTTTTATCTAGACTGTCCACTTGTATTTATACATATTCTGATTAATTATAATGCATTCTCACCACTTTATTATCTCCCATTTATAAGAAGATACAATTTATATATAAAAAAAAGTAAAATGCGCCAAAATAAACCCCAAATACAAAGCCTAAAATCAAATCGCAATTTTAACCTTAAAATCAGATCTAATATAGCCCCAAATTTGATCATCAATTCAACCCTAAAATCAAATCGCAATTTATCCTCAAAATTCAAACCCTCAATTTCGCCCTAGTTTCTCAACAACTAGAATTTCCTATCTAACTTCGATAGGCGTAGCAGAAGAAGGTGTCGTTTCCACTATAACCATGCACTGCCTCTGGTAGTCATCACCTCCAATCGGCGCTTACCTTCATCACCCTCGAGCTTTCGGCTTCCCTCTGCTATCTTTTCTCTTTCTTCAAACGAATACACGAGATTGAAGATGAGTTTTGCTTTTAATTTACAATTTTTGCCCAAAAGAGTTCAAAAGCACACATTTTAACCCAAAAGGGCACGACACAAAAAATAAAAAAAATACAAGGTTACCATGCGAACTACCAAAAAACTTTGGTTACCTCACTAAAAACCCAATAACTAGAGCTCATCACATGAAATATTTGTTATTTTTACATTTATATTGTTTATGTTATAAATAAAACTAGTATAGTAATGTGCATTACATATGAGATTTGTAAAATAATACTCTCTTCTCAGATCGCAATTTATGTCATTTTGCATTCTCTACTTGTATCAAAATAGAATTCATTTTTTATTTTAGAATAATCAATCTTCATTAATAATGACAAATGTTAATTCCCAATGCAAAAGTACATACGAGAGAGAGAGAGAGAAATCTTTTTTAAGTAATAGTTTTAAATTTAAATTTTTATTAATTAATAGTTAATCAAATTTTAAACTCTTTGAATCTTCCTTTAATTTTCACGAATCAATAATTCAGATTTTAAAAACAATAAGAAAAACATACACATTAACTGTATCTTAATAACCCTACAAATTCTTAAAAGGACATGAATTGTTATAAGAATAATCTATATAATTACCAGTAACAAAGCAAACACATCATTTTTGCAAAAGCTTCAAACAAAAGTCTTCACACAATCCAAAATATATTAAATAGATTTTTCAATCTATCAGGATTAACCATTAACTACAATAAAAGCTCTTTACAGGTCTCAAAAAATATCAGCCCATAAATGGCGAAAGCACTGGCAAAACAAACGAATATCCCTGTCTCTTAAACACTAGAAAAATACTTTGGCATACCTATAATCAATTGCAGAGTAAAAAAAAAGTGCTTTTATGATGCAATTCAAAAATATCAAAACAATTGTCAAAATGGAAAGCTTCCTCTCTATCCCAAGCTAGACGGGAGGTGCTCATCCGGGAAAATCTCAGCGCAAAAAAGAACTACCTTTTTTTTTTTAAACGGAAAAAATTTGACCATAGAGTTGAACTCTATCAGCCAAGAGCATCCTTGCGGATGAGACTACGCAACAGAGAATCATCAGGATTCAAGAGACCGTTAGAAGCAAAAGCGATACGTGACAAGCGATCAGCTACCATATTTGCCTCACGGAAGACATGACGAATCTCAACAGAACCAAAGAAGCCCAACGAGACTAGACTGTCCGAGACAATCATTTCAGAGTCTCCAGTAGGCTTCCCCAAACCTTTCAGACTTTTTATTATTGTTAAGTTGTCTCCTTCAATGATAAGGTTAGTTATTTTCAGTTCTTTTGCAGCCAGAAGTCCCTTCTAGAGACCCAAACTTTCACAGCCACAAACTGAACTGATTGATGATGGTCCGTTGCCAGTGATAATTGGAGAACCTACAGAATCCCAAAGGATGTAGCTATAAGTGCCCAAACCATCAGCTGAGAGGGACCCATCAAAGTTTAGTTTATGAGTTCCATTTGGTGGGGGTTCCCATTTGGTTCTCTTTTTCTTCGATATTGATCTTGGTTTCTCAACTTTTGTGGATGATTTTTTGTTGTTTGCACAGTAGTCCGGAGCGTCCAAATGTGATATTTTCCAGATAAATATTTGTTCCTTTATGAAGGATAAGATGCGTCTTATGTCCGGGTTTATGTTTTCGAAAAGCATTTTGTTTCTGGAGTACCAAATACCCCACCAAACAAAGGCCAGCTCTTCAAAACATTTTGTTCCAATTGTGTTTTTGATGTCCCAGAGTGTGTCGTTCAAGTGTTCGTCTTTGCTGAAACAACCATTAATTTTACGAAAGGTACCCGGGTTGTTTGCAATCAGGGTAGCCCTCGAAGAAGGACAGTTCCATAGCAGGTGGTTTAGGTCTTCATAACAAGAGTCACAGTGGGGGCAGTTTGTCGGAATACCAAAGTGTCGAGAGGCTAGTCTGACAGTAGTGGACACTCCATTTTTTAGTATTTTCCACATGAATGATTTTATTTTCGGGGGGATGTCTAGTCCCCAAACCCAGTTTGTGTCTGAAATTTCGTGTTTTTTGTGGTTATGTATCATATCAATAGCAAACATAGTGCTGAACCAGCCATTTTTGCTCCATTTCCAATAAAGTCTATCGACCTGGATGTGTTGTGGTATCGGTATTGTCTTGATAGTTTCAATTAGATTATTTGGAATGATGTTTTGTAACTCTTCCTGTAGTTTTTCTTGGTTCCATCTTTTGTTATCTTTGAGGAAATGTTTTATGTTGATTGTTTCGTCTATATGTTGTGTTCCTGAGATAAATGAGTTTATAGGCATTTGGCCAACCCACTGGTCTTGCCAAAAATTGATAGTCGCGCTGTCCCCTATAGACCAATTTAGACCTTGTTTGAATAAAGGGATTAGTTTTATTAATTGGGTCCATTGCCAGGATGAGGTTCCATGCTTCCGATATGCTAGAATGTTTTGGTTTTTAAGATATTTTTCTTTGATTAATGTGACCCAGGGGCTAGTCGGTTCTGCTAATAGTTTCTAGAGTAATTTCATCTGAAGGGCTTTATTCATGTCCTTAGAGCTTCGGAGCCCAAGCCCTCCATTTTCCTTGGTTTTACAAACCTCATACCAACCGATGAGGGGTTTATGATTCGGCCCCTTGTTCCAGAGGAAGTTCCGATGGATCCTATCAAGTTCCGTATGAGCTGATTTGGGTAGCATAAAGAATTGCATTATGTGTAAAGGTTTGGCTGCTAGTGTTGTTTTGATTAAAGTGCAACGGCCCGCTTGTGAGAGGCAATTAGCCTTCCATCTGTGAAGCTGTGACTTGGTGCTTGTTAGAAGATCTTTGAATTCTTCCTTCGTCATTCTTCCTTCTATGAGGGGGCAACCTAAATAGCTGTCCATTTTAGGGGTGTGTGCTATTTCAAGCTCATTTCTAATTAGATTTTTTTGGGTGGTTGAAACATTTTTGGATGTTTGGAATTGGGATTTATGTCTATTTACCCTTTGTCCTGATAAATCTGAGTATTCTTTCAAAATTTTATTAATTTGGTCACAACCGGTTTTGGTTGCTGATGCAAAGATGACAATATCATCTGCAAAGGCTAAGAACAAAATTTTCGTTCCTCCGCGCGTTAATGTGATTCCTAGGTGGCTTTGTGGTTTTTTCGATTCTTGTTATAACCCACGTGCTAGAATTTCTGATATTATTAAGAAAAGATATGATGATAGTGGGCATCCCTGGCGTAATCCCCTCTCTGGGAAAAATAAATCAGTGGGTTCATTGTTCACTAGCACCGAGTATGTGACTGTAGTAATGCATTCTTTGATCCATTCCGTGAATTTGGGTGAGAAGCCAAGTTTCCATGTCAAGCTTGACAGCCATCCAACCCGTTTTACCATTTTTCTTTGAGAAAGAGTGGAAAATTTCGTTTGCAATTAAGATGTTATCTTGTATAGATCTGCCAGAAGAGAAGACGCTTTGAAGTGGATTGGTTACTTTGGGGATAACCCTCTTGAGTCTTGAAGCTAGTATTTTAGATATAATTTTGTATGTTGTTGAGCATAGACTAATAGGCCTATAGTGAGATGTTGTGGTCGGGTTGTCTATCTTTGGTATTAATGCTATGAACGTATGGTTTGTCTGCTTCAGAATCTTTCCACTTAGAAAGAAGCTTTTAACAGCTTTGATGACTGATGGTTCAACAATATGCCAGTACTTTTTGAAGAAGCCTGCCGGAAATCCATCTGGTCCTGGTGATTTGTCGCTGGCAAGACTGAAAATAGCATTTTTAATTTCCGAATTTGTGACTTGATGGGTTAACCAATCATTATCTTCGTTTAAGATTTCACTTCCTACAAGGTGGAGTAGGTTGTTTTGTGCTTGTTGTCTAGGAGGTTGCGTAAATCTCTGGCTAAAATCATGTTTGATTAGGTTCCTAATTTCTTCTTCATTGCTAAGTGTTATACCAGCAGTGGTTTGGAGATGTTTTATAATGTTTTTATTTCGTCTTCCAGTTGCTATTTTGTGGAAGTATTTAGTGTTAGCGTCAATTGATTTTATGTGCATTCTTTTCGCCCTTTGACCCCAATATTTCTGTTGAAAGGAAAGGAGAGAAGAATGCTTTGAAGTGAGTGATGATGCCCCAAATATAAATAATGATATTCACAAACGTCATAAATAAATAAGGTTCCCCGCTATATAAATAGAACCTTATAAACATGAAAAATGGGCGAAGGCAAGTCAATATAGAGACTCAGGACGTACGCGGACGATAGACCGTCCACGGCTCTCACATGCATGCCGGGACACTTGGCTTCCATGCCTTCCTCCCACATGTCACGAGGCATGCGACACTTGGCATCCATGCCTCCCTCCCACATGTCACGAGGCATGTGACACTTGGCGACAAGTGAGCTTGCATGAAGGAGTTCTTGTACTATAAATAAGAAGGCGTGGCATCAGTAGCAAGGGTCGGAAATTGGAATCTCATTAGGCTTAGGCCGGATTCCCTGGCCATGATCCCCCCTTCTCAAGCGGGATTAGTCTCGGCTAGACCGACACTTGATGGAGCCCTGCAGGGAGGACGGTTGTCCGCGAGTGGCTTGAGCTCGGATCGGCATAGGTTTGGGTACGCCGACGGTAATCTCGTCGCGCGTCTCAGGTAAGCCCGATCGTCTGAGCTCGCCTGCGTTCAACTTGATCCCGGAACCCGCCGACACGGGATTCTGAAAAAACGGGTTTCATCAGTGGGTCTTTTGATTTTGTTATTCAGGTTTTGGTTGTAAGCATTACAAAGGATCTTTTGTGATTCTAGGAGTTCTGTCTCAACTTGTTTAATTTGGCGAAATACATTTCCAAAAGTTACTTTGCTCCAAAGTTTACTTTTTCTTTTGACCTCTTGCAGTTTTTTCGTTAATTTAAACATTTTCGAGCCCGGTGAGTCGAGCCTCCATGCAGATCGGACAACTGCTTCAAAGTCTGGCTTCGTAGTCCATGCCATTTCAAATTTGAAAGGTTGCAATTTTAGTTTGCGGCTATCCCTTAGGTCTAGAGTGATCTGTGTGTGGTCGGATTTAAGGAAGGCATGGTTTTTCGTACAAAGGTTCGGAAATTGTTTTAGAACAGGGTGGCTAATCATAGCGCGGTCTAGTTTTTCAAATATATTATCGTTACCATGTTCATGTTTTCTCCAACTGTAATTGTTTCCACACGTTGGGGAATCCACTAGATTGAAAGAACTAAGAGTATCTTGTAGTCTTGCAAATCTATTTGCAGATGGAGCCCTGCCCCCCAATTTGTCAGTTGGTTCTAAAATCTCATTAAGGTCTCCCAGAATAATCAGAGAGTCCTTTCCATTACTGATATAGTCTGAGTGGGAGGCCCAGAAAGTGTTTTTGTCCTTTTCATATGGAGTTGCATAAACGAATAGGATTTCAATGTTAATATTTAGGTTTGAGTTTGTGTAGTCTGCCTGGATGATTCGGTCCGTGGAGTTTCTAATAGTAAGAGTTTTATTATGGAAAAGGGATTCTTTCCAAAGGAGACAGAGCCCTCCCGCCAGACCATTGGAAGGACAGAAATGCATTCTGTCAAAACCCGGCTTTCTCCAGCATTTGTCAGGAGGAGGGTTTGTTAATTTTGTTTCGGCTAACATTAGGATTTTAATGTGATCCGCTTTAGTAGTTGCTTCAATGTGGGTCCAAACATTCTTTTTGCTAAGGCCTCTGATATTCCAAAAGCTAAACTTCATATTAAACCTTTTGAGGGGGGAGCGGTAATTTATGGTTAAGAACCCTTTATTATGGTATATATTCTCCTTTTAAAGGGAATTTTGGTTCTTTTATGATCAGCGTTATTGGTTTCAACTATTCTTGTGAAATCATGTGTATGTATTTGTTTAAGGGTCACTAGATTCAAAGAACTTTTGTTTTGTTTGTGTTTCAATCTGTTTTTGTGTGATGTTGTATCATTTTTATAATAGTTGATATGAAGCTTATGACTAATGATTCCTGGGTGTGAAGGAAGGAGATGTGTCCAAAGACCCCAGTAGGGGTTTGGGAATAAACATGAGGCGTTAGAAAACCTTGTATTCGAGCCAGACTCTAGGTAAAAAACCACAATTATTAATCTGTAAGACCTATTGGAGAGATAATAATGTTCATGATTTACATTGAGGAAGCGACAGTAGTATAGTAAATGAGTATCCACCAGATAGCCTGTTGGGTTTAAGGAACATGGATCGTATTGTATGTTGTTTCCATATTTAAACAATGGTTTAAAAGGCAAAGCGATTGAGCCACCCCATGAGCAGCTAGGATCTATAACTTTGAAGGTGGCACAAGGAAGCTCACTTAAGCTGAGATGTGGCTTGGTGCTGCTGTCGTCAAAATGGATAGCATGAATCCGTGTCAGTGGTGTTGGGTGCCTTTGGGTGAGCATTCCCTAAGATGGAATCAAATAGCCGACAAGGCAGGAAACATGAGACCAGCCAAGACGAGGCAGAAGCTGCAAAATATGCAAGTAAGTATGTTGCTCAAGGGAATGATTCCCTCGAGCAGGATTAGTAAAGTGATATATAATATAGTCATATATGTAGTTATACAAATATGTTTGATTGATGATAACAAATATAGGGCAGTGATGTAGTTTAGGGTAATGTGGTAGCATGGCAAAACAAGTTTCAAGCCGTGGATATGAATCTCTGCACTGAGATAGGGTTCTTGAACAACAGTAAGAGGAAGCCAGAGAATTAGCAACAAAGTACTTTAGTAAGAGGTCTCCATAGTGAATGTCAAAGCACATATTCGAGTAGTAACTAAAATCAAAATTTGATGCAGCACTAGAGTTATGATTGAAATCAGTGGTGAAGCAGTTGTGTTTTTGAGACATTCTTGATAGAAATAAATTAGAGATCTTATTAGTAAGAAGCAGTAAAATCATGCTCTGGCAATACCAGTGTACATAACATGGGTTTTGGTTTGTGATTAGAGATATGATGCAAGCAGATGTAGAAGCATAAAGAGTTGAAAAGAGGTAACCTCTGGGAACCCTTAGCCAGCAAATAATGCACAAGTAAAGATAGCTAACCAAATGCCAAGATACAGTAGGTGTTTTATTATACAAGTCAATAATAAGCCAGCAAATAGAGGATGGATTTTTTGCCATAACTGTCTGAGTAGTAGGGTGTTTTATAGAATGTTTTTGTTTTGGATTAGATAGAGAATCTAGATTGGTTATAATATAAATCAGACATTTGTGAGGTCGTAATTTAGTTGGCAGCAGGGCTAAGAATAGTTTTAACATTAAATTATTTTGGGTAGTATGACAGTTGGATTTAGAACAGCTATAGTGGGAATTTAGATGATCAGCATATAGCTTTAGTAAGAGTTCTCCAAGGTCAGGATACCAGCCTCCATGGATAGAAAAAAACAAGGTTTATAGTAGGAGTGATAGTGCAGTGATGGTGGCATACAGAGGTCGAGTAATGGAGAGTTTGTGGCACTCTTATAAGTAATAGAATTGAAATCTGGTTAGCAAAGAACCATAAAAACATGTTTAGATAGTAGAGAAGTTCATAATATAGATTTTGATTCATAAACAAGGATAGAGTAAAGTGATAAATAATATATTCATATATGTAGTTATACAAGTATGTTTGATTGGTGATAACAGATATAGGGTAGTGATGCAGTTTAGGGTAATGTGGTAGCATGGCAAAGCAAGTTTCAAGCAGAGAATATGTATCCCTGCACTGAGATAGGGTTCTTGAACAGCAGTAAGAGGAAGCCAGAGAACTAGCAACAAAGTACTTTAGTAAGAGGTCTCCATGGTGGATGTCAAAGCACATATTCAAGGAGAAATTAAAATCAAAATTAGATGCAGCACTACAGTTATAATTGAAACCAGTGGTGAAGCTGTTGCGGTTTTGTGACAGTGTTGATAGAAATAAATTAGAGCTCTTATTAGTAAGAAGCAGTAAAATCATGCTTTGGTAATACCAATGTACATAACATGGGTTATGGTTTGTGGTTAGAGATAAAATGCAAGTAGATGTAGAAGCAAAAAAGAACTACCTTATGCAGAGGTTCTTGCTCCCAAAAGGAATTCTACAAAAGATTGACAAAATAAACAAAGATTTTTTTTTGGAATAAACTCTGTTCCAACGATATACACCTCTAGTTAGTTGGGATGAATTGTGCACCCCTAAAGAATTTGGAGGTCTTGGCTTCCGAAAATCTGAGGGCATGAACATTAGTTTACAAATGAATTTGGCCTGGCAGATCTTTTCAGAGCAAGAAAATTTATGGGTAAAGGTAATTAAGGAGAAATATTTACATACTAAAACAATCATGAACATATCGACCTATAATACCTTCTGGCACTTTGGCCGCCTACTTAGTCTTAGGGACAAATTTAAGCAAGGATTTCATTGGATTATAGGTAATGGAGAATCTATTAATGTTTGGACCGATTCTTGGATAAATAACACCCCTCTCGAAACCTTCAAAGATCATCATGATCCAAACCTTAAACGAGAATCTATTGCTCCCCCCCCCCCCCCAACTCCCCCTCATAGCACAAAATAATATTACTACCGAAAATACTGCATACAAGTGTATTTGGAAGTTCCAGTTACCACCTAGGATCCAGAACTTCATCTAGAAGTTTGAAGTGGATGGACTTCCAACAAAAGAAATGCTAAATTGATACTTTAATATAATGTCTTCTCAATGCTGCCTTTTGTAACACCTAAGAGGAAGATTATGCTCACCATTTATTTCTGAAATGTCCTATTACTAGATCACTAATTACTAGGGGTGGGAAAAAATCCCGCAAGTCCCGATCCCGGTGGAATTTAGGACAAAATAGCGAATTTCGTCCCGATCCCGTCCCACAAAAATTATACGGGACGAAACGCGGGACGATCCCGGTGGGATCTCGCAAATCCCGTCCCGTCCCTCATATAATAATAATAATAATAATAATAATAATAATAATAATAATAATAATAATAATAATAATAATAATAATAATAATAATAATAATAATAATAATAATAATTTTTATAATAATAATATAATATTATAAAATAATAATAATATATTATTAGTATTATTATTTTGAGCAAATATTATAATTATAACTATAATCATAATCTTCCATTCATAATAATAATAATATTTGTTTATAATAATATTATTATTATTATTTGAGCAAATATTATTTATAATTATCATAATAACTTTCAATTTATAATAATAATTGATTATAATAATATTATTATTATATAATATTATAATATAATTTAATAATAATATTACTTTATAATAAAATTATTATTATTATTATATCATATTATATTTTTTTCTTGTAAAGTATAATTATTTTATAATAATAACAATAAAAATATGTAATAATAATATTACTTTTTTTTAATTATAACGTGGCATTATTATTATTATTATTATTATTATTATACCCATTTAGATCTACAAGAGGCAAATAGCTAAATACGGTATTCTTCCCAACTATCAATCGATAATGAGACAATATCTGGTGACTCTCGTCTCAATCCCTTTCCGTTCCGATCTAGTAAGATAATGTAGCCAAATATGTTGAACATTATAATAAATTATACAATCATTGTATGAATTAATAATAGTATTACAATATTAATAATAATATTATTATTATTGAATAATATAGTTGAGAAGAATACCGTATTCAACATATTATACAAATTAATGAATTATGAAAGCATTTTTCACTTTGCAAATTTATATAATATTTTATTATTTTTATTTGTGGGACAAGGCCCGTCCCGTCCCGACCCCATCCCGTCCAGACATCATCCCTTCCCGAAAAAAAAGTGTCAATCCCGTCCCGTAAAAATTTCGCGGGACGAGTCCCATCCCGGCTCAATCCCATCCAGTCCCGTGCCCACCCCTACTAATTACACACTATGCACAAATAACTAACAACTTTTTTTTATCAATAAGACCAACTAGTTAGATCTTGGATGACCTCACATCAATCAGAAATGAAAACCTACATTTCGATGACCTTTGCTTCATATGGCAAACCATATGGGACCTTAGAAACAACATTATCTTCAATAAAAAGAAAGTTGAGCATATATATGCAATTGCACAACTGGTATTCAACAATATTGTAAACTCGAACAAGACACAACCAAAGGAAAACTGCACACAACCTAAACAACAAAAACTAACAAGGTGTCAAAAGCCACCAAGGGGCTTTTGCAAGATAAATGTAGATGTCTCTATTACGTTTTCCGGAGAATGTCGCATAGGTGGCATTATCCAGGACAATGTGTTGTGGAGGGAAACTAGTTATCAAAATAAATATGAAATATATAATCAAACAAACTCCATATCCAAGCAAATAAAATTACAAGAATCTCTCCCGCTGTAGTGGTAGGGTATTCAGGATCGTATCCACGAGGAAGCGTGTCAACGCTCGCCTTTCAAGTTCCGAATCCTCCTCTCGAAATCGATCAGAAGCTTTACTCGACGTCAAGTAGACATACTCAATATCGACTAAAACTGTCGAGTTCCTGCAGACTGTACAACAGAAGACAAAACGCAGTCAATGTCGAGTATAAAGTACTCGATGTCAACCAGGTTACACAATGTCGACTAGAATTGGTCGATGTCGAGTGTCAATGCAGTAAAAACCATAACTTTAATGTAATAAAACAACAGAAGTAAACATGATTTTGATGGATTTAATTCAATAAACTAAAAGCTCTTAAGGTTGGGGTATCAACGCCACAACGATAACCATGTAAGAATCATGCTAAAGGTATAAAAGATCATGCCTTTTCATAAAATAACTTTCGTCATTAACAATTAAGAAGATAGATGCTTTCGCATAAACCCTAATTGTTACTACCATTTTCACATAGTTAATCCGAATTTGCATTAAGATCACTTTCCCTTCAATAACACAAATAAGGATCACCTGCTACTGTCGTAGAAGAATCATGCAATTCAGGGATAGAAGATAAAATCGCAATAAAAGTTGTACCTTTGAAGCATTACTTTACATGGCTGCTGTCGGGCTCACCCCGACCCTAGAAGTTGGGTTACTACTCGCTCTTTATCATAACAAACATCAATAATATCATAAAAATAACTACTTGCATTAAATCAAACAACAACTTACAACCGTTCGAAGCCAAATCACTTCCGCTCTTACAACTCCAATCGGCCAAAGCTCTCAAAAACCTCTCTAAATTGCCTAACTAGTGTTTGCTCAATTACTTTAGAATAGAATTAAATGATCCTAAAACTCAACCCCTAGGGCTTTATTTTTAGTGTTCAACCCTAGCTAATCTAGGAAAGAACATATCTATCTATTTCCTAAGATAAAAGATAAATTGCTTGAGATAAATTGTTCCAAATAAAATAATTAAATCAACTAAAATTCCCCCAAGTAAATATGGGAATTAACTAATGTGGATAAGTCTTCACTCTTGATAGAAGATTCGTACCTTGGTAGGTAAGTAAACTCCTTCTCGAATTCGTCCTCGATCTCGACTCAGATTGCTCCAAGGATGTACTCGACATTGAGTAGAGTACTCGACGTCGACTAGACTTCGTGTCCTCAGCTGGTCTTGTGCTCGATCTCGACTTCAGGAGGTGTTGTCGACTAGGATTGTACTCGACATCCAGTAGAGTACTCGACGTCGACTAGGTCTGTCGAGTGACTTTTTTCTCTTCTTTTGCTTAATATTTTCTGGCTCAGCTTCTACTCGACCTTGAGTTGCTGTAGTCGACCTCGAGCACTTTGACAGTTTTCTTCTCTTCTCCGAATTGTTCGTAAAGTGTCTCAATTTCTGCGAAATTAAACAAGAACTAGTGTAGATCTCCATAATTGGCAAATAAGCATAAACTACACAATACCTGCATTATTCTAACCCAGAGATATGAAATGCGTACAGAAATCGATATAAATGTTAATGCAAAACATGACAAATTTGGCGCACATCACAATGCTGGTCAAGTTATTGATATGTTTCAATGTATGATCCATCAAGAATTTGTGTTTCAAACTAAAGCTCAAGCATTATGCGCTGGTGATAATGCATATTTCATATAGGCATTATAGGTAGTTCTTATTGCATTTAGATATGAGTTTTGCATATGTTTTAGTCTAGTTTCATATCTTTCTTGTGAAGTATTTGAATTCGAAATCTACGCGTTTTTAGTGTTTATTCTGCAGTTTTACATTCTGACTCTGGATGGGATCTTGGAGGAGCTTAAATGACGTGTTTTGGAGCATATGAAGGCTAAGGAAGGAGCTACAAAGGAGCAAAGAAGCACAACGTCGAAGCTAAGGGAAGTGGTCACTGTTGGGATCGGTGCCCGCCGGTATTCTAATGGCGCTCGCCGTTACCCCGTGCTCAGCGAAGCCGATTTAAGTCCGAATATACTATTATTATATTATATTTCACAGGGTTTGCACGACTCTAGTTAGGTTTCATTCTTTCATATTCAGTCATAAGTGATATTTGGGTTAGACAATGAACACAATTAGAGAGAAGAGAGATTTGTGGCTTATGAGTTGCTAAACTTATAGTTTCGCCTGTGATTCGAAGACATGGTTGAATGAATTGTGAGGATTTGATTTCAATTAGTTATTTATAAGTATATTTATCATTTTGTTCTTATTGATTATATTTGTGTTCTTTTCTATGATTGATCATCATGTTAGAAATCACATTCTATGCTATGAATTTGTTGTTATTTTCTAGATAGCAAACGAAGCCATTGAATTAGTGATATTTCTATGTCTTTATAGTGGATGATTTCGACGATAAATGTGTTAGGGCCGAATAGGGGTGCGTCGTTTGTCTTCTAATTGCGTTGAATCAATATGCCAATTGGTCTTAAAATTTGAGTGTTTAATGCTATTCATTAGTGATATTGAATAAGAAGATTATATCTTTACGGATTTATCAACTTTAGTCAAGTCGACATATGCTTAGAAATATCTATTGAATTAATCCTAGGATCTTAAAGCTCAACCATTGTCGAGAATTACAGGTGAAATATCTTCTTTATCTTATTATCAATACTTTGCAATCATCGATCTCTTTACTTTACTTTGTTATCAATTTGCTATAAATCATTGCTTTTGTCATAAGAATCATTGTTAGAAACATTGCCTAGCAATCGTTCTCTATGTGAGTTCGACTCCGGACTTCATCGCTATACTAGTTTGTCTGTTTATCAATCTATTGATTTACTAATCCATTGGTTTGAGCTTTGAGTTAGGATATTAATGATATTTGGCAAATGATGAAAAAGCCAATGACGTTCGTCCCACACCAACTGGATTACAGAAAGGCCTAGACAAGGGTCTTCGAAATGTCATTATTGAAGGAGATAGCCTCGGAGTAGTCAACGCCATCAACAATAGCACCAATCCTCCGGGGAAATCTCAAGAATGATTGAGAAGATTTGTCGCTATAAGGATAGTTTCAACAGTCTTGTCTTTAAACATTGTTATAGAGAACCAAATTGTGTTGCTCATTATATAGCTAGGTCTATGAAAACGTGTAACCTAATGACCCTCCCAGCTTTATAACATCATCGAACAGGATGATCAAGGACAATCCTTGCTTAGTCAAGGCATCATATTCCTTGCCTATTGTGTGTGTATATATAAATATAAATATATATACATACATGCATGCATACATACATACATATCTATATATATATATATATATATATATATATATATATATATATATATATATATATATATATATATATATATATATATATATATATATATATTCATTCTTGCACCGGATTACAGAAAGGCCTGGACAAGGGTATTTGAAATGTCATTATTGAAGGAGATAGCTTCGGAGTCGTCAACTCCATCAACAATAGCACCAATCCTCCCTTGGAAATCTTAAGAACGATTAAGAAGATTTGTTGCTATATATATATTCTTCATCTAGAATGCTAAATAAAAAAACGTACATAAATAGTAAATAATATGTTTTTTTAGGATGAGGTACTATTATATTATTAGTAATAGATTAGTAGTATTATATAGGGGTGGGCACAAATCCCGCAAATCCTGATCCCGTCCCGATCCCGTCCTGATCCCGGTGGGATTTAGGACAAAATAGCGAATCCCGTCCCGCAAAAAATATGCGGGACGAAACACGGGACGATCCCGGTGGGATGCCGCGAATCCCGTCCTGTCACGCATATTATAATAATATTAATAATTTTTTATAATAATAATAATATTATAATATTATAGAATAATAATAATATTATTATTATTATTATTTTGAGCAAATATTATAATTATAATTATAATCATAATCTTACATTTATAATAATAATAATATTTGTTTATAATAATAATATTATTATTATTTGAGAAAATATTATTTATAATTATAATAATAATTTTCAATTTATAATAATAATTGATTTTAATAATAATAATATTATTATTATTATATAATTTAATATTAATATTAATTTATAATAAAATTATTAATATTATTATATTATATTATTATATCATATTATATCATATTATATTTTTTTTCTTGTAAAGTATAATTATTTTATAATAATAACAATAAAAATAAGTAATAAGTAATAATAATAATATTATTATTATTATAATCAATTATTAATATAAATTGAAAATTATTATTATTATTATTGTTGTTGTTGTTATTATTATTATTATTATCATTATTATTATTATTTTTTATAATAATGTTATTATTATTAATAAATTTTGGGGTTTTTTGCTAAGTGGCCATTTTGGGTCCAATTTTTAAGACATAAGACACAAGGGTGGCAATATTAGGTAAATGTCCATAATTTCCAATTTTGCCCCTGCCCCTAATTTCCCCCAAATTTCACGCTCCACTTCTCTAAAATCAATCGAGCACGATCGACAGATTTCACGCTCGACAGATTCACCATCTTCGTCTCCGGTGGCTGTCGGTCGGTCCTTGGTCGTCGCTCGAGGCTCCACCACTCCCACTTCGTCGGCCCCAACCAGTGCTCCGACCAATCGCCGATGTTCCTCCTCCGGCATCCGCTGCCGTCGCTTGACCTCCTCTCCGTTCGACCCTAAATCGAAGCCTTCTACCCGCTCAATCACGTTCTACATCTCTCAAGGATGGTTTTCGTGCAAAAACCCCTCTCAAATTTATACAAAATCGCTAACCGCCATTGTTGGACACCTTGGAGCTTCGTGAAACACCCGCTTAGCAGCCCCTGTTCAAGCATTCGTCGCGTTTTGTAAGATCATCCTTCGACAAAATAAACACAACGAGACTGAAGTAGAGATTGCACTCGTCAGTTTGATAGGTCATACGCGTCAAACGGAGCTCTGTGTAAGGAGAACGAGCCGTCGGAAGATCGGCGAAAATCACTGTTGAAGGACTGCTCGAAATGGGGGAAGAAGAAGAAGAATTATGCCAAACCTCCCAGACTTTCTGTTTTTTATAAAATATGCCCCTGTGTTAATTTCTAAAATTTCAGAAATTATCCCGCAATTATAGAAGTTGTTCTAACTCGCATAATCTCCGTTAAAAAATTAAAAATGTAACTATTATTGTCACCATGATAAAAATAAAGTCATAGATACTGTCACCACTATAAAAACGTGGTCATAGACACTGTAATCAAAAGGAAATCTTATAGGGGCTAATGAGAAGCCAAAATAAATGTGGTGACAGTTCTCTTATAAAATATGAATGGTTAAGAGGGTCATCGATGCTGTAAGCAAAATAAAAATAGGATCATAGACACTGTAACCACTATAAAAACACGGTCAAATACACTGTAATCAAAAGGAAAACCCTATAGACGATGTAACCAAAATAAAAACAGCTTTATAGACATTGTCTCCACCATGAAAAAAGGTTCATAAACACTGTAATCAAAAGAAAATCCTAGGAAAAGGGAAACACAAACCCTATAAGGGCTAATGAGAAGCCAAAATACATGTAGTGACAGTTGTTCTCTAATTTCTAATTTCTAGTTTTTTAGATTTTTTTAAATTAGTGTCACCAAAATAAAAATAAATAAAAATGTAACTACTATTGTAACCACTATAAAAAACAGTGTCATAGCCACTGTCACCACTATAAAAACCAAGTCATAGACACTGTAATCAAAAGAAAAACCATAGGACAACGGAAGCACAAACCCTATAGGGGCTAATGAGAAACCAAAATACATGTGGTGACAGTTCTCCTATAACATATGAATGGTTAAGAGGGTCATAGATGCTGTAAGCAAAATAAAAATAGGATCATAGACACTGTAACCACTATAAAAACACGGTCAAATACACTGTAATCAAAAGGAAAACCCTATAGACGATGTAACCAAAATAAAAACAGCTTTATAGACACTTTCACCACTAAGAAAAAAGAATCATAGACACTGTAATCAAAGGAAAACCCAAGGAAATGGGAAGCACAAACCCCATAGGGGCTAATGAGAAGTCAAAGTACATGTGATGACAGTTCTTCCCTAATTTCTAATTTCTAGTTTTCTAGATTTTTTTAAAGTAGTGTCACCATAATTAAAAAAATAAAAAATGTAACTACTGTTGTCACCATAATAAAAATAAAGTCATAGATATTGTCACCACTATAAAAACATTATCATAGACACTGTAATCAAAGAGAAATCATATGATAAAGGAAGCACAACCCCTATAGGGCTAATGAGAAGACAAAATAAATGTGGTGACAGTTCTGCTCGAATATATGAATGGGTAAGAGGGTCACAGACGCTGTAATCAAAATAAAAATAGGGTCAAAGACACTGTCACCACTATAAAAACAGGGTTATAGACACTGTAACCAAAGAAAAATCATATAGACGTTGCCACCATTATTAAAACAGAGTCATAGACATTGTCACCACTATAAAAACGGGATAATAGACACTGTAATCAAAAGAAAACCCTAGGAAAAAGGGAGACACATACCCTTTAGGGCCTATGAGAAGTCAAAATACATGAACGGGGTAATACATGAATGGGTAAGAGGGTCATAGACACTGTAATCAAAATAAAAACAGTGTCATAGCCACTGTCACCACTATAAAAACAAAGTCATAAACACTGTAATCAAAAGGAAAACCCTATAGATGATGTAACCAAAATAAAAACAGCTTTGTAGACACTGTCACCACTATTAAAAAAAGGTTCATAGACACTGTAATCAAAGGAAAACCCTAGGAAAAGGGAAGCACAAACCCTAAAAGGGCTAATGAGAAGCCAAAAGAACATGTGATGTACAGTATGGTTTAGGGTTTAGGGTTAAGTCTTTAGGGTTTAGGGCCAAGGCCCTAAACCCTAAATCCTAAACCCTAAAATAAAAACAGCTTTGTTAAGAGATGATTGTTGTCACCAAATGGAAAACCCTAGGACAAGGTAAGCACAAACCCTAAAAAGGCTAATGAGAAGCCAAAAGACATTAGGTGGACAGTTCACCTTCAATATATGAATGAGTAAGAGAGTCATAGACACTGTCATCACTATGAAAATAAGGTCATAGACACTGTCATCAAAGGTCATACACACTTTCACTCAAAATACATGTGGTTTCAAGGTCATAGACACTGTCACCACTATGAAAACCGGGTCGTAGGCACTGTCACCACTATGAAAAAAAGGTCATAGACACTGTAATCAAAGGAAACCCTATAGATGTTGTAACCAAATTAAAAACAGGGTTATAGACATTGTTACCACTATGAAAAAAGGGTCAAAGACACTGTAATCAAAGGAAAACCCTACGACAAGGGAGGCATAAACCCTATAGGGGCTAATGAGAAGCCAAAATACATGTGGTGGCAGTTATCCTCTAATAAATTAATGGGTAAGGGGATCATAGACGCTGTAATCAAAATAAAAACATGGTCATAGACATTGTCACCACTATAAAAACAAGTTCATAAACACTGTCACCACTATAAAAAAAAAGAGTAATAGACACTGTAACCAAATGAAAACCCTTCCAATATATGAATGAGTAAGAGGATCATAGACGTTGTCACCACTGTTAAAACAGGGTCATAAACACTGTCACCACTATTAAAAAAAGGGGTCATAACCATTGTAATCAAAGGAAAACCCTATAGAAGCTGTAACCAAAATAAAAATAGGGTCATGGCCACTGTCACCACTATAAAAACAAGATCATAGATATTGTAACCAAAGGAAAACCTTAGGACAAGGGAAGCACAAATCCTATAACGGCTAATGAGAAGCCAAAATACATGTGGTGGCAGTTCTTCTCTAATAAATGAATGGGTAAAAAGATCATAGACGTTGTAATCCAAATAAAAACACGGTAATAGACATTGTTACCAAAGAAAAACAAGGCCATAGACATTGTAATCAAAATAAAAACAGTGTCAATGACACTGTAATCAAAGGGAAAACCTAGGACACTAAATACCAAAAACAAGGTCATCACTACATGTTTCAATATACAATCACTTTCGAGGGGCACTTTCAATATACAATCACTACATGTTTCAATATACATGTCACCACTACATGTTTCAATATACAATCAATATAACCAAAATAAATGATTAAATGGGGCAACAGAAGCAAAATGGAATTGAACCTCAATTAGCTTGATTTCTTCCACAAAAACAGTCTTCGAACCAACAGTGTGCAACATTTTTTCAATTCTTTGCTGCATCTTAGCAGCTTGATTTCTTCCATTCCCATTCTGAAATTCATGTTTCAAATTCAAAATCAAGCAAAATTATGCCGATCGACATTCCCAAAATTCATCAAAATCAAATGACCCTGTACTTCTTCAATTCCATCTTCAATTCACGCCATGGAGTCTCTGCGCATGCGAGAGCTTCTCAACGAGCGCCAAAATCTGCGTCTGGAACGCACGTGCCTGGTCGACCGCCTCCGCCTCCAGATCGCCGAGCTGCACGCAGAGCATCTCCTTGGCGTCCTCCGCCACTTTCACCCTCTGCCACGCCTTCCGGAGCTCCTCCCTCATCCGCTCCTCCCTCAGTTTGCTCTCCTGTAGTTCCCTCTCCAACTCCTCGTTCCGCCGCTTGAGCGCCGCGGCGTCTCCGTCGCCGTCCTTCAACATGTCCCGGAAATTCGCGGATGAGAGCCATAAATTGACGGTCGATTACGAGGCTTCTTTCCCCGAATTCGATGGTCAATCGGCTGGAATTGGAGAGGAGGTGGTTGATGTGAACAAGACTAAGAAGAGGCGTGTTGACTGGAGCAAGTACATGGACGGAGATGATCTTCGTGGTGATGACATTGGAACTGGCGTGGAAGGTTTGAAATCTTTTGAAATTTCGCATTCGATTTTCCTTGTCCTTCATCGGTTTAGGTTTAATTATTACAATTTCTAGGAATTTATGGTGCGGGAGGAGAGTCGGTTGCGGGGAGACTACACCGGCGGGGGCCATGTGATTGATAGCTCGATCGGAGCGCGGAAAATGGGGTAGAAGAAGGGGGCCAGATCTAATGGGAAGAAGAAGGGGGGTTTGGGGTAAAATTAAAACAGGGGTAAAAGGCGTATTTTGAAAATATTTTGGCCATTTACTAGCAAAGAAAAGCCTTTAGGACATTTAGTAATTGGTCCAAAGGCCTTCGGCCTTTGGACCAAATTACTTCATAAATTTTCTACATGAAATTAGATCGGAGCCGGTTAACAAGCTGAGCTCCGCATCCCTTTTGAATACTAAATGCAATCCTAGTCAAAGTGTGACAAAAATCTCTACTATATCCAGGTACCCCCTTAGCGACCCCACACACCCGCTTGAGAAGTTCCATAGCGTCATCATCTAAGTCACCAATAGTGGAGAAGGAAAACGACAGAAAGCGATAACCTTTGGCCTTGCAAACATCCTCATACTTCTTTCTTTTGTTATCAACAGCCACTCTAGCCGGTTTACCCGGAATGAAACTTGAAAGACCAGCCGAACTGAAGATAGAAGTTTCTGTAATGTCCACACAAGTATCTTTGCCCTGGAACCAATTGTAGAATAGAATATCGGCTGGTCGAAGATCCCCTTCTTTGTCGTCAACCATACCTGTAGACGCCTCTTTACGGACAGATATTCCAGCCTTCAAGCACTCATCATACACAGCATCACGTACCACATTATGTCGATGCTTAACACCAATATCAGCAGCATAAACAAGTGCATGATCTCCCCACGCATCCAAAATGCCTTTCTCACAAGCAGGGCATTTGGAGCCCGCGTTAAATAGCTCAATTCCCATACGATATTTAATAACAGAGCGAAAGGTGACGGGATTCATAACCTGACCAAGACCTGGAATAGGAGCAGCCTTCAACCACTGTTGGGCCATAGGGAGCTTCAGATTTGCAATAAGAGTTGCTTCCCTCCCAGTAAGAGCAAAGTCTACCTTGAGTTGCTTGTCCACATTTTTGTAGTAGCAGCTAGCCATTTTCTTCATTAGGCAGGGGGCTGGCCGTAATACACACATGTCCAACACATCCTTATCGATAGCACTAAACCAAATTGAGACTGCTAATTCGAAAGAGGATCCATCACCAGTCACTCCAGCACTCCTCAAAATACGATCTTGCAAACTGCGGGACTGGATCCTCGAAGCGAGAAAAGCAAAATGTAGGGTGTCTACAGCGGTGTAGACTCCAAGACCACCATAATCCAGGGGTATAGTAGACAGACGCCACTGTAAAGGGCCAAAGCCTGATCCTCCAAGTGTAACTATCTGTTCCAATGAAGACCTCAAAGAAGCATCAAAAACATGGTGGGCATCTATAAAACATGGTGGCGGGGTTGTCCGCATCGCAAAGTACAGACGAGAGACTCCTGAGCAGGCTCGCAGGAGCAATAACTCACATTGAGGATCTTCTAACTTCTTGATGGCTTCCATCAGGGCATTAGTTTTCAAAACTCTCCTCATCATCACCTCTTTGCAGAAGGAAAGATCCAAGCTAACAACTCAATCAAGGATCTTAACTCCCCCCACCGGACATGAAATATGCTTGGGGAACACCCCGACCTCCCTACCACGTGGGTCCTCACTCGGCCAAAATACTTCTGTTTTATCAATATTGTGGTGAAGTCCTAACTTCGGGCCATCCTCCTGGATGATGGCAAGCTCCTTTCTAACCATCAAAGTGTCTCCAATCATTGTCCCATCATCAAGATACCAAGCATTAAGCTTCAGCTCGCAACTATCCTTGACCTTACGAATCAAAGGGTGCAGTGTAAGCGAGAAAAGTAGCGGTCCAAGAGGGTCACCCTGCTGAACCCCCTGACACGAATATAGGATCTGATCACCATAATATAAGCGAGCGGGACGTGCATAGCAAAACTCAACCCAATGAGATATGAAAGGGCACATACGACGAACCTCCTTAATCATAGCACTGCGATCAACGAGATTAAATGCATTTTTGAAATCAACCAGAAGCATAGACATGATATTATCATACCCTTGAGCTTCTACTAATCTGTTGACCGCATGCAAGACCGCTTCACCGCCTCCTGAAACGCCCACTACAAATTGCATATCCTCCAAATACGGCCAAAGGGTTTTACCAACCGAAGAAGCAACCACTTTGGACACCAAGCGCCTCCAAATTGACCCGACAGCTATGGGTCGAACCCCTCCACCGGACTTAAGGAGAGGCGTGAGAGGAGCACTCACTACAAATTCACTCAAGGAGGCAGGACAATGACAACTAAGAAATAAGTTAACCACACTCATAATAGAGTCAACTACCTCCTCCGCGATAGCCACTGCTGCACCGCTAAGAGCATCCAACAAATGTTGGGCACGAAGCCCATCTTTCCCACATGAAGTACCCTTTGGGAAACTTCTAATTCCGTCTAAAACCAGATTCCTGAAAACCTGTAATGCATCACAACCAATAGGCTCAGGAGACAAATAAGGTGCCAGAGAGACCGGATGTTTGTCATCAAGCTCTTTTAGGGTTTCATCAGTCTGAGGAGCAACACCCGAAGACGTGAGAATACGAATGGCTGCAGAGAAATGACCATCCCCAACCTTTCTCTTACATAGCTTAGTGGATTGCTCCTCCTGAATCTTCTCCTGACTACTAGGAGAGAGATCAAAATTAGTGGACAACAAAACAGACACTAGACGATGAATACCCCCAGGCTCCTTCCACACATGGATAGCCTTTGAAATACTATCAACCTGTAAACTTCTCTTCAACCCTGAACGATTTTCAGCACTAGTTTTGGGCTTGTATCGATGAAGTATACAAAGTGGCATAATGAAGAGACACACCCACCCTGCCATATTGGTCGGATCAGAAGTAACACTATCAAGGGCATCCTTAAAAACTCTAGCAAAGGCCAATCTACACTTCCAAGGGATACTCTTAACCGTGTGAACTTTAACATTAAACACCCTTTCTAACAAAGCGACATCAAAGGGGTCAAGCTGGTCATTCGAAGGGGCTATACCAACCAAAGGCCCGCCAATATCAATACTAGGACGAGACAATCCGTGAACAAAGAAGGCAATTGTTCCGTCCTTAGACAAGAGAGCTTCAACAACATCTCCGTCATGAAAGCAATTCTTTGTCACCGTGTGAGTAGCACAACAATCTCCACAAAACCAAAGACCAAGCTGCTTAAGAACCGCCTCAAACTTGCAAAAGATATCAAGGTTGGACCCGATGAGCTCTTTGAAGCTAGGCAACGCTTCACTACTAAGATGAATATCACGAAGGTGTCTAATAAAGTAAGCCGAGGTGAGCCCTGTCCTGATTGTCTGAAGACGAATGGTGGACACCCACGGTTAGCAAGCTTATTATTATTATTATTATTATTATTATTATTATTATTATTATTATTATTATTATTATTATTATTATTATTATAGGAGTTTACAAAGAATTAGTGGGGAGCCGAGAGACAATCTGGGCCCCCACTCCTTTAACAATAGAAAACCCCACCCTAGTGAAAATATGAACTGTATAATGAGCCCCCATATCGTGAGCTTAAGCAAATTTCTGGATCCTCTTTAGAAGGGCTATAGCGTATGCCTCAAGTTCCCCCAATGCAAAAAAAGAGAAGGGTAAGAACCCATAACCAATGACTTTACACTTATCTAGGTACTTGACCCGCTTACGGCGAGCTGCCTCGGCCACCACATGCCCTGGGACAAAATCAACCATCCCAGATTGCGTCAAAGGGGATGACCCTGTCAAGTCAACACAAACATCCAACCCTTCATCCCACGCATAAAGAAGCATGTCCGTCGGACGGAGGGGTTTCCCATCTCCCCCACACAAGCCAATATCAACCTCTTTACCAACTGAGATCCCATAACGATTACAGACATTCACCAAAGTGTCACGAACAACATTATGGCGATGTTTAATCCCTACAATACCAGCACACGACTCAACATGATCTCCAAAAATGTCTCCCTCAAATACTCTAAAGCAGGCAGAACAAGGCATCGAAATGGAAAACAAAGGGATGCCTAACCGATAGGACAACACACAACGATACGTCTTACCATTCATAACCCGACCCAGCCCTGAGATGGGGACAACCCTAAGCTAATCAGTAGCATGGTCTCGACGCTGAGAACTCCACAAAGCCATTTGACGCAGTGATAAGGAAAAAGTATTCTCTGCATCTTTCGTAATCCGTGTGAAATATAAATCTGTCAATTTCTTCGTGAGTTTGGGGGCAACGATCTCACTCGGACTACTCAGAATATCAGTTCATACCTTATTGTTAAAGACACGCACGACGTCATCCAAAGCAAATCCAGACACTGTGACCTCAGCATGCTGGAAAAGCTTAGTTTGCAGGCTAGCAAATTGTAAATGCAAAGCTAGAAAAGCATAAAAGAGAGCATCACCTGCAGAATAAACACCAAGACCCCCAAACCTGAAGGGCAGTGTGGAGAGCCTCCATTGCCAGTTGCCAAAACCCGGCCCAGAAGCAGTGATAATACGTTCCAGGGAACGTCGAAGAGCAAGATCAAACTTAAGCTGGGCAGACTTGAAGGCAAGAGGGGGACATGTATGTAAAGCAAAATACAGTTTGGAGACCCCAGTACAAGCACGCAACAACAATAGTATTATAATATTAATATTAATAATATTATTATTATTATTGAATAATATAGTTGAGAAGAATAACGTTGTAACGGCCCAGAATTATGATTTCCGGGTTACGTTTCAAGGGATGAAAACCCTTGTTCGGATCTTGCAATCCAGGTACGGGTCGAGGTTTCAAACTCTTTTAAGATTAGTATAAAGAGGGATTTAAAACCCTAAAAACCTCGAAGGGCCGTTGGGTACCCCTAACCTGTCCTAAGACTATGCCGCAAAATCCATTTCAACGGGAGTAAAGCGGAAGCAAAGTAAAGATACAAGTGCCACGGCAGAGCCGGGTCAAAATATGATCAACCATTCAAATTCGAGCCGTAATTAAATTGGTGAAGTTGAAATCTCAACTCTCTCTTTCCGTCATGTTAGACCCAGCGGTCATGGACTCAAATCAGCATCAATAGTAGTAAGCACAACGGATACCAAAAAAAATTGATATGGGGCGGGATCAGATCGATGCCCACTTTAGCTCTGCATCCCAACCCTAAGCACACATATACGCTATACCTAATAAAGATGCTCTAATGCAGCACGAAATTCAAACACACTAGCATGCTCCTAGTTCATAATCATGTGCAGGATACTGTAAAGGGCCCAAGACAATACCAAGTGGCATATCCCTCTCCTACCTCCACCCCTTCCGATAGGTGGAGACTGGCCAGCTCGTGAATGCATTCATTCATAATAGGGCGGCACGCATGCCTAACCCGCTCCACAATAAAGCCCGCAGGCATATCATAATATAAGGAAGTCATGACTCGATTGACTCAGGGTACCCGATGAGGCTGGGCTACCCTATGACCCTAGCAAAGACTCTAGTTACTTCACAGATAACGGCCGTTCTGTTTACATACGCACAAAGAAATAGAATGCTCAACGATCGATGCAACCTAGCATGGTACTACATGGCATGCTGATCATGAATGCAAGCACCTAGTATATCATGCACCTAAAGCAGGGAATAGCTCTATTCAATCTGAGTAAGCTCCGAAGAGACTTACCTGGAGATGCAGAACAGCAAGATAACACAAGCAAGGGCCCAAATGCAAGTCCAAAGCAATCCAAAAGCAATACACACCTATCATCAGGCCATTGCCATAAGCTACCAGACCAACATTCATACGCACTAAACCCAAGTTCTCAACATACTCAAAACCAACCGATAGTAAAACCGTTTTCCAAAACCTTTCCGATATGATCAACATCAACCAAAATCATTTCATTTCCAATAAAAACCATCGATAAAATCGTACCAACCATATTTTCCAACTCTTAAATCCCAATTTAAGTCAACTCATTTCCAAGACAATTTCTCAAATCGTACTTGGTCAAATTTCGACATTAATCATTAAATCCTTAATCAATTTCCCAAAGTCATATAACAGAAGCAATTCCGGCATTTTTCATTTCAAAACCTAAACCCTTATTAAATAATTTAACCAACAATATTTATCTAAAATAGCCACCAGAATAAGTCCAAGCCAATAAGTCATTTCATAATTCCAAAAAATTTACATATTTAAATCCTCACAAATATATGTTCCAAATAATATCACTTTTATGACTATTTTATAATATATAATAATTTCAGCTATACATATATATCAAAAAATCAGGATAACATATAATATAAAATATTAATATTTCATGAATAATCTAACATAATATAAACCATATCCCATATACTAGCATAACACTAATAACCTCTTAAAATAAAGTAATCATAACAACCCAACAATTTCCCAACAAGCCCAACCCATGGAAGAATGAAAGGAGACCCGGATCTAATACCTGGCCCAACCCGGAACTGAGATCCGACCCGAGCCCAAAACCCGGACAAAATAACAAAAGAAAAGGGGAACCCGGTTGAGGCCCTTCTTCCCCAACTCAAAGCAGACACTGGCAACGACAGAATCGAAGGAGGAAGAAGAAATCCAAGCGCTCTCTCTCTCTCTCCGGCGGACCTCTTTCCGACCCCGACCAATCCCCATCGGACCGACGCACCATTCCGAACACTACCCACCCCGAGAGCAGAAAGCGACGCCCAGAAGAAGGGAGAGAAGGAAGACTCACCGCGCGTCTCCGAGGAAGGACTCCGGCGTCAATGGCGGCCGTCCGCCTGCGAGAGCCTGAGAGAGGTTCGATTGAGACCTGGGTGAGGAGAGGAATGAGCAAAACCGGATTGGAGATCATTGGAATCGAAATCGATGTGAAACCGAACTACACCTTGACGGGAGAGCAGATGCGCAGAGCGGCTCGCCGGTGGTGCTCTGGCAGCGCTCGTGGGCTCGGTCTCCATCTCTCTCGCCGGAGATCGGCTTCTGTTGCTTGGAAACGGCGAAGGAGGAGGAAGCTGCCTGTGATACTTGGCTCGACAGATCTTTGAGTTTGGGAACGGAATGTTGCTCAATGAAATCGATGGCGTCGGGGTGATTTCTGGCCTCGGAAAACAGGTCTCCGAGGAAGGTTTGTGGCTGCGCAAATGGAACAGAGCAGAGGAGAGGGAGATGATGTTGCTGCAGCACTGCTCTCGGTGGTGGTTTTCGGATGAATTTGGGGCTATTGTCTTAAACGGAAGAGATGAGGAGAGGTGAGGCTTGAATGTCTGGGTGCTCCTGATTTTATGCAGGAAATAAAAGGGGAGAGAGGGAGAGGGGTTCTCCTGTCATTCCTGTGAGCTTGTCCGGTTCCAATTTGAAGGGGAAAGGGGGAGTGCTAGCTGTAATTGACCAGAGAGGGTGAGGATTGGGTTTGGCGCTTTGCAACACGGGAGAAGAAGACAAAGAAAGCTGTGATTACTGCTGGGCAATTCGGTCAAGGGAGAAATGGACAAGTAAGTGGTCCCAAAACTCCAAACGTCAAATACCCGGAATATAAATATGAAACCCGTTCACTCGACCTTATCCCGACGCGTTCAAAATAAATTTTTAAATTTTCTAATCCCAGTTAAATAATGAAATCCGAACATCATTTTCCAAATTATCGGCATATGGAAGCGGAATAAAATATATTTCGCATAAATTTAAATTTTTAGCCGGAATCCGCTTTAAGTGTTTTAAGTTCGATTTATTAAATTTAGGACGAGTTTTCCTTGAAATATCCGAATTAAATCCGTTTAAACTTCATTTTTAATTTCTTTTTCCGAGAATTAGGATTTAAAAATCCGAGCCTTTACATCATCCACCTCTAAAAACAAGTCTCGTCCCCGAGACTAAAACCACAAAGTAGGGGGGTGAAGTTTGAAATTGATGAGTCCAAGGACCATGTCCAAGGATCTTGTAATCATCTCGGTTGCGTCTTCCGGGATTCTCACAACATCCTAGTCACGGTCGTGACATCTCCAATTGGCCTTGACAAGTATGCAATAAGCGCCCCTATCACATCCTCGCTTCGACTTTTTGGAAGTACCACAACTCTAAAAGTTCTACAATATTATCACTAGGTCTTAGCAAGCACCCTACAAGCGCCCTTATAAAATGCTTGTATCCACTTCGTGAGGTATCATAGAGTTGCCCGGGTTTGAAAAGTTTCAAAGGAATTCCACAATTGAAAAAGATTGGCCTCAAAATCGTTGAAATTCTCGGTAACGTTTATTCCTTACAAATCAAAGCTAATTCTTTTCAAAACCGCTCAAATCTTCAAATCCAACGTTTAATCAAGTAACTTTACACCAAAACACATAAAATCCATCCGAATAGATTTTCGTCGAAACCTTTCAAAACCAAATCAGTCTACCGCACAACAATCAATCAAATTCAGAAGCTCGGAGGTGGAACCATCCACCTCTAAGGGCTAATCCCATATTCTCTTCCTAGTTTCCAAAATCATTCAATCATCATTCTCAACTCAATATGCACATAAGTAAATCAACTCATCAACTCATAACATCATCAGCCACCCCTCATATGGCGATCTCAACATCAACCATAGTCACAAACCATCACACAACCGTTTAACATAGACACAAACATGCCAACAAATCTCAAGTAACAAAGGAACAACAACTTCAACATACTACAAATCATAAGGTATATCTACATCATACTAATTGCGTCACAAGTGCATAATCGAATGCTCATCACTCATCACATAAGCACACATGTCCAGAAATTAACGGGTTAAATGTTATGGGGTTAGTACGTCAGTACACATCAAATCTCACTATCTCATATCGATATTGCAACACAAGTAGAACAGATTCATCACGTTAACTTATCAACACAACAAAGTCATGCTATTAAGATTCAGAAAAAAGGGAGATCAAGCAGTATATAAATCACCAAAATGTCAGCATGCTCTGAAGACATCACCCTAACTCATCACAATATCGAATGACAATCATTTAGAAATCATGCACCATTATCTCATATATAATAATAATGATTATACTTCAAGTCATTTTCATCATTTACATAGCCAATAATCATGCTTACTACCACATAATAAAACATCATACTTCCACATAATAGCACATCATTATCTCATAGTTCATACTCATCATTTCTTCATATATCATATCACAACAGGTCCTAACATGCTTCTAAACCAATATAACAGGATATCAAAGTGTTAATACATCATGCTAACAGATATAAATAATTCACATAATCAAGAAAATCCTCACATCATACCAGTCAAAATAAAACACAACCTCCACTCGCCCATCTCCACTATCAAACCAAGACTAATCCTCTTCTAGACCCGCTAACGTCAACTTAGACAAAATTCCCTAAAGAAATCCCAATTCATCCCGATGCTCAAATCTCGCCCTCATTCTACCAAACTCTCACACACACCATCCACCTCTAAGAATCCAACTCCTATCTCTAACTTCACTCCCCAGTACTCTCTAATGCCATGTCCCCGATATTCACGAACCCTTCCTTACACTCCTCGTACTACCCGAAGCATCTCAAACATCACCTATAAGCTCATCAGAACCCCCAACATTGCTTCTCATAAATCCCAAAGCTCTCTCAGTCTTACCTAAGCCAACATCCCTTTCTTGCGACTCACCTCCTAATACCATCGATCATCCCAACTACCCAAGATTCTTTCACCACTCTCCAACCACACTACCAAATGACCTCACCCACAGGTTTAAGGACGAAGCAGTCATGAAAATAATCAAACATACGGTCTGCAGCATATCAACTAGAATTTATAAACATAACATCATGGATTCAACAAGTCTCAGTTTACCATCATGCTCAATAATCATTGCAAACATCATATATGAACATAATGAAGTCAAGCTAACATGTTGCATTATAACCTTATCCGATACAATTCATGCTTCTTAACATATGTAGTTCACATTTTGCAGGCAAAGGAATTCATAGTATGCTTAGCAACTTAGAGTAGCAACACGTCAAGACATCATGGTACATGAGATCTATAAGTCATCAAATCATATCATCATAGATAACAGACAATCAGACAACGGTCATTATCAAGTCAGCACATCAACACATAAATCTCATCGCTAGGCCAGTGCAATATCGTCGTCAACAAATTCAAAAGGGTTAGCAATTCGAACGGAGAACAATCCCGCTTGCAAGTCATATCGTACACAGTAATCGTAATTCTCGATGCGTGCCCGTTTCGCCGACATTATAGATCCTGAGGCCCGTGGGTTATGGGCCCACGCTTCCGCTACACTGCTCTATTGCTATCCACTTTTCGTTCTCTTTCCCATGCGGTCGCTCGTCCAAGTATCGCAGAGGAGTCTAAGTTAGCAGAGATAGGGGAATGACAAGAGAAGACAACCCAAATTCCTTTCGAGGACAAACACGGACCACAACTAAAGACAACAACTAGAGATGAAACTCCGACTCGAGAATAGTAACGATGCCCCTACGGGAGTCTATTAGGTTATAATCGCGACAAGCAAACACGAATTCACCATGGAACACATCCGTCACATTAGTCCACACTAACATGTACCTATCTAAGGGAGAACAGCATGCGTACTCATGCCAAAAGACACAATCAAGTCCTACACTGATACATGTGAGACGAGCTAGCAGTTATTACTCCATGGAAGCAGATATGCCAAGTAATTTCAAGCAAATTATGCGGAGCTAGTAATGGTCATGCGGGGTTTAACGAGGATGGCAAGTATCATGTACATGAACAATGAACGAGCATGGTATACACGTCAACAAATGAGGTCAAATATAGCATGACAAGGTACATCATTATAACGATCAAACCAATGTCATACGAGGATACATAAGAGCGGCATGGCAATTATCACATCTAACAACAATGATCATAGTCACGAGTCATTTAAAAGAGTTCAACATAATATTCATAAAGCATGAGGCATCATTACAAGGAGTAACCAAGAGGACATTACTAGTGAAAGATTATAAGCATGCTAGGAACAACTATCATCGTGCACATAAACGGTATAACGACTATCATCACATTATGGGACAAACATGTTCACGTAATAAAATAAGTATGGCAAATCATCATTTAGTGAGTCGTATTGGGGATCATAAGCCCTACAGGACACTACCGACACATATCATACATGGATACAATTAATCAAGATAAGGCGATTAGATTCATCCTAACATTCAAGTGTTATGCGTATGTAAAAATCATGGTATAGCGTGGTGTGTGATCATGCGATGTGCCAAGTCTTACATTCATGCAAGTGCAAGATGATAAAACCGAGTAATAGGGAAACACTACCGAGAGGTAACATGTAAGCATGCTAAGATAACCATCACGAAAAGCAAGTCGCTCATCGAATTCAACATTAGTCTAATACTGAGTAAAACACCTAAGGTGATATGAAAGAGGAGAATCACACTATCAGGGACCTAGCTCAAGAGAAAATCAGCAACAACCTAGGCAAGATACAAGTTCGCACAAGTCACAACCGGAGATCCTACATGATGCTAAAAGCTCAACATAACATGCTATACATATAACATTTAATTGATAATTACAACGGTACGCAAGAAATCAATCACTCATATTCCGACGATATAGAAACATGGGGGCAGGTGCAGCGGTGTATAATACGAACCTAGTAATGGGACAATATAGCTAGAATACGGGAACATGAGCTCAACCCAACACATACTAGGATAACATGCATTCATCAAGACTCAATTATTCCACATATTCTCAATTCAACGCAAGCAATCACACAACAGTATCAACTTGCAAAATCATGAACAACAATCAATTTGACGAAACAAAACAGATGGGCATGCTATAGATTCTTGTCAGAAAAGAAATAATAGTATCGACACATCATCATCCAGCATGCTAAGGAGATCATTTACAAGCATTCATACAAAGGAGAGTTGATCACACTATCATGTACCTTATCTAGGAGAAGACAACAATCATATAGGTTCAGATTATGTAGTTCATGCTTCCAATCATTCATACGATCAATAGGTCAAGTAAACATGCTATGACAACATATAATCATGATAGAAAGTAAGTCATAACACAAGGCTAAGCAATGCAACTAACCTCAACATGAGCTTAACCAATAAAATCAAGACAGAAGGCAAGGCATAACCTGAGCAGCTTTTTACTAATGAGCGTTTGCAAGGTACATGCGGGAGATTACAAAGTCATGTCATGCAATTCAGAGAGAATCACCATCACAACCGGATAGAGATCCCTAAGGGCAACCATTGACTTTCCTCAACCGACTCATCACCCCTCTTTCCCGTGGGACTCCGGTACGACTCTTCATGGAAAGAAGGCACTGGCTGATCATCATAAGAATAGGGAAAGACAGCCCCAAAAACACCTTACTTCTGACTCAAGGTGACATCAAGAACTTCCAACATTCACTCAAACAACCTTAATATCTAACCACGATTCTCGACACAATGTGTTTACCAACCTGATTCCCGTCAAATACATTGACATCCAGAAGAAAGACTCGATAGAACCGAAAAAAAGGTTAACAAACATAGTGGAGGGCTGTCTCACACAAGCTGGGTTTAACATTGTAGAAATAAAGGCACTCCCGCTATCCCGTTTGCACAAATTAGTCAATACACATTACATTGTTAGGCATACCAATCAGATTTTAGCATATCAAGCACTCAGCATAGAATCAGTCAATGACAATCATAATGATCTAATTTGAGTCTCCCAACCCATCTGTAAAGAACAAACTGATATTTCGCCTACCGTTCCCAACTACACCCAATAGGGGTGGTCTACCGCCTTTACTACCCACTCGTGTCCCCGTTTAGTCGGTTTTTCTCTTTTATTACAAGTCGAGTTCATTACTTAGTCCAATTTAGGTTAGACATCTTAAATTCATTTTGCCCCTTTAAAACACGTTCAAAACCTTTGAAATTCATGGGCAGTTTTCCAAAACATACACTCGACCCTTTTGTACCTGAATTGCACAACCTTAGCTCTGATACCATCTTTGTAACGGCCCAGAATTATGATTTCCGGGTTACGTTTCAAGGGATGAAAACCCTTGTTCGGATCTTGCAATCCAGGTACGGGTCGAGGTTTCAAACTCTTTTAAGATTAGTATAAAGAGGGATTTAAAACCCTAAAAACCTCGAAGGGCCGTTGGGTACCCTTAACCTGTCCTAAGACTATGCCGCAAAATCCATTTCAACGGGAGTAAAGCGGAAGCAAAGTAAAGATACAAGTGCCACGGCAGAGCCGGGTCAAAATATGATCAACCATTCAAATTCGAGCCGTAATTAAATTGGTGAAGTTGAAATCTCAACTCTCTCTTTCCGTCATGTTAGACCCAGCGGTCATGGACTCAAATCAGCATCAATAGTAGTAAGCACAACGGATACCTAAAAAAATTGATATGGGGCGGGATCAGATCGATGCCCACTTTAGCTCTGCATCCCAACCCTAAGCACACATATACGCTATACCTAATAAAGATACTCTAATGCAGCACGAAATTCAAACACACTAGCATGCTCCTAGTTCATGATCATGTGCAGAATACTGTAAAGGGCCCAAGACAATGCCAAGTGGCATATCCCTCTCCTACCTCCACCCCTTTCGATAGGTGGAGACTGGCCAGCTCGTGAATGCATTCATGCATAATAGGGCGGCACGCATGCCTAACCCGCTCCACAATAAAGCCCGCAGGCATATCATAATATAAGGAAGTCATGACTCGATTGACTCAGGGTACCCGATGAGGCTGGGCTACCCTATGACCCTAGCAAAGACTCTAGTTACTTCACAGATAACGGCCGTTCTGTTTACATACGCACAAAGAAATAGAATGCTCAACGATCGATGCAACCTAGCATGGTACTACATGGCATGCTGATCATGAATGCAAGCACCTAGTATATCATGCACCTAAAGCAGGGAATAGCTCTATTCAATCTGAGTAAGCTCCGAAGAGACTTACCTGGAGATGCAGAACAGCAAGATAACACAAGCAAGGGCCCAAATGCAAGTCCAAAGCAATCCAAAAGCAATACACACCTATCATCAGGCCATTGCCATAAGCTACCAGACCAACATTCATACGCACTAAACCCAAGTTCTCAACATACTCAAAACCAACCGATAGTAAAACCGTTTTCCAAAACCTTTCCGATATGATCAACATCAACCAAAATCATTTCATTTCCAATAGAAACCATCGATAAAATCGTACCAACCATATTTTCCAACTCTTAAATCCCAATTTAAGTCAACTCATTTCCAAGACAATTTCTCAAATCGTACTTGGTCAAATTTCGACATTAATCATTAAATCCTTAATCAATTTCCCAAAGTCATATAACAGAAGCAATTCCGGCATTTTTCATTTCAAAACCTAAACCCTTATTAAATAATTTAACCAACAATATTTATCTAAAATAGCCACCAGAATAAGTCCAAGCCAATAAGTCATTTCATAATTCCAAAAAATTTACATATTTAAATCCTCACAAATATATGTTCCAAATAATATCACTTTTATGACTATTTTATAATATATAATAATTTCAGCTATACATATATATCAAAAAATCAGGATAACATATAATATAAAATATTAATATTTCATGAATAATCTAACATAATATAAACCATATCCCATATACTAGCATAACACTAATAACCTCTTAAAATAAAGTAATCATAACAACCCAACAATTTCCCAACAAGCCCAACCCATGGAAGAATGAAAGGAGACCCGGATCTAATACCTGGCCCAACCCGGAACTGAGATCCGACCCGAGCCCAAAACCCGGACAAAATAACAAAAGAAAAGGGGAACCCGGTTGAGGCCCTTCTTCCCCAACTCAAAGCAGACACTGGCAACGACAGAATCGAAGGAGGAAGAAGAAATCCAAGCGCTCTCTCTCTCTCTCCGGCGGACCTCTTTCCGACCCCGACCAATCCCCATCGGACCGACGCACCATTCCGAACACTACCCACCCCGAGAGCAGAAAGCGACGCCCAGAAGAAGGGAGAGAAGGAAGACTCACCGCGCGTCTCCGAGGAAGGACTCCGGCGTCAATGGCGGCCGTCCGCCTGCGAGAGCCTGAGAGAGGTTCGATTGAGACCTGGGTGAGGAGAGGAATGAGCAAAACCGGATTGGAGATCATTGGAATCGAAATCGATGTGAAACCGAACTACACCTTGACGGGAGAGCAGATGCGCAGAGCGGCTCGCCGGTGGTGCTCTGGCAGCGCTCGTGGGCTCGGTCTCCATCTCTCTCGCCGGAGATCGGCTTCTGTTGCTTGGAAACGGCGAAGGAGGAGGAAGCTGCCTGTGATACTTGGCTCGACAGATCTTTGAGTTTGGGAACGGAATGTTGCTCAATGAAATCGATGGCGTCGGGGTGATTTCTGGCCTCGGAAAACAGGTCTCCGAGGAAGGTTTGTGGCTGCGCAAATGGAACAGAGCAGAGGAGAGGGAGATGATGTTGCTGCAGCACTGCTCTCGGTGGTGGTTTTCGGATGAATTTGGGGCTATTGTCTTAAACGGAAGAGATGAGGAGAGGTGAGGCTTGAATGTCTGGGTGCTCCTGATTTTATGCAGGAAATAAAAGGGGAGAGAGGGAGAGGGGTTCTCCTGTCATTCCTGTGAGCTTGTCCGGTTCCAATTTGAAGGGGAAAGGGGGAGTGCTAGCTGTAATTGACCAGAGAGGGTGAGGATTGGGTTTGGCGCTTTGCAACACGGGAGAAGAAGACAAAGAAAGCTGTGATTACTGCTGGGCAATTCGGTCAAGGGAGAAATGGACAAGTAAGTGGTCCCAAAACTCCAAACGTCAAATACCCGGAATATAAATATGAAACCCGTTCACTCGACCTTATCCCGACGCGTTCAAAATAAATTTTTAAATTTTCTAATCCCAGTTAAATAATGAAATCCGAACATCATTTTCCAAATTATCGGCATATGGAAGCGGAATAAAATATATTTCGCATAAATTTAAATTTTTAGCCGGAATCCGCTTTAAGTGTTTTAAGTTCGATTTATTAAATTTAGGACGAGTTTTCCTTGAAATATCCGAATTAAATCCGTTTAAACTTCATTTTTAATTTCTTTTTCCGAGAATTAGGATTTAAAAATCCGAGCCTTTACAAACGTATTCAACATATTATACAAATTAATGAATTATGAAATTATTTTTCACTTTGCAAATTTATATAATATTTTATTATTTTTATTTGCGGGACAAGGCCCGTACCGTCCCGTCCAGACACCATCCCGTCCTGATCCCATCCCGAAAAAAAAGTGTTAATCCCATCTCGATCCCGTCCCGTAAAAATTTCGCGGAATTAGTCCTGTCCCTACTCAATCCCATCCCGTCCCGTCCTATGCCCACCCCTAGTATTGTAACAAGAAAGTGCTTTTTGCCCCCTTTGTGTACTTGTTAACAGGAAATGTAGCTCTAGTTCAATAGTATATAAGATGAGGAATTGAAATAAGATAGATAGGCAAAGTGAAAAATATGTAAGATTTGCAACCTGATTACGGCATTAATTGAAAGATTGAATATCGTAGAGGGATCGAATTTTAGTATTTCATTACAGGTGTTGTAAATTGCGAATGCGAGAGGAGGTCAAGGGCGGTCTCTGTATTTCTGATCGAGATCTACACACAGAGATGAAGCAAAAGCAATCGAGATCTAAGGTCGAGGTTGTTGTTCACAACAAAGATGGAGTTAATTTTCAAATACCACTCCTTAAATCCTAAATAATATATAGTAAATGAAAAGATAAAAAAATGGGGATCAACATAAAAAGATAATATTATAATATTTGTTTTTTTGGTTAAAATTATTATAATATTTGTTCTATAATCATTTTATTTTTTAATCTTACATATTAATTAAATAAGGGAATTTTGGTGATTGAAGTAAAATTTCATAAAAAGGCTATAACATTAATTTGTTTGGAAAATAGAAGTTGGTGGTTTAATTGAATGAATTATATTCTATAAAGAAGTTTTGATAGAAAAAAAATTTAAAACTTAAAATTAAGGTGTTAGAAAAATTATTATATAAGGCTCATTTTAAAATAAAAATCGTTAGTAAAATAAGAATATTTCGGTTATCGATATAAAATGTCACAGAAAAATTAAAATAATTGGATAGAAAATAAATGTTGGTGCTTCAATTAAATGAATTATATTATGTAAGGTGTACGTGTTTTTTTTAAATGTGTTTTGTTAAAAAAAATACAGTATTTATCAATTCAATATCTAATATAATACTAAAACAGATGCGAAGGATACACGTGGCGGCCTCACATTGAAAGTGTTACGTGACAGTCATTCGCTTAATCTACTCCCATATATATTTCAAATAAATATACTTAAAATCATTTTTATTAATAAAACTATTTTAAATTTGTTGACCAAATCATAACAACTTCTCCAAATTTACAGATTATTATTTATCCAAGATTTTTTAAAGCCAGAAAATAATAAATCAATATCTTACTAATAAATAAATTTCACTAAACTCCTTTGAATGAGTATCATTTGAAATTTATTTTGTTAATTTTTAAAACTTTTTTATTACATATTTGATGGTTTTATTCCAGACAACTCCCGTGAGATATTTGATGATTTTATAAATAACGAATTACAAAAAATAAATATTTCATATGAATTACAAAAAATAATCTCAGGGAGCTGCTTCAATTCAATAATTCTTCTTGCATCTTTGCCCTTTCAGCCTCGCTCATAGTTTCCCACTTTGCATCAGTAGAATCAAGAAACTGCATACATGATCATTATTCATCAAATCTCAAGTAGTCTAAAAACTAAGAGCAACCAAAACTAAGAATTATTATAGGTACACAAGTTCATACCGGATCGAGTATGCATCCATGAGGGTCTTTTTCCCTGAATTGCTTCTTGAATGTCGGAAGGAAGTCCTCTCTGGTGATCCAGAACAACCAAATTAACTTGAAATCCAGATCTCACAAACTCAATCAAATAGAAACGACAGAAAATCAGTAGTAAACGTACAGTGAATTAGTCCCCAACCCTAAAATTAGATCAGGTAGCCATATTAATTATGAATGACGACAATAGCTCAATTGGGGACTTGCACTTAAAGTTTTTTTTTTCCCTGAGAAAATCCAATCAAATCATTATCGGTGACGGTTGAATATACATGGGCTTTGCTAAAGCAGCCGATTCAAACATAGCAATTGATATTTATTAAAATCCAATGTTTATCTATTTACAAAACAAAAAAAGATTGCAATCTCAATACAAATATTTGATTTTACCCATAACACTAAAAAAAAGGAGCATATGTGATAGTAAATTGCCGCCTAATTACCTGCTTGAATGATTTGTTAAAATCTAATGTTTATCTATATACAAAAAAAAATTCAATCTCGAATACAGGGATTTTCACGGCTGTCTCAAATATTTTCTGGGATTTTTACTGCTGAATTATTAAACAAATATTTATCCATTCACTTTAAATATCATATTTACTCATCTATATATATTGATAATGAAATATAGCAAGTAATTCACTTATTTTCATCCACCTAGAACGACTTACATTCTTCTTTTTCCTGCAGCTTACATTCTTCTTTTCCCTGCTTTATCTTCATTCATTTTCTACTTCTTCTCAACCCACTTTTAGTCTTTTACTTACTAATGTTTTTACATTTATCTATTTCAGGATCGCAATCTCCATTGCTTTCCCCTTCTTGCACCCTCTTGGTATCACCTTCCCTATCTTTTCATGTCTTTCAAATCACCTTCTTCGTGTATTACTAGGTTTATCTTTTCATAAGTAGAATAATGCATAACAAGAATAGGAATATGAAACCAGAATGGATCTTTGAAAGTGGTACATAGGATCTTTTAAATTAAGATCATGTAAGCACATTTCCTTGGAGCCGTCTCATTTTACATTGTTATTTTGAACATTGTTATTTTGAACAAGGAATACCTTTATACTACTTTAGATTCCTTCACATATGATAATCAAATTCACCATTTGTTCTTTTCTTTTCAGTTCAGTGTATCCTCCACCAAGAAGCAATTTTTGATGTATACTTTTGCGAATCTTTCACATGATTTTGTTAAGTCACTCAGCAATTATAAATTATAATGACAAAATTCAGATTGCAGTATATTTGTTAAAAGTAAATCAAAATCCCTCTTTTTAGAGCTTTTTCCTTTCAGCGCCTTTATAAAATCCCAAATTTCAACATCTTGATGCCTTGATAATTGATACTTCACTTTTTAATAAACTCCTTAAATGAATTTCATTGCTTTTAGATTCACAATACCATCTTTTCAAACTACATACCATATAAATTTATCATTCACGCAACCAAGTATCAAGTAAAACATAACAACTTCAAAACAGAAATATTTTTACCTCACTCCTGAAGTCAACATCCCTAATGAAGAGCTAAAGCCTAGAGATCATGCAATCACATTGCCTCATCTCCATCTCATTTTAGACTAATTTTACCTATGGTACTTTAACATCACGTATACGAAACCTATGCGGGATTTGAACCCTCATCTTTTTTATTTATGAAAACACTCTTCCAATTTTGAGCCAATAGGCTTAAACTCAAGTTCAACATTTGTGTATTCTAAATGCCACATAATATAAAACTATAAAAGTAATGCCCTTAATAATGTAAACAACCAAACATGTAAACAGTGAAACAGGATATGGGCAGCTTCTAGCACCATTGAGTTGCATCTTTAGCTCAGGTTTTTGCACATACAAGTTCACAAACCCGACAGCAAGGATACCTATCCAACTTCTTTGATTCATCTTCCTGTCCAATTTTATCGATTTTATTCTTCAATTAGAAAATTAATCTGATCTTCTTTAATTCAATCATACATGTATAGATGAAGCAAGTTTAGATGAATTTTATAAACTATTACCAATCTCAACCCCCAAAACCTCATAACTAATAATCTACTACCTGCCATACGAATCTAATCAAGTTCCTTAGTGACAACAAAACTACTCCAAATCCACCCAATCATGCAACTGCCTTCGAATCGGTTATAAGAGGGGTGATCCTTCGACAAAATAAAATGCAAAGACATAAATTGTTCGAGCATGTTATGAATCTTTGGTAAAGTTAAGAAGGAAACAAATAAATAATAATTGTTACCTTCATCCTAGAGTGTAATGCCGGTGTTCGATTTTTGTCTCTCTTTAATTTTTCAGATCGAAATTGAGGAAGGATCTTTTTCAAATCGAAATTGAGAAAAGGTTAATTGCAAGAATAACGACGAATCTCTGGATTTTATGAAAGCTTTGGAGGACAAACCATAGAAATTGATTTTAGGGTTTCAAAAGGAAGAGGATGACTGAATTGGGGCTGGGGAGAAAGGACCCGTCTCTCATTGATTTTTCAGATCAACATATCGAAAGGATCGATTTCAAATCGAAATTGAGGAAGGATCTATTTCACTTTTCAGATAGAAATTGAAAGGAAGAGGATGACTGAATTGGAACTGGGAGAAAGGAGGAAGAAAGGAGCCGTCGCACTGGTGCTACATTTTCATCGTTTCTCCTCTCTTTTTCTTTTTCTTTTTTCTTTTTAATTTTCAAAACCTTGAAAGACCGATCCAATTACAAAGTGGTCCATAGTTCATACTCATCCAATTTAATCCATTTACATTTATATTTTTCAACGTCCATTTGTGCATGCAGTTCATCCGTTGATGTATTCCACATTTTACGTACTCTCCATCCAAAAGTTCTTAAAACTCCATTCACCTAAATTTTGTAGCCAAACTATCAAATTATTTAGTCATACTTTCCAATCCATTAACACAACGCAAAATAAAAATAGAGGGCCACATTTTTATATCATGTCCCAGGCATTTCAAATCTCAAACCCGACCCTGCTAGGAAGGTGAGACATTGACATTTTGCCACATATATAAGCATTATATTTTTTATCCAAATTTATATTATTTTTCTATATTGTTTTCATATTATTATAATAGTATAATATATCTAATATATAATGTAAATAAATTATGGTAATATCTTCTATAAAATATAATATATTTTACAAATCCTGTGCGTTACGCATGGGCACAACGCTAGTATAATACTAAAACAGAGGCGTGGAAATCCTATGTGGCGGGCTCTGGTGCGATTCACGCAAGTGTCTTTTTCTGGTGCATTCTGACCGAGTTTTTTGACACGTCAATTAATGAATGTCCAATCGATTTAATCTATGTCATACAACTGTCTAATCTATTTATCTACGTGTAATTTCAATTAATTTTATTTTTTTTGTTAAAAAGATCTTCAATTTAAGTGATTAAGATATGCTTCCCTTTTTTATATTTATTAAATAAAACTTTGGTTCCACTTTTTTATATTAAAATCCAAAGATTTCAAATAAGTTATATTAAAATTAGTTTAGAGATAGATTTTGTAGTAATCAAACTATATTACGTCAAACATATCAATACATAATTGATTAGTTAAATAAACCATATGGTTACAGGGAATTTTATCATATCTTGAATAGTTATATTTTGATCAATTTTTAATTTATTTAAATAAATCTAATGAATTTTGATGACCTACATATAATTGAAATTTCTAGATTTTCTCCTCTTAATATGTATGAGCTATAGATGCAAAATAATGAGAGAATTGGCTTATAGCCTTCGATAAAGCTAGATCGTATATGAAAGGACTCATAGCCTTAAAATTTTATCTAGCTATTTATACATCGTATATATAGATTTTTGGTAAATACAATCATATGTTCATAACAAAATGATTATTTTCTTTTATTCTGCTAATTTCATCTTAGTTAATCCCTAAGAATTATTTTAATCAATTTAATTCATGGCCTAAATCAACCAAGAGAGTACGTTGACCATAATCTTTTATCTATTTACACATTTTTATAAATGAAATTATATCTTTTCATATGTAAAGGTTTTTTTTTGTTGCTATAATAGTATTTAAAATTTTTCAATATCTTATAAATATATATTCATATCTGATGTAATTGATAAAATCTTATCTTAATCATATACTATCGATTAAATAGAATAGGAATAAAATTTTAATTGGTTATCAATTAATGATTTCATATCTTTAGCCACAACATTTAACTTATATTATTAACAATCACAACTGATTTAATGTAAATTTATTAGTGGAGTCATAGACGAAACTTGAATTATTAAATAATAATATATTTGGATAAATTATTTTATTTTATTAAGTTTCATACCTTTTTATTAGTTGCAACACAATTTTGTTTATTATAGCTTTAAATTTGTTAATGATGTTATTTATTTAATTAATATATTTTAATGGATGTATATTGATTTCCTAGAAAGTTTTCAATCAAATTATTATTTATCTTCATAATTTAATTAAAAAAAATCAAAGATAATATATATAATAAAATAATATTTATTAAAATGCCGCGTAATACGCAGGTAATAAGACTAGTATAACTGTGTTTTAGGGAAACGAAATCTTAAATTAAAAATCCTATCTTTGCTCAATCAAATTTTTTATTAGGGAAGGGCTAGTAACTGCCTTTAAGATCTCATGTTTACCAAATTTTCTACAGAATAATAATACTTGGATCCATTAAGAATTGGACTGTTACATCAGTAAAGAAAAACCATGGGGTTGAATCAAAATTTATGGGGTTAACAAACTCATTTACCCCAATATAAAAAGGGCTGCTGACTTTTGGTTTAAGTGGTAACAATAATCATGTGCAATGTTTGGAAGAGGTTGCAAACGTGAAAAGGGTAAAACCAGCCTCCAACAACCCCAATGATTCACATTGAGTGCAGTTCTGAACCCTCTCAATATCATGTGATTAAATGCCTAAATCACCGGATTCATGTCAAAAAGGCCTTAAAGAAAGAAAGAAAGAAAAAGAAAGTAAAAGAGTATATAATATATCACTCTACCGAAAAGGCCTTTATCGCATTACCTTACATGGCTACCGTCGGGCTCATTCCGACCCTAGAAGTTGGGTGACTACTCGCTCTTCATCATAAAGACACACAACAATAATAAAAGAAAACTAACTTGCATTAATGAAATAAAATAAAGCTTACAATCGACCGAAGCCAAATCCACTCTCGCTTTCTGTAACCCAAATCGGCTCCAAGCTCCCTCTAAACACTCTCTAACTCTATGAAACACAATTGCTTGTGGCTTGGATTGGATGATTCCTAAAATCAGTCCCTAAAACCTTATTTATAGTATTCAATCCCTGCTAATCAAGGAAAGAATATCTTATCTATATCTAAAACTATCTATCTATAGCTTTATGATAAAACTTGGAAATAAAACAAATAAATCTCTAAATGTTATATTATTATTATTATTATTATTATTATTATTATTATTATTATTATTATTATTATTATGTGGATGTACAAAATATACACTTTACTTATATAGAGTTTTGTCTATAGATAGATTTACTATTGCTTGGAGCCTAATGAGTTTATCTCTATCTATTGTACCGGTATAACACTAAAAGAGATCAGTTAAATACAATCTCATATTCCCCTCCTCTTGATTCTTCTGTTTTACAATACGTTATCAGCACGATAGTTTCTCAAAATGCTAAAACCCTAATCCCTCCGCCTATTCATCAATTTTTTTGTGGGTACACACGGAAGGGAGAACTGCACTCGGACGAAAGACAGCCACGGAGCCTCCGTGCTGGATACTGCCGACTTTAGCTCAGGGCAACTCCGGGTGACGCCGACTCGCCGAAGGCTGCTGCACGGCGTGTTCCGCCACCCTAATTCGCCGAGGGTTGCTGCTGCACGACACCAAATCTGGGCATCACGAATCCATGAATCCAGTCTTGAAGGCCGACCCAGAGCACCACGGTCCACCGATCATGGAGTACAATCAAGTCTTCAATACGCCCAAGTTCGACCCTTTGTTCCCGCAGGCGATTGGTGGCTCCTCCGATCAAGATTGGTGGTTTCCGCCTTGCCTCTTCGACAGCCCTCCGACCACGAATCAGGAGGATTACAACCAGTCCGCAATTCCGAGTCCTCGATTCCGACTACGGTGCAACAATGGTGCGATTTTTGCCTCGAGGAACCAATCAACGAGTTGGAATGCGCTTTCATTGACCTTTTCGATAGGATGGCTGCCCTAATCAGGAAGATCTCTCGCACGGCTCCCGCATCGCCGGAATCCAAGAAGAATCTGAAGACGCCGTTTGAGCCGATCAAGAAGAGGGGTCGCTGGACTGAACGAGTGGTGGCCCATGCAGGTCTTTAACGAGGCAACTCCCCTCACAAGAATACATGCAAAGATGGATGGTTTTTGTCCCATTTTGGTTTTTCCAAAGCAAGGTTTTTAACGAGGGAACTCCCCTCACAAGAATACATGGTATATCCCAAATTCTAGAAAGAAATAATTCATGCAAAGATGGATTATTTAAGCATGAAGTTTTTGGACCTGTAGCTCCAACATTGAAAAGTGTAGTATCAATTGGTTTTAAGTGGGTGTTCGTACAAAGAAAAATATAAAGCCAAATTGATTGGAAAAAATCTTATTAAAGGTTACATTAGAATGTATTCACCAGGAGTGAATATAATTTTTGGCTCCAAATGTAAATGACGAACGTTGTAAGTGCATACCCATATAAATGGAAAGGATCGATTAAAAATGCATGAAGCATTATTATCAAATTCATGTTACATGCAGTTGGTTAAAGACCCTTATTAGAGTACATGAATTACCTATATTTGTGAAAGTGGTGACATATAATTAGGTCCCGAAGTACCATACAAAGTTGTACTCTTTTCCTTAATCTTGGTTTTTTAATCCCACTGGGTTTTTCCAAGGTAAGGTTTTTAATGAGGCAACTTAAGCACCATTTAATACATCAGATCCCCAGATCAACAATGAAAAGCACACAAGGTCCTGAAGTACCTTATATTTGTGCATCCAAAGCAGCTCAACACCGATACATGCAAGTTAGGCACGTCAAAGTTAATCAAGAAGACATTCCATCTTATGCACATCAAAGACAATGTTGAGATTCGACCATAAGCTCATGAAGACGGTGACATTAAGAAGAATGAGAAGACTTCGAGTAGGATGTTGAATTCAGGGGGAGCATATACGCACTGCACTCTTTTTCCCTTCAATCAGGTTTTGTCCCACTGGGTTTTCCTGATAAGGTTTTTAACGAGGCAGTACAACAAGAGCGTACGTGGAAGGCTGCACTCCTTTTCCCTAAGCTATGGTTTTATCCCATTGGGTTTTCCTAGCTAGGTTTTTAATGAGGCAGCTAGAGGAACAAAGAATGTACATCCAAGGGGGAATGGTATAATAATAATATTATGGGAAAACTAATTAAAATACCCCCACCTTTGGGGGCATGGTAAAAATATATCCTCAAATTTCAAAAGTAATAAAAATATCCCGACCTTTGATAGCAGTGATAATATATTACCACGATTTTTCTCACTGGTCAAAAATGCTGACAAGACATCCTACGTTGATTTTTTACAAGGGTTTTTTTGAACGATTTCCTTAGGAAAAAAATAAAGAGTTGGACCGGGTTCATACTCCACGCCTTTTTCTCTCCCCTATCTTCTTTCGTGATCGCCTCTTGAGCTGTCTTCTGGTCTTCCAGGCAGCTCATAGTTCCTCTTCAATGATAGTCTCCCTCCCTCGTGGTCGGCTATCTTGAGCTGTCTCTCTCACATCTTCTTACTCTTTGATTCATTCACGGACTTAGCTGAATAAGTTTTTTCCCCCTCTTTGTTGTTGCTGTTGTTTTCGGTTTAGTTTTCTAGTTTTCAGTTTGCTGTTAGGAATAGTCGCGTTGTGTTAATTTGAGGCAATTTTGACCGGATCAGTTGCTTGGTTGAATCAATTTCATTTTTTCGGGTTTAATTTTGTTGTCGGTGCATTTTTTCCCTAAGGAGACCGTTCCAGAAAACCTGATTTTAGTACTAATTTGTAAAAAGGCTTCCACGCATGATGCCTTGTTAAAAACAAAATCAACGTAGGCTGCTTTGTCAGCATTTTTTACTCATGAGAAAACTCGTGGTAATATGTTACCACTACCCTCAAAGGTCGGGATATTTTAATTACATTTGAAAGTTAAGGATATATTTTTACCATACCCCCAAAGGTGGGGGTATTTTAATTATTTTTCCCTAATATTATTATTATTATTATTATTATTATTATTATTATTATTATTATTATTATTATTATTATTATTATTATTATTATTATTATTATTATTATTATTATTATTATTATTATTATTATTATTATTATTATTATTATTATTATTATTATTATTATTATTATTATTATTATTATGTGGATGTACAAAATATACACTTTACTTAAATAGAGTTTTGTCTATAGATAGATTTACTATTGCTTGGAGCCTAATGAGTTTATCTCTATATATTGTACCGGTGTAACACTAAGAGAGATCAGTTAAATACAATCTCATATTCTCCTCCTCTTGATTCTTCTGTTTTACAATACTAAAGGAAATATATCTAAAGTGGATAAATCTTCCTTCTCTTGATAGATCTTCTCTTGAATTGATAGAATATCTTGTGACTTCACTCATTCTCGACTCGGTATGACGCCAGTGAGTACTCGACATTGAGTAAAGGTACTCGACATCGAGTAACTTTGTGACTCCTCGAAATGCACTCGAGCTCGGCTACCTTCTGAACTCGTCATGAGTACTCGACATCGACTAACCTCCTCGACGTCAAGTAGATCTTGTCTTCTCGAGTGGATTGTTGCTCGACTCCGTGTGATTTCGACTGAAGTTACTCGATATCGACCAGGTTTGGTCGATATCGGCTAGTTGTGTCGAGTGACTTCTCTCTTGATTTCTGCTCAATTTGTCCAGGCTCAGCTGCTACTTGACCTTGGACTTTATGTAGTTGTCCTCGAGCATTTTGATGGTTTCCTTCCTTCCCTAAATTGTTGTAAAATGCCTCGATTTCTGCAAAATTGAACAGAAACTAGTGTAGACTCCATAATTTGGCAAATAAGCATAAACTACATAGATTATGTATTGTTCTAACCCAGATGCATGAAATATATACAAAAATCGATATAAAAGTTAATGTAAAATATGGCAAATTAGGCTCAAAACAAACACCCCATACTTAAGCTTGCTTGTCCTCAAGCAATATTTTTAATGGTCATTCAGGGGAAGAAACCAAACTCTCAACATATTGGATTCATTCTCATATAACCCTGCAATCAATTACCATCCTCGAAAAGGTACTTGTGCCATCAAATCTGATGCGGATCAAGATGACCTTCTGTGGGTCCAACAATGATCTTGATCTAGGCGAGCTCTCAAGACCGATTCGAGGGCCACTGATGGCAAAGAGTCTCGTCCTCAAGAGGAAGAAGAAGGCGCCACCATGGAAGAAGATTCAAGATGTATATCGAGTGGGTCTTGGCCCATGTCGAGGTGCTCTTGAGGCCCATGTCGAGTAGCTTGAATGTGTGGGCCGGTTCTAGTCTTCAAATTAGTTTATTATTTTATTAATTATTATTTTATGCAATTTAGATAAATAAGGTGGAAATTAATTATCTCTTCTAGATATAATCCTTGACCACCAAGTTATGAAAACATTTATCTTATTAGGATTTTATTTATCTTAGATTTATTTTATTTATCTCTAGATATAATAGATCTATCCAAACCCCTTTCCTTTGCAAGGAAGGATTGGTAAGATCTTCCATAGCTTTACTATATATTCATGTTTATGCACTTTGAATTAATCAGATTGAATAGAATTGAGAAACCCCTTTATGGATTAAAGGGTTCTCGATTATCAATCCCAAAAGCTATCCGGTTCGTATGTTCTACGGTATTCAACCAAACACAATCATCACCATCTTCACCCCTTTACATTCGGCAACCAACACATCGTCACTCAGAGAGCTCCGACGAAACCAAGAGGAAGAAGCAGGCGCTTGGTCCCTGGACACCGGCGTCCCCGGCTTCGGCGCTTGGCGCCAGGAGCGCCCTTGGCTCTCGCTCGCTTCCTCGCAGCGCCGTGCCCTCGCTCCGCAGTCCCAGGCGCCCTCGCTCCGCAGTCCCCGACGTACTCGCTCCGCACAGCCAGGATCCCAGCGCTACTCGCGAACCTCGGCTCCGTCGATCGCGCGCCCTTGCGTCTCGTGGTCACGCACACTGTCCCGCTCGCGATTGCATCCTCCCGTGCACACCCTGAGGACTCCAGTCCTGTGTGCCGAGACCCAGCACCTACGCGTCCGAAGTCCTCGCGCCACCTGCTCGCTACTCTCTCTTCGATCACTTTATTTGCTTTCTTTGATTCATCGTTACTGTTACTTGCTAATTAGTTTCATTTAGTTAAGTTTCGTTATTAGTAGATTAGTTTCTTAAGTTATAAAATCTGTTTCTTTTAGTTTAGTTTAGATTTAATTAAAGTTTATTGCCATCTAGTTAGAATTCCTTAAGTTAAGAATTATTGTTTAATTTGTTTAATAATTAGTTTAATTCAATTGTTAATCAGGTGATATCGGAAGAGCATTGCAAGATCTTAGCAAATATACGGCGTGGTTCTTGATCTGAAGCCCACAGGCGAAGGATCGGGGATTCCAAACGTATCAAAATCCATGCCTATGAATAAAAGCAACTTCTACACACAAAAGGAGTGTTATGCAAAAACAATTCATGAGTGACAAAGCAACAATGATCAAGAGGACTTTAATTAAGCGCAATAAAGAGTAGATTGGTAAAAGGCTTAAGGTGGGCAATTTGTAGGGATGTGCTGATATTGTTCCTCGAGTTCCCTGCAAGCATTGACCTCGCGATCAACCCTCGCTTCCCACCGTTGTTGGTTCTTTCTATATTCTGCCTCTCGTCGGGCGTGTTCTGCTTCTCTGGTGGTGAACTCCTCTATTTGACAGCGGAGTTGCTCAAGCTCTCGTGCTGGTGTGAGCCGGACCTCGTTTTCGTTGTTGGGAGGAGTCGACATGAATCTTTTCCTTAGCCTTTGCTGAAGATGGAAAAATCGCTCAGGCTCAAGAATTGGGTCGATAGGTGTGCGATCAGTTCTTCGCATGCACCTAAAAAACAAAAAGAAAAGGAAAAGAGTAAAAAGGAACTAAAAAGGGCGCGATTGATTGCTTCCCCGACAACGACGCCAAAATTTGTTGCGAGGGGAAATCGAGTATTAAAATAAATATGGAATATAAATCAAACTAACTTCCTGTCCCAACAAATAAAATACAAAAAACCCTCCCATTTTAGTGGTAGGGTATTCAGGATCGTATCCACGAGGAAGCGTGTCAGCGCTCGCCTTTCTCGTTCTAATTCGCCCTCGAAATCGACCAGAAGGCTCCTCGATGTCGAGTAAAGTACTCGATACCGACTAAACCTGCCGAGAAAAACTGCATAACCGTGCAACAGAAGTGAAAACAGAGCAAAAACGAGTAGTGAAGTGAACAAAAACGTGAACTTCTGTAAATGAATAAAGACAGAATCGGTGGCACTGAATTCAATAATATAAAAGCTCCTAGAATTGAGGTTTCAACGCCACAACGATAACCATTTATGATTCATGCTAAAGGTATAAAAGATCATGCTTTTTTATCAAATAACTTTCGTTATTAACAAGTAGGAAAATAGAGGCTTTCGCATAAACCCTAATTGTTACTAACCCTTTTGACACAAATAATCCAAGTTGTATTAAGATCACTTTCGCTTCAATAACACAAACAAGGATCACCTTCGAGTTTCGCAAAAGAATCATGCTAATAGAGATAGAAGATGAAATCGCATTAAAAGATTGTACCTTTATCGCATTACCTTACATGGCTACCGTCGGGCTCACCCCGACCCTAGAAGTTGGGTGACTACTCGCTCTTCATCATAGAGACACACATCAATAATAAAAGGAAAATAACTTGCTTTCTCTAACCCAAATCGGCTCCAAGCTCCCTCTAAACTCTCTCTAACTCTATGAAACACAATTGCTTGTGGCTTGGATTGGATGATTCCTAAAATCAGCCCCTAAAGCCTTATTTATAGTATTCAATCCCCGCTAATCAAGGAAAGAATATCTTATCTATATCTAAAACTATCTATCCATAGCTTTATGATAAAACTTAGAAATAAAATAAATAAATCTTTAAAGAAATATATCTAAAGTGGACAAATATTCGTTCTCTTGATAGATCTTCACTTGAATTGATAGAATATCTCATGACTTACATGGTAAGTAACCCACAATGCTCGGACTCCACTCGTTCTCAACTCGGTATGACGCTAGTGAGTACTTAACATCGAGTAAAAGTACTCGATATTGAGTAACTTTGTGATTCCTCGGATTGCACTCGAGCTCGGCTACCTTCTGGACTCGTCATGGGTACTCGACATCGACTAAACTCCTCGACGTCGAGTAGATCCTGCCTTCTCGAGTGGATTGTTGCTCGACTCTGTGTGATTTCGGCTGAAGTTACTCGATATCGACCAGGTTTGGTCGATATCGGCTAGTTGTGTCGAGTGACTTCTCTCTTGATTTCTGCTCGATTTGTCCTGGCTATTTGTTGTAGGAGGAAATCGAGAATGACACTTAAAATATGAATAAAGCAAAGCAAACCAGATTCCGTCCCTTGCAAATGATTACAAGACCTCCTCCTGATGTAGTAGTGGGAAGTCAGGATCGATCCATGAGGAAGCGTGTCAACGGATCCTAGGCAACGGAGAATCTCACAAGTGATCGACAGCAGATTACCCGATCTCGACTAGGGTTAGTCGACAGAAGATCGGACAAGTCGAAACAAGCAGCATCAGCTCCCGGTGGTTGGTCGATATCGAGGAGAATTAATCGATATCGAGTAAATGTTTCGTCGACGTCGGGTACCTGCAAACCAGAAGCTACAACGATCTAGATGATCGAAAATCAGTACTCGATATCGACCAGTTTGGTCGAAATCGAGGAAACAGAAACTTAAAACGAAATAAAGAACAAGGCTTTGTGAAACTCGAAATAAACTATGTGAAAGAAAACTTCCAAGATTGGGGTTTGCAACGATAATAACCAAGCATGCATAAGGCAAGATAAATAACAATAATCATGCAAATTGCATCGAAGGATCAAGCTTTTGCCTTTTCCAACAATTAGACAACTCTTTCAAGAAACCCTAATTGTATCTACCGATTTTAGGTTTACAATCCAAGTTGTTAGCATGGATCTCCATTGAATGGGTAATAAACACATAAAAGGTAGTAGATGCTCAAAACATGATAAAAGTCGGATCTTTACCTCAAACACGCAGGGCTATTGTCGGGCTCACCCCAACCCTAGAAGTAGGTGAACTACTCACGCCTCATCGCAATCGCAGACATTGATGTAAAAGAAATAACTTGCATTAACTAAATCCAAAATCTTTACAATTCCGTCACTCTTAACTTTCGTTGAATGCCAAAACCCTAAAACCTTTGAACTCCTAAATGTCTGTGGAACTACTTCTCTAGCTTCTGAATTGAATGAATAAAATCCAGCCCTATAGGCTTTATTTATAGGCTTCCAATCCTTGCTAATCAAGGAAAGAAAGTATATCTAATTTCTAAAGATAAAACTTTAATAAAGGGAACATTTATCTTAAAAGGAAATATATCTAAAATATCTAAGTATCTTCATGTGTGGATAAATCCTCTCTCCATAGATAGATCTTGATAAAACTTGATAGATTCGGACTTGCTTCACATCCAAGTAATCCAGCTCGACTCGGACAGGCCCAACAGCGTCACGGCCCAGGAAAGTTTTACTCGACATCGAGGAATTTCCTCGATATCGAGGAGAAGTGTTGTTGACTGGGCTTCACTAGACTCCTCGAGTAACTTCTTCCCGACTTGGCTCGGACATGTGGTTCTGGGTTTACTCGACATCGAGGAATGTTGTCGATATCGAGTAAATGTTGCTCGATGTGTCTTGCTCTTCGGCTTCTCGATCAGGTGCTGCTTCCTCGAGTCCAGGTGTGGCTTCAAGGCTTGGTCGATATCGAGTAATTTACTCGATATCGAGTAAGGTTCTGAACTTGAGTTAGCTTCGTTTTCGGTTCCTCGATCAGCTCCTCCTCGACCAGGCTTGGGTGCACATTTTTGTCGATATCGAGGAGAATTTCTCGATATCGAGTAACACTTGACTTCGGCTCTCTCCTCTTGTTTTTGTCCCGGAATGGCTCCAAATTCTGTAATATTAAACCAAAACTTATGTAGACCACTATTTCTTGCGAATAAGCATATATTACATAAATTTAACATATTTCCATCCCGAAATATGCAAAGTGTATAGAATAAGGAGCTAAAATGTGCATTTCAACATGGCTATTTTAGTGGACATCACTATTTGACCTTAGACTTTCTATAGTTGTCCTCGAGCATTTTGATGGTTTCCTTCCTTCCTCTGAATTGCTGTAAAATGCCTCAATTTCTGCAAAATTAAACAGAAACTAGTGTAGACTCCATAATTTGGCAAAAAAACATAAACTACATAGATTATGTACTGTTCTAACCCATATGCATGAAATGTATACAGAAATTGATATAAAAGTTAATATAAAACATGGCAAATTAGGCTCACAACAAACACCCTATACTTAAGCTTGCTTTTCCTCAAGAAATACTTTTAATGGTCATTCAGGGGAAGAAACGAAACTCCCAACATATTGGATTCATTCTCATATAACCTTGCAATCAATTACCATCCTCGAAAAGGTACTTGTGCCATCAAATACATGCCTATGAATAAAAGCAACTTCTACACACAAAAGGAGTGTTATGCAAAAATAATTCATGAGTGAAAAAGCAACAATAATCAAGAGAACTTTAATTAAGCTCAATAAGAAGTAGATTGGTAACAGGCTTAAGGTGGACAATTTTTGGCAATGTGGTGCTAATAATCAAGGGAAACGGAGTGATTTCCAAACTTTCATACCACATTCCTTCTTCCTTTGATTTCTCACATTTCGCTCTTCGCTCATTGTTTTTTTTTTCACTATAATGCTTTTACCTCTCTAACCTCAGCACTGCCTTCTCACGAGTCGTAAAAATGGGTGTCATGAATGGTCCCGGATACTTAGTGCTTCGGACTCCTCACCTATGTGTCGCATCTCGCCGAACTATTATCTCAACGAGCAGGGTCGATCTATGATAGCGTCTATTTAGTCATGTTTATAGGACACTCTAGGTTAGAGTTTAGGGCGTTTTACTCGAGCAGTTGCCTATTTCTTAGCCATTAGTGTCCCATTTCGAGGAAATCGGTGTCTACCGCTAGTTTATTGTGATTTAAGGTGTTTTGGAGCGGTTTTGGAGTTGATTCAAGATCTGAACGAGAAAGGGGTGGTTCAATGATCTTTATTACACTAAAGAATCATCAAAGGCGAGCTAGGAGGCACGGGATCAAGGAAACGTGCCAAGAGATTCGAAGCAGAATCGAACAAAGTGGACAAGGCGGAGCAACATGTAGAAACTTCCTATTTTCTCCCTACAACACTTCTAATAGTGTCCTAATGTCTTCATGAGAGTTGTAGGCCTCAAAAGAGCTTTCCAACGCACATTCATATGCATTAATCGGACGAGCGATGACTACAGAAAATGCATTTCAAGGCGATCCTACTGAACTCCACTCGGCCGAGTGCTCTCAACACTCGACCAGGTGTATGCTCGAGTGGCCCTCAGAACTAGCCAAAGTTCAACACTCGGTTGAGTGCCGTATCCACTAGAGATGTGTTATGCCCGAGTGTCGATCGTGATTCTATTTTCTGCCGTTTCGTTTTGCATTATTTTCGATTTTTTCTGGTTGGGTCTTTAAGGGACGTCTTGGGGGGATAGAAAGAGGGGAGGACCTGATAGTGTGGAGTGGATTCGAAGAAGGTTTTGAGATCTGTAATCGAAGAGGGGATCGGATCTATCAAATTTTGGTAACTCTTCCACTTTATCAATGGTTGTTTTGTTGAATTTGATTGATTCAAGCATGGTTCCTGTTATGGGTTGCTAGATTTTATTGTTTTAGGGTCGGGGTGATCCCGACGGTGCAAAGATAGACTTGTTCTTAGCATTATTTAAATGATATTTGATTATATTTGGTGATTTAATCCTATCGCGCCAGCCCTAGTTGACGAGAGTCAATTAAAATTGATTTTAGGGTTTGAAATCGAGAGACTAAGACCATGAATTGGAACCTAGATGGTGAATTTAGGTCGAGAGGCTATTGGAACCATTGGAACCATAGGATTAAGCCTGAAGTTTAGTTGATCGAAAGAGAAATTGAACTTCTTATGGATCTCTAGATCGTTATAGATATTTGAGGTGATAATTGTATCGATTGAGACCGAGATGGTTATGTTTGCGCGATTATTACCTAGAATTCTAAGCACGCAAAGGGTCTAAATTGGTTGGTTGAGACCGAGTGGCGATTATTAACAAATTTAGACACATTGGCTTTGATTCCGAGAGGAGCTTTGCGATTACCTTGGACGATCTACCTTCACAATTGAATTAGATATCATTCAAGAAAGAAAATATTTTTGGTCTATCGATGATGCATTGTTGGTAAACCCTTGTCCTAGAACGCTTTCCATATTGATATTTCTCTACACTTGATCTGTTTTCGTTGTTACTTTATACACAAACAATCAAAAATCTGTCGTTTATTCTGAACTTGGTTGAACTAGCTTAAAATTACAATCAATACTCCTCCGGTCCTTGTGGATACGACACTTGATTACTACAACTGAACCCCTATACACTTGTGGGTATAGGTTTTTAGCCTATCAATCTACCTTTATCTCATGCAGTGACCGGATTTTCTTTCACTCATTAAATTTTCCATAACTTTCAATTTCCTACCAAACTCCAATATAATGATACATAACAACAGAAACACCATATAATAATCTCCATAATGTAACTTCCATTCTCAACATAATCCCCGGATAGGAAATAAGGTAGAAAATAGGCAATATTTAGATCATGTGGGGCAAATATGAAATAAGGCTCAATATGGCTTTGTGATGCATAAGCATAGGTATGACTTGGAATATAAAAATATGAGCATTATATGGGAATATAAAGTCCTCCATTCTCTTATCATGCAACATGTCAAAAGCAATATCAAAATTTACCTCCTTTCATGGTTTTCAAGAAAAATATGCATTTCATTGTGACTTTCCTTTACTAGGCAATTTCATGATATATCTCTAATGAATCCAATTTTGCATCGTTGAGTTCAATTAAAACTTCCATGACACTAATCAAAATTTTTGATGGGGGTGATTTTTCAAACTTTTGGAAAACATGCATATAAGCACATAGATTGATAATATGAATTCCAAAATAGCCATTTATAAGCAATTCAAGAAATAAACTTTAAATATGCACACATATGGTCAAATAAAATCAAATATGCACAAAGTAAGCTGATGAGCGGTTGTTAGTCGCTTAAACCGTATCAAAATATATTCGAACCTACCTAACTAATGTAGTGTGGTAAGCACGAGTCGATCCCACAGAGAATCAAGTTATTCCTAAGTTAAGTTTATTTACCAATTAGTATGAAACGGGGGGTTTTTGAGTGGTGAAAACAAGAAAGAAAATAAAATAAACTATAAACAAATTAATGGAGATAACGATTACTAAAATAGTTTCATCTACAAATATCCACTTTAGTTGGTTGAATTGATATTGTAACTTCCTCTTGTCCTTTTAGATTTCCTATGAATGCCCTTGTCCCGACCTAATATAGTTACTAGTCCAACCAGTCCTAGCAACCCTTATCAATCGAACAGTCCCTAAAGAAGTATTTAACCCAATTGATAGCTTTAAGTTCAGAGATTAACCAAGGTATTTGCAGTCCCTAAAGAAGGATTGAACAACACATCCAACTTCCTACTCATTCAATTAGTTCAACCAGCCCTAAAGGAACAAGTTTGCCACTTAGGTTAAGGTTCGCAACCAGGAATCTACAAAACCTTAGCAATTGAATTGATTCTAACTAGTTGCGCGGGCTAGATAGAATAAAACAATCAAACATTCAAGCACAAAGAAGTCGAAACATTCAATATAGGAAATAAGGAACAAGAATTAGAAACTCACAATCAATCCAAACAAAGCTTCAAATTGTAGACGAAACGGTAGAGTCTAGATCTCCATAAAATTAAAACAAAAGACAATTAGGGTTAAAGATGAATCAAACTGGTCTCCGGTATTCGGCCGTATGTTCGGCCTCCCTTTATGCCGTATGAATAGAATGAATATATATAGTATCGCAATGCAACCGTATACTCTTCCTAATCTATCTATCTAATATTTATTCTATAATCTATCCTAATTTAATATATAATATTGATATAGGTACTTCTATCTATTTCTAAATATATGATAAAACTTGTAACGAAGCTGTTGAGATGCTCGCCGCCTTCCTTCAATGGAATTCATCCGATTTAACCGGTTGATCCGTAATTTGAGTAACATGCAACTCTCCCCCGACCTTATATAATTTGTCCAAATACAATTTATTCCGAATTCGCTCCAAAATACCTGAAATCAATAAAACATGGGTGTAGACTCCGAAAACTAAATAATAACAAATAAGATATAAAACGTGTAAATATGCTCTAAATTAATATGCAAATCTATACTAAAAACACGACTAAAATATACTCTATCAAACTACCCCATGCTTAGACTTTTGCTTGTCCCCAAGCAAAACAATCACAAAACAAAGACACCTTGTACTTAAACTGTGCATGATATGTATTATAACTAAGCTAAATACAACCTATTATGACCATCTAAATGCATGCTATCATAAGCTCTTCCCCCCACCCCATACTTAAACATTTCAGTGTCCTCACTGCATAAGAACAAGAGGAAAGAAAGAGACTCACTAGACAGGTGTGTAGAACGTCGGAATCGAGTATTGAAGAAGCTACGGAAGTGGTCGATTTCGACGAGAGTAGTCGACGTCGACTACTGCTACTCGATATCGAGTACAGTGAAAGTCTCCAGGGTGATCCTCCCTCGACCACATGCTAATTTGCTCGTGATGGGTGGTCGACGTCGAGTAGTCTACTAGACGTCGAGTACTTCTGCAACTCTTTTACGTGCAAGACTTTTTTATGCATATAATATCCATAATAGCAAAATCCAGAAATAATGTCTCAAAACCAAAACCAAAAGCATTATAAGCATTAAATCCCGAAGGTAAAGTGGAGTCTAAGTCAGTCTTTAGCTCATACTGCGTCATAAGAAATATCCCAGCCAAACAGCACAAAGCACTCATGGATCTGTAAACAAACCTTTAAAAGAAAAATGGGAAAAAAAGTCAAATCAAGCCACGCATGCGGGAACGGAAGTCCTTGCTGTAATAAATATGACAACTAATATTGTAATAAAGATGCTCTAATGCAGTACGAGAATTAAACACACAAGGCATGCTGACAATTCGTGTGTGTGTGTGTATGCGCGCGCGCGCATGTGTGTGTGTTGGTGCACGTGTAGAAAGATGTAAAGGCGCCCAAAGAATGACAAGTCACATATCTAAACTCTCAGTCATAAGCTCATTCGGGGATGAATATCTCTCTCACATGTACGTGCCTCAATCGAGGCCGAATGTATCCATGCCTCGGACGGGGTTGGAAGTCTACACCTCAATCGGGGCGGGAGACCCGGTCATCGCCGTAGTCATATATGTATAGTTAGATAGAAAATCAAGCTCAAGATCTCATATGACTCTATCAGGACGAACCCGATTAGGCTGGGTTGTCCAATGACCATAGCAACGACTCTAGGACTCACAATTAACGGTCGTTCTCTAAGAAACGCATAGTGTAAACAGAAACTCATTCAATTGTGCAACCCTAAGCAGGATACTACATGAATCATGCGATTATGCATATGCAATACCTAACATAAAATGCAACAACAGGAATAAGAGTCCAACTTGAAAAAGCCCCTCAGGGAACTTACCTGGAGAAGCACAGAATCCAAGCAATATCAAGCAATCCACTCAGGTCATAAAGCGCATAACATATAACATAAGATATGCATAAGTCTATGTTTAAATCACATGAGGCGCCACTAACGAACACATACAATTTCACATAAATCTTGGGACATCGCCACTTAATCATTTTTATCATACTCATCATGTGTCAATTTAATATTCCTTCATGCATGCGCTCATCGGCATATCATTTCAATAATATACCATTCCGCACATATCATCTCAGATACATCTCATATGCCATCGCATATAGCATGCCCATACCTCATATTATCATATAGTATTTCATAGTTTATCGCACATGTAGCACAACATTCATCATCTTCTATTATTCCACATCATCATGCTTGCACTTATATAACATATCAATGCTTAGTTCTCCTACTTGGCACATCATGCATGCTCTACAATCATGCTCGTAATCAATTCATAAGGTTCTTCATGCCTCATTGTATATTCATATCATAATATATCATATCACATAACTTCATATATACAATTAGGAGTGGCCACGGGTCGGACTCGCCAGGTCGACAGGTTTGACCCACCGAGTCAAGGGTCAGGGTTGCTCGACCCGAACCCTAACCCAAAAATTCACGGGTTGACGGGTTCGGGTCGACCCGTTGACCTGCCGATCCGCCGAGTCGACCCGTTGACTGAACGGGTTCCCATAAGTCTATGTTTGAGGGTTTGTGTGAGTTCAGGATAAGGGGGAATGTGTATATAAGCTATGTTGTTGATAAGACCACAAGCAATGGAGGGGGAGTATTTGGTATTTTGCCCAAAAAGAAGGGAACATGTGAGGAGAGGGAGGTGTGATGGTTGGTGGAAGGAAGATGAATCGAAGGTGAGGAGGAAGTTTCCTTGGATTCAAATTCATCTCACAAGATCATGGGCTGAAATTCGGATAGATATGGGAGAAGAAGACAAAGCTTGTGGTTTTGAAAGCGAAAATTCAAATTTCCGACGTTAGTTCCCAAAAGTTAGTTTCCCGAATCCCGCTCTCCCGATTTTACCCTGACTCGATCAAATTAGTGTTTCAAAATCATGAGGATATCGACATCAAAAGTTCGTTTCATATACCTAGGTGGAATGATGGAATTGTCCTTCAAAAGTTCAAATTTTGGCTGGAATCTGCTTCAAAGATTTTAAAATACGATATTCAAGGTAGGGATGAGGATTTTCAAAATATTCAAATTTTTTGACTTAAATCCATTCTCGATAAAATATATTTTAAAACCCGAGGTCCTTACATCATCCTCCTATAAAAGCAGGTATCTTCACCAAGACTAAAATCATTTTCAAAGCCATAGGAACTTTTCAAAATCTGAGGCAACTCTTCCTAGATTAGTCAATCTGATTTCCACTCATTCAAGCATAATATCATCCACCTTTAAGGGATACTCTCATATTCCATTTCTATGTTCCTTTCTTAAAATCAGTTTCAAGCTATCAATATCAGGATATCATCGTGCTTGACGACAATCATCTTATAATGTCAACAACTCAAAACAACAACATCGCGGAACTCATTTTTAAAATTTTCAACACTTCAAGATGACGATGTCAATCAATTCAAAGCATCACATTTCATTAATTAACTAGCAACATAGCAAAATCCATTACAACAAGGATGTCATCCTATCAGAATGTCAAAAGGTTGGCACATCAAAATTCACATCATATCAAGATCTCAAACATCATTTTAGCCAAGGATCAACTCCTCAAAATGTCATAGTTGCATGGGTCATCACAAGATCTAACATATAAGGCTTAGGGCATCATCATTTCATAATTCATCACATTACCACATATATAATATCAATATCTATCATCAAATCAGTCTTCAAGGTATCAACGCATAGGGAATGTCAATCGTAATCCCATCTCAGCATTTCAAGTTCAAGTTATCAACATATGAATTCGTCATGATAAGAACATCATCCTATCCAATGGACAACACCTAAACATACCAAACGTGGCACAATCAACACATCAACATAAGCAACATCATGCTATTAAGCTTCAACAATACGATGGTTTAGTAGCATATCAAAGCGCAAAATATCTCATAATGCATATTTTATATAAGCATTGTAGCTAGGTTTGAGTGCATTTAGATAGGTTTCTTGTATGTGTTTTGTTTAATTTGCATTGTTTTGCATTTAAGTATTCGAGTTTGGAATCTACGTTATTTTGTGTTTATTTTGCAGTTTTACAATATGAGCTTGGAGGGAGGCTTGAGAGATTGTGGGTTGCTTTTACCAGTTGTAAATGTCGTTGTCTTGTCCCTCAAATACAGTTTATATATATAGACACACACACACACACACACACACTAACTCAATGCTAAACAAAAGATTAGTATAGCAGACAAGTAAGTAGTCGATCACCCAAAGAAGACTATTCGTGTATTCTTATGGTGATTTCTCCAGACCAATAACAATAAGGTTGTAGTAAACAATTGAAATAGGCAAAATAAACTAAGAAGAGTAATGATTGCAAAGTAGTGATAATATGATGAAAACGCTTCATCTGTAATTCTCAATAATGGTTGGGGTTCAAGATCATTGGATTGATTTCATAGTTATTCATAAATTATGCCGACTTGACTAAATTAGACCAATCTTAACGAATAATCACTTATTCAAAGTAACACTACAAAGAATAGCATTAAGAACCAAGTACTTTGGCTAATTGGCAATATCAATTTGACGCAATTAGGAATGAAACGAATACAAAACGCAGAGCTTTTAACCCTAATAACATAGAATCAACAAAAACCAATGATCATCATCCCACAGAGATAATCAACACTAGTATAGGATCAATTGCTCTCGCTTGCTACATAGAAACCAATCCAAAGAAAGAAATCGCTAGCGGAGATGTCTAGATGATCAATCAAAAGGGAACACACGTAAATATATAATCAATGAAGAACAAAGATAATGAAATAACTTAGAAATAATAGTATGAAATCAAATCCTCACAATTCATCCAACCATGTCTTCGAATCACAAGCGAAACTATGAGTTTAGCAACTCATAGCCAAAGTCTCTCTCTCTCTCTCTCTCTCTCTCTCTCTCTCTCTCTCAAAGTCACACAAGAACATCACACACAACTTAATAGAATAAAAACAACCTAAATAGAGTCGTGTCAAAACTAGGGCAAATAATACTAATAATAATAAAAAAAAATAGAATCTTCGGACGAAATCACGAATCCTGAACACTGTAGGACCAACGGGTGCTGGTATTGGAGCGGTGGGTGCTGCTATTCTGGCTTCACAATTCCTCTCCAGCTTCGTCATTGTGCTACTTAGCTCCCTTGATGCTCCTTCTTAGCCTCTCTTATACTCCAAAATCAACTCTTCCAAAACTCTCAAGCCTCCCTTCAAGCTCGGATTATAAATCTACAAAATAAAAACAAAATAACATAGATTCCAAAATCGAATACTTCTAATTGCATTGATTTCTATGAGATTAGGGTTAAAGGATTTGTACTCTTTTGACATTCTAATTGCATTGAGATTTGATATAGCTAATTTGCCAAGTACTTTGGGAATTTGTGTTATTCTATGTTGTATTGCATAGAGTGTATGAGATTGGTAAGCATGTGAGGATAACGATCTATCTAAACAAGAATAGGAATAACCATTGATATAAATTGCTTTGCATTGATTTGAGAATAACAATAAAATCATGTACATGAATGATCAAGTAGCTTGTATGCTCATCAATCCAACCTCACAAGGAAGAATGTGTGTTTCTCTCACTGTCATGTGTTTAGGCTTTAAGCATACACTCAACTCAATTCCATATGCAACATCATTATTAAATATTGACACTTATATCACAAAATCTCCACCGGATATATCAATGCAAAACAAGAAACATCAAGAGAACTTTCGCATAATGGAAGACTTCAAAGAAGACTCCATTCGGTGGGGTTGTAATGGGGTTTGGAAGAAACATAAAGGCAGGGAATTGTATTTAGTCACATGGTGCTTTCAACTCCGATAACTAAGATTCCTAAAACTTCCAACATAACTCAAAACAACTTAAAAAGATACATCAAGCTCTCATAAGAACAACAACTCTCAATAAACTCTAAAAATATAATCAATAAACTCTCAACTCAAGATTGTTGTAAGGAGGAAATCGAGTTTAAAATATAATGAAATAGATCGAACCAGATTCGTGCCAACGCAAATGATTACAAGACCTCCTCCTGATGTAGTAGCAGGAAGTCAGGATCGATCCTCGAGGAAGCGTGTCAGCGGATCTCAGGTAGCGGCAAATCTCACAGACAGACAGAAATAACAGATAAAAGCAGAAAATAAAGCAAAGCAATAGTTTTTGGTCGATATCGACTACTGTAACTCGATATCGAGTATGAAAATCGACCAACAGTAAGTCAAAATCAACTAACAGAAACAAAACTCAACAAAATCAACTCGACCTCGATAAACTTTACTCGACGTCAACAAGATACCTCGATGTCGACTAAACTTCTCGAAATCGAGTAACAACAGAAACTTAAATTTATAACTTTTCGTAACACAGAACACGATTTTCGATGAAATAAATCAATAAACTAAAGACTTTCAAGATCAGGGTTTCAACACCACAACGATAACCATGCAAAATAACACATAAAGGCATAAAAGATCATGCTTTTCATCAAATAACTTTCGTTACTAACAAATAGGAATATAGAGGCTTTCGCATAAACCCTAATTGTTACTAACCCTTTTCACATAATTAACCCAAGTTGTATTAAGATCACTTTCGCTTCAATAACACAAACAAGGATCTCCTTCAACCTTCGCAAAAGAATCATGCTCATAGGGATATAAGACGAATTGCATAAAAAGATCAAACCTTTACCGCATCACATCACATGGCTACCGTCGGGCTCACCTCGACCCTATAAGTGGGTGGACTACTCGCTCTTCATCATGAATAAAGACATTAATAACAAAAGGAAATAACTTTGCGTTAAAATAAAATTAAAAAGAAAGCTTACAACCGAACAAGCCAAATCCGCTCTCGCCTTTCCACCTTGCTCTCGCCACAAGCTCTCTCTCTCTCTCTCTCTCTCTCTCTCTCTCTCTATGTAACTACTTCCTCTCAAATTGAATGCTTAGAAATCAGCCCCTAAGGCTTTATTTATAGCCTTCATTCCAAGCTAATCTAGGAAAGAAAACTATATCTATATCTAGTTCTATCTATCTTTTATCTAAAGATTAAATAATGGAAATAAATAAATAAATCTAAAAGGAATTATATCTAATTGTGGATAGATCTTCCTTCTCCTTGATAGCACTCGATAGATCTTGATGGAATTTGGTCTTGAAAATATCTCCGTTGGACTTTAGATAGAACCTTAACAAGATCTAGATTACTCGACGTTGGCTACTGGGGGTTTCCTCGATATCGAGTAGTTTCCTCGATATCGACCAACTTTTCTCCGTCTTCAACTTCTTCGTCGATCTCGGCTCCAGGATGCATGTCGACTTTGATTTTTCCTCGATATCGAGTTAACTTCCTCAACATCGACTTCTGTCTTCCAGCTCCCAGCTTCCTCGTCGACTCCGGGGTCTTCACTCGATTTCAGGTTACTCGATATCGAGTAAAACAACTCGATATCGACTAACTTCCTCAGCTCTGCTCGATTCTTGGTTGTCCGAGTGGAAATCGACTTGACTGTACTCGACATCGACTAAGCTTGGTCGAAATTGATCAGATGTTGTCGAGTCGATTTTTCTTGTTTCCAGCTCGATTTGTCCTGGTTCTGCTGCTCCTTGACCTCGGACTTCTGTAGTTGACTTCGAGCTTTTCCTTCCTTTTCAGAACTGCTGTAAATTGCTTCGTTTTCTACGAAATTAAACAGAAACTGGTGTAGATTCCATAATTTGGCAAATAAGCATAAACTACATAGATTCTGTACTATTATAACCCAAATGTATGAAATACATGCAGAAAATGATATAAAAGTGACTATAAAACATGGCGAATTAGGCTCACAACAAACACCCAATACTTAAGCTTGCTTATCCTCAAGCAATACTTTTAATTATCATTCAGGGGAAGAAATCAAAACTCTCAACATATTAGATTCGTTCTTATATGTCCCTGCAATTAATTACCATCCTCGAAAAGGTACTAGTGTCACAAATCCATGCATGTGCAATTTAAAAAGCAACATCTACTCACAAAAGGAGGGTTATGCAAAAACAATTCATAATTGACAGCATTAATAATCAAGAGGACTTTAATTTAAGCTCATGAAGGAGTAGATTGGTAAAAGGCTAAAGGTGGGCAATATTTGGCAATGTGGTGCTAATGATCCGGGGAAATGGAGTATTTCCAAACTTTCATACCACATTCCTTCTTCCTTTGAATCATCACCTTTCATAATGCTTTTACCTATCTGACCTCAGCACTGTCTTCTCCCAAGTCGCAAACATGGGTGTCATGAATGGCCTCAGATACTTAGTGCTTTGGACTCCTCACCTGTGTGTCCCATCTCACTGAACTATTATCTCAGCAAGCAGGGTCGATCCACCTTTATCTCCTGAGGTGATCGGATTTTTTTTTCACTCATTAAATTTTCCATAATCTTTCCAATTTCCCGCCAAACTCCATATATGATATATAACAACACAACAACCATATAATAATCTCCATAATGTAGCATCATTCTCAACATAATCCCCGGATAGGAAATAAGGTAAAGAATGGCAATATTTAGATCATGTGGAGCAAATATGAAATAAGGCATAATATGGCACTTGTGATGCATAAGCATATGTATGGCTAGGGAATATAAACATATGAGCTTTATATGGAAATATAAAGTCCTCCATCTTCTTATTATGCAACATGTCAAAAGCAACATCAAATTTTACCTCATTTCATGGTTTTCAAGAAAATAATGCACTTCATTATGACTTCCCTTTACTAGGAAATTTCACGTAATATCTCTAACGAATCCAATTTTGCATCGTCAAGTTCAATTTAAGCTTCCATGACACTTATTCAAAAAAATTCAATGGGGGTCATTTTTCAAACTTTGGAAAACATGCATATAGGCACATGAATCAATAATGAATTCCAAAATAGCCATGTATAAGCAATTCAAGAAATAATGCACAAATATGGTCAAATAAATCAAATATGCACAAAGTAAGCCCTTCCCCCACCCCATACTTAAACATTAAATTGTCCTCACTGTATAAAAACAAGGGTAAAGAAAGAAACTCACTAGACAGGTATGCAGGACGTTGAAAATCGAGTGTAATGTTGCTGCAGAGTTGGTCGAAATCGACAAGGCTAGTCGATTTCGAGGAGATTGGTCGATGTTGACCAAGTCTACTCGAGTTCGAGTAACTTGTTGCCTACAGGGTGATCCTTCTCGACCATAGGCTCCTTTTTTCTCGAGATGTGTGGTCGATTTCGAGTAACTTACTCGATGTCGAGTAAGTCTGCAGCTTTTTCCTCCCTGCAAGATTCGTTAGAAAAGAAATACCCACAATAGAAAAACTAAAAGTTCAAAACCAAAAACAAACAAAAGCAACAATGTCCAAAAGTCCCAAAAATAAATGTCTATTTACAAGCTCTAGATTTTATAGTCGCTAGGCCGACTTTCTCCGTTAAGCTCAAGGTGGCATTTGCAGGGCCCATGTAGCTTGGGCTTCAAATAGGACTCCATTCTTGTCCATCAGCTGCAGTCCGCCTGCATGGATCTTAATCACCATGAAGGGTCCCATCTTCTTTTTGTTGAACTTGTTAGGAAACCAATGATCCTTTGATTTGACAACATAGACTTTGTCACCCACTTCATAGTCTTTAAGCTCATCATTGGAAATCCTACATAATCGCACATACCAAGGCAAACCTCTCCCATGTATAGATAAATTTTTAATGGAAATAGGAGAAGAAGGATCCATACCTTGGCTTACCTTCGCAGAATTGGATTCGGGGACCTCAGTGTTTGGTCGATTTCGAGTAAGATTACTCGATATCAAGGAGTTGGGCTCTTCTGGTGGACTGCTGGTCGAAGAAAGTGGAGTCGAGGAAGAAAGATGTTGGTCGATGTCGACCAAATTGGTCGATATCGAGTTGTCCTCGGCCTCCAGTGGATTGCTCGTCGAGGAAGGAGAAGTCGAGAAAGACGGATTTTGGTCGATGTCGACCAATTTGGTCGATGTCGAGTTGTCCTCGGCTTCGAGTTGGTTGCTCGACGAAGCTGCTGCTGGTGGAGGGCTCTGATTTTGGTCGACATCGACCAAGTTACTCGATGTCGAGTAACTCTAGTCGACTTCGACCCCATACTTGAATTCTGTCAGAACATCCGAAAAATAGTTAGTCCAAATCGACGTACCTTGGTCTATGTCGAGTGGATTCTCAGCTTCTTTGTTTAGGATGGCCATGATCTCCTCCACCTGGCCTTCCATATCCCTTTTTTCTAGCTCTTCGGGAGTCATATTTCTTACCTTAGGCACCCCGCAAGTAATGTAACAAGCTGATATAGATTTTACCTCTTCCATGAGACCTATATGCCTTCCCGTTTTATTAAAGGAATACTCAATTACCTCATCGCTGATGTTGAAAGGGAGCACTCCCTTCCTTACGCTTATGTTGGCATCCATCGTCACCAAGAAGGGTCTTCCTAGAATAATTGGATAAGTAGGGTCCTCCGCCATATCAATAACTAAGAAATCAGCAGGGACGAAGAATTTACCTACTTGTACTGGTACATTGTCCACCATGCCTGTTGGGATGACCACCGTGTTGTTTGCCATATAAAGTTTAGCATCCACAGGCTCTAGGGCACCTATCTTAATCTTGGACCATATTGACAGAGGCATTATACTTACACTAGCTCCAAGATCACATAATGCATTAAATTTATATTGACCAAATCCAATGGTTATAGCAAACTTTCCTGGATCTGGCCTTTTCTCAAGTATGTCCATATGGCTGCACTCCTCTGCTATCTCAGCCATTGACTTCTTTTTGCTTAGGATCTCCTCTAGGAACTTGACATATGATGGCATTTCATTAAGAGCTTCTGTGAAGGGTATGGGGACATTTGAGCCTCTGAAGCATCTTTATAAAGCGCTGAAACTTCTTCTATGCTGGATCCTTTGGAGATTTTGTCGGGAAAGGCAGCTTCTTTTTCTTGTTCGGAGCCAGAACAGATGTCGGAGGTGTTGCAGCTTCCTCGATGTCGACTTGAGTTTCCTCGACATCGACTTGATGTTGCTCGACATCAACCAGTTTCCTCGATGTCGAGTTGGAGTGCTGTGCAGACGAATCTTGGCCAAGCTTCTCCTCGACGTCGACTTGATGTTGCTCGACATCGACCAAATTCTGGTCAACATCGACTTGCTGTTGGTCGACATCGAGTTGTTTCTCAGCTTCTTTGTCCTGTTGCTTTCTGGCCTCTGGCTCGCGTAGTTGATGCCTGCTCCTGAGCTTTACGGCTGCGATGTGTTAGGTCTTCCCCTTGGGATTTGGTACTGAAGATCCAGGGAGCGTACCTGACTGTCTGGGGACGTCTGCTGCTAGCTGGCCAATCTGTGTATCAATCGATTTCCTCCAGACATTGATTTCTCCAAGCCTAGTGTTGACACCATGTATCTGAGTGTAGAAGGAATTGAAGGACTGCTTGGTGTCTGAATGGTTCCTCCGCATTTCCTCAAGGATGGTTTGTAGGTCATCCCTCTTCTGGTCCCTTTCCGGATGTCTTGGAGCTCGGTATGGCGGGGGGTTCCTAGGGGCACCTTGGTTCCATTGTGGTTGCTGAAACCTTTGGTCTCCCATATAGCGATTGGGACCCCCTGCGTAAGCCACCTCTTCGTGGTTTTCTGCCATCCTAACTTGCTCTGTGTATGGACACTCAGTAGTGGTGTGCTGTTGTGATCCGTATTCGATGCAGGGCTGGTTGACAGAAAGATACTTGACTTGCTTGAGGAGCTTGCGATTCTGATCTCTGTAGTATTGCTCCTTGACATCTGGGTCAATTTCCTTAGAAGGCTCATAGAGGGGCATGGATGGGGCTGTTCTTGCATAGGCATTCTCATCATAGTTTGTCGGAGTCCGATACTTATTGTCGTAGTTGGTAAGCTTGTCGAGGGTGGCCTATGCGTCAGCTGGCGGCATTGTCAGATACTCATAATGAGTATACTGGTTGATCCTATCCTTAGTAGCTAGGTCAAGAAAATTGAAGAAGATCTCCTGAACGACATAGGGTGGCTGTCCATGTGTAGGGTAGGATCGCAGTAGATCCTTATAGCGTTCACATTCTTTTGCTAGCGGCTCCTCAGGCTTCTGTTTGAAAGTTGTAATCTTCTGGCGGAGGAACGCTGTCTTGGCAAGAGGAAAGAATTTGTTGAGAAATTCCTACTTTACTTCAGCCCATGTTGTGAGGGATCATGGAGGGAGACCTTCAAGCCACTTCAATGCTGGACCGGCTAGAGACCATCGAAAAGCTTTCATCTTGACATATTCCAGAGTAGTACCTTCAGCAAGAGTATGACACATGTCAGAAAAATTGGTAATATGTTCAAGAGGGCATTCATTAAATCTACTATAGAATGCATTATTTCTAATCTAAATCAGGAAAGGAGTGCGAATTTCAAAATTGTTTTCAGGGATTAGAATGGCCGATTCAGGCATGACGAGAGTCGGGTGCATGTAATCCTCTGCAGTGGTAGGGTATTGGGCAAGCTCAGCTTCCACCTGCCTCCTTCGCTCAGCTTTCTGTGTAGTGCGTGCTCTCTCAGCGGTGAGAGCAGTATCCTAGGCGGCTAGTTCTGTCCTAAGCCTCTGTATCAGCTGTTCCTGTGTTTCTGCGGCCGCCATGGCTTTTTTCAATTTAGCGTGGACGTGTATAAGGCATTCCGGGTTGCCCAAGGCGTCAAACTCAAGCTGTTGACCAGAACGGCGCATACACTGCATAATCAAAACTTAAAGAAAAAGTGAGATCTAACTACCTAAGGCGCGAAAGATTGCTTCCCCGGCAACGGCGCCAATTTGTTGTAAGGAGGAAATCGAGACTTGCAATTCAAAATATAAATAAAGTAAAGCAAACCAGATTCCGTCCCTTGCAAATAATTACAAGACCTCCTCCTGATGTAGCAGCAGGAAGTTAGGATTGATCCTCGAGGAAGCGTGTCAGCGGATCTCAGACAGTGGAAAGATCTCACAGACAGAAAATTAAATAGAAAGACAAAAATAACAGAGAAAAGCAGAAAAGAAAGCAAAGCACAGAAAATTGGTCGATATCGACCACTGTTACTCGATATCGACTTGACAAGAGGGTTTCTCGACCAAATAAATTTATAGTCAACACCCCCATTATAGTATAGGAGAGTCAGGTTCGTCGTCAGGAGAGAAGTTAGCGGTTCTAGGTTTAGTGTGTTTTGGGGTTCAGGGATAGCGGGAAGAGGTGATGAGGGTGGCTGTCGGCGTCGACTAAGACTTGGTCGATGTCGAGGGAATGATAGGAGAAGAGGTGGTCGGTGTCGGGTAACTTTGCAGGATAAAAATAATGAAATAAAATAAATAAAGATGCAAACTTCTAAGGTTAGGGATCACCACAACAATAAACATATGTGTAGATTATAATAACATAAAGATGCATGCTTTATATCAAATAACTTTTGTTATTAACAAACAGGAATATAGAGGCTTTCGCATAAACCCTAAGTGTTACTACCCTTTTCTTAATTAGGATCAACCAACTTTCGCAAGCAAAGCCTAATTACTATCCAAATTCATAATTAATTCACTTTCGCTTCATAATTGCGAATAAGGAATTGTCCTCGACTGTCGCAAAGGATTAAGCACATAGGTAGATAATGATAAAGACATATATATTCATGGATTTATAAATCAATCACACATATCTATGTTGGGATCACCCCAACCCTAGAAGAAGGAAATTAGAAACAAGACATAATAAAAGAAACTAACTTTAACATTCAAAATAAAACTTAAACTTACAACCGTTCGTCTCCTTCCTCCTCTCTCTCTCTCTCTCTCTCTCTCTCTCTCTCTGTCTCTCTCTCCTCTCTCCTCTCTCCTCTCTCGCATCCTCTCTCTCTCCTTGTGCCCGAAGACGGCTTTGCTTGAATGAATGAAAATCAGCTCCCTAATGCCTTATTTATAGTGTTCATTCCCTAGATAATCTAGGAAAGAATAATCTATCTATATCTATATCTATCTATCTATTATTTAAAGATTAAAATTGGAAATAAAGGAAATAAATCTTAAAGGAACTATATCTAAAGTAGATAAATATCTCTTCCATCTTGATAGATCTTGATAGAATTTGATCTTGTAGATATCTCCATTGGACTTTGGATAGAACTTTGATTAGAACTCGGACTAGCTCGAAATCGGCCATTGTTGGTCAAGTCAATATCGACTTGGGTCACTCGATATCGACCTGTGATTTTCCTCTTCAGCTTCTCGACTCGATCTCGGCCTCCAGGATGAAAATCGACCAGCTTCAACTCGATATCGACTTAGGTAGGTCGATATCGACCTTCGTCTTTCCTTCTCCAGATTCTCGGGTCGATTTTTGGGTCTCTGCTCGATTTTGGGCAACTTGATATCGACTTGGGGTAGTCGATATCGACCTCTTCCTTTCTTACTTAGTCGATTCTGGCATATCTGGGTGGAAATCGAGTGGCTTCAACTCGATATCGACTTAGTTAGGTCGATATCGACTTGTGTAGACCTCCATATATTGCAAATAAACATAAAATACACAAATTATGTATTATTCTAACCCAAATGTATGAAATGCATGCAGAAATCGATATAAAAGTAGATATAAAACATGAAAAATTAGGCTCACAACAAACACCCCATACTTAAGCTTGTTTGTCCTCAAGCAATACTTTTAATTGTCATTCAGGGGAAGAAATCAAAACTCTCAACATCTTAGATTCATTGCCATATAACCCTGCAATCAATTACCATCCTCGAAAAGGTACTAATGTCACAAATCCATGCATGTGCAAATAAAAGCAACATCTACTCATAAAAGGAGGGTTATGCAAAACAATTCATTCATGACAAAGAATTAATAATCAAGAGGACATTATTTTAAACTCAATAAGGAGTCGATTGGTAAAAGGCTAAAGGTGGGATATTTTTGGCCATGTGGTGCTAATGTTCCGGGGAGATGGAGTACTTTCCAAATTTTCATACCACATTCCTTCTTCTTTTGATTTCTCATATTTCTCTCATTCGCTCATTGCTTTTTTCAATATTATGCTTTTACCTCTCTAACCTCAGCACTGCCTTCTCGCAAGTTGCAAACATGGGTGTCATGAATGGCCCCGAATACTTAGTGCTTTGGACACCTCACCTTGTGTCCCATCTCGCCGGACTATTATCTCAGCGAGCAGGGTCAATCTGCCTTTATCTCCTGAGGTGATTGGATTTTCTTTCACTCATTAAATTTTCCATATATTTTTTTCAATTTCCTACCAAACTCCAATAATAATAACAACACAACAACCATATAGTAATCTCCATAATGTAACACCATTCTCAACATAATCCCCGGATAGGAAATAAGGTAAAGAATGGGCAATATTTAGATCATGTGGAGCAATAATTGAAATAAGGCATAATATGGCTTTTGTGATGCATAAGCATGGGTAAGGCTAGGATATAAACATATGAGCATTATATGGAAATATAAAGTCCTCCATCCTTTTATCATGCAACATGTCAAAAGTAACATTAAATTTTACCTCCTCTCATGGTTTTCAAAAAAATATGCACTTCATTGTGACTTCCCTTTACTAGGAAATTTCATGTTATATCTCTAATGAATCCAATTTTGCATCGTCGAGTTCAATATAACTTCCATGACACTAATCAAAATTTTCAATGGGGGTGGTTTTAATAAATTTTGGAAAACATGCATATAAGCACATAAATAAAATATGAAATCCAAAGTAGCCATGTTTAAGCAACTCAAGACATAAACTTTAAAAATATGCACAAATATTGTCAAATAAAGTTAAATATGCATAAAGTAAGCCATTCCCCCACCCCATACTTAAATTTTACAGTGTCCTCACTGTATAAAAAATAAGGGTAAAGAAAGAAACTCACTAGACAGATGTGCAGGATGTCAAAAATCGAGTGCAAATGTTGCTGGCCCTGGTCGATTTTGAGTTTACTTGGTCGATATTGACCTACTGTACTCGATTTCGACTCCTTGTTTTCTTCCTTGTCCTTGAAAAAAATTAGAAGAGAAATACCGACAATAGAAAATAATGTCCAAAACTAAAAACAAAAGCAACAATGTCCAAAAATCCCCAAAAAAGTAATTGTCTATTTACAAGCTCTAGATTTTATAGTCGCTAGGCCGACTTCTCCATTAAGCATTAGCCTGGCTCATCTTTGTCCGGAGGTATAGGTGGATCTAGTGGTTCCTCCGGTGGTGGGAAGCGTGGGATGTCATCCGGGGGCATCGTATGAAGAAGCTTAAGCCTCCCCGAGTGGACGCTCCATGGATCCACCCATTAATCTTCCTTGGCTCGAGCTAGCATGTATAAGGGAAGATATAAAGAAAATATACATACCTTATCATCATACCTCTTCCGCTTCATATGTTGATTTGTTTGTGCGTCTCCACCACAGCAAAACGGTGGAGTGGGGGGAGATATTTCCACCTCATCATGCGGAGCTTCATGCCACTTTGCTAGGACCCCATACTTGAATATGAACATCGGTTTCTCAAAATTATCGGGGATAGCCTTCACCTTGTAAGGTAAAATTAATCTTGGGATGCCCTGGTCAACAATGTCCAACTTCTTCCCTTCTAGTGCTATTTCGCCTTGGGATCCTTCATATGATTCATCAACAATAGGTAGCAAAGTAGGAATGAAATTCGAGGAAGGACATACCTGGTTGTCGACATCGAGTGGGTCAATTGGCTCAGCGAGAGGAGGGCATGGTCCTTTAGACTGAATGGAAGCCTCAAGCCTTCCAATTTCGTCTTTCAACCGGGCTATTTCCTTTAATCATGCCTCCTCCACTGCGATCCTATTTCTCCGTCTCAAATCTTGAAACCATTCTTCCCATGCAGGATTCCCTTCGACAAAGTCTTCCATCCTTGTACCTAAGCTTTGAAATCAAAATCAAGAACACAAATTAGTAGCAAAAGCTTGGCACACAGTTGGTACCGACGAGGTAGGTGGTGGTAGGGTATTTGATAGGGTTAGAAGAAGGGATGGGATTTTCTGAACCTTTAAACACAATTAAACTAGGCGCGATTGATATCTCCCCAGCAACGGCGCCAATTTGACGAGAGGGTTTCTCGACCAAATAAATTTATAGCCAAGATCCCGCTATAGTATAGGGGAGTCAGGTTCGTCCTCAGGAGAGAAGTCAGCGGTTCTAGGTTTAGTGTGTTTTGGGGTTCAGGGATAGCGGGAAGAGGTGATGAGGGTGGCTGTCGGCGTCGACTAAGACTTGGTCGATGTCGAGGGAATGATAGGAGAAGAGGTGGTCGGTGTCGGGTAACTTTGCAGGATAAAAATAATGAAATAAAATAAATAAAGATGCAAACTTCCAAGGTTAGGGATCATCACAACAATAAACATATGTGTAGATTATAATCACATAAAGATGCATGCTTTATATCAAATAACTTTTGTTATTAACAAACAGGAATATAGAGGCTTTCGCATAAACCCTAAGTGTTACTACCCTTTTCCTAATTAGGATCAACCAACTTTCGCAAGCAAAGCCTAATTACTATCCAAATTCATAATTAATTCACTTTTGCTTCATAATTGCAAATAAGGAATTGTCCTCGACTGTCGCAAAGGATTAAGCACATAGGCAGATAATGATAAAGACATATAAATTCATGGATTTATAAATCAAACACACATATCTATGTTGGGATCACCCCAACCCTAGAAGAAGGAAATTAGAAACAAGACATAATAAAAGAAACTAACTTTAACATTCAAAATAAAACTTAAACTTACAACCATTCGTCCCCTTCCTCCTCTCTCTCTCTCTCTCTCTCTCTCTCTCTCCTCTCTATTCTCTCCTCTCTCGCCTCCTCTCTCTCTCTCCTTGCGCCCGAAGACGGCTTTGCTTGAATGAATGAAAATCAGCTCCCTAATGCCTTATTTATAGTGTTCATTCCCTAGATAATCTAGGAAAGAATAATCTATCTATATCTATATCTATCTATCTATTATTTAAAGATTAAAATTGGAAATAAAGGAAATAAATCTAAAAGGAACTATATCTAAAGTAGATAAATATCTCTTCCATCTTGATAGATCTTGATAGAATTTGATCTTGTGGATATCTCCATTGGACTTTGGATAGAACATTGATTAGAACTCGGACTAGCTCGAAATCGGCCACTGTTGGTCAAGTCGATATTGACTTGGGTCACTCGATATCGACCTGTGATTTTCCTCTTCAGCTTCTCGACTCGATCTCGGCCTCCTTTTAGATCAAACCAGATTCGTGCCCACGCAAATGATTACAAGACCTCCTCCTGATGTAGCAGCGGGAAGTCAGGATCGATCCTCGAGGAAGCGTGTCAGCGGATCTCAGGTAGCGGCAAATTTCACAGACAGATAGAAATAACAGATAAAAGCAAAAAAAAAAAAAAAGCAAAGCAATAATTTTTGGTCGATATTGACTACTGTAACTCGATATCGAGTATGAAAATCGACCAACAGTAAGTCAAAATCGACTAACAGAAACAAAACTCAACAAACTCAACTCGACCTCGATAAACTTTACTCGACGTCGACAGGATACCTCGATGTCGACTAAACTTCTCGAAATCGAGTAACAATAGAAACTTAAATTTGCAACTTTTCGTAACACAGAACATGATTTTCGATGAAATAAATCAATAAACTAAAGACTTCCAAGATCAGGGTTTCAACACCACAACGATAACCATGCAAAATAACACATAAAGGCATAAAAGATCATGCTTTTCATCAAATAACTTTCGTTATTAACAAATAGGAATATAGAGGCTTTCGCATAAACCCTAATTGTTACTAACTCTTTTCACATAATTAACCCAAGTTGTATTAAGATCACTTTTGCATCAGTAACACAAACAAGGATCTCCTTCAACCTTCGCAAAAGGATCATGCTAATAGGGATATAAGACGAATTGCATAAAAAGATCAAACCTTTACCGCATCACATCACATGGCTACCGTCGGGCTCACCCCGACCCTATAAGTGGGTGGACTACTCGCTCTTCATCATGAATAAAGACATTAATAACAAAAGGAAATAACTTTGCGTTAAAATAAAATTAAAAAGAAAGCTTACAACCGAACAAGCCAAATCCGCTCTCGCCTTTCCACCTTGCTCTCGCCACAAGCTCTCTCTCTCTCTATGTAACTCCTTCCTCTCAAATTGAATGCTTAGAAATCAGCCCCTAAGGCTTTATTTATAGCCTTCATTCCAAGCTAATCTAGGAAAGAAAACTATATCTATATCTAGTTCTATCTATCTTTTATCTAAAGATTAAATAATGAAAATAAATAAATAAATCTAAAAGGAATTATATCTAATTGTGGATAGATCTTCATTATCCTTGATAGCACTTGATAGATCTTGATGGAATTTGGTCTCGAAAATATCTCTATTGGACTTTGGATAGAACCTTAACAAGATCCGGATTACTCGACGTTGGCTACTGGGGATTTCCTCGATATCGACCAACTTTTCTCCGTCTTCAGCTTCTTCGTCGATCTCGGCTCCAAGATGCATGTCGACTTTGATTTTTCCTCGATATCGAGTTAACTTCCTCGACATCGACTTCTGTCTTCCAGCTCCCAGCTTCCTCGTCGACTCCGGGGTCTTCACTCGATTTCAGGTTACTCGATATCGAGTAAAACAACTCGATATCGACTAACTTCCTCAGCTCTGCTCGATTCTTGGTTGTCCTAGTGGAAATCGACTTGACTATACTCGACATCGACTAAGCTTGGTCCAAATCGACCAGATGTTGTCGAGTCGAATTTTCTTGTTTCCAACTCAATTTTCCTGGTTCCGCTGCTCCTTGACCTCGGACTTCTGTAGTTGAGTTCGAGCTTTTCCTTCCTTTTTAGAACTGCTGTAAATTGCTTCGTTTTCTGTGAAATTAAACAGAAACTGGTGTAGATTCCATAATTTGGCAAATAAGCATAAACTACATAGATTATGTACTATTCTAACCCAAATGTATGAAATGCATGCAGAAAACGATATAAAAGTGACTATAAAACATGGCGAATTAGGCTCACAACAAACATAACTCTCAAAATAAAAATTTATCCAACTCTCATATGCAATAATAAATAAACAAGGCTCTTATTCTATCAATTTTTCTCCTTCTTTTCTACCTTTTTCTTCTTTTTTTTTCGAAATTTTTTCTTTTCTTTTCGCTTTTTTTTAATCATATGCATGAAATACAAATATGGGGATAAATAAGCACATAACATTACATATTTTTCAAAATCTCTCAACATAAACACGAACCTTAGCTTATCTTCTCAACTCAAAATGATCATCCATAACCAACTCTAAATCATGATTCCCGGAAGGCTCAGGCTTATCATAGGCAAGGAAACATGAAATTTGTGGAGCTTCAAAGAAAAAGGCTAAAGGCTCAAATTGGCTTCAAGCAAAGATATAACATAAGATAGGTATGGATAAATACAGGCTAAAAGGTGCCTCGACCATATACAACTCATAAGCAATGATCATGTATATAATCGGCCTCAATAGTAAATAACCATGTCAATACTCAGAGATAAATGCATAAGAAGAGTAATTCACACAAGAAAAGCAAAAGGGAATATATATGTAATCTCTATAAGGGCAAATTTTCTCACTAGGACAAATTTTTTTTGGGATCTCAATCATGTCAGGAACTTAGATCATACATTCTCAATTATATATACCAAATCATATCTCACATAAAAACAAGTTTTCAAGACAAGGTTAAATCATCCAAAATTCCATGGGATGTATATGATCATGATAAAATGAAATAGAGGAAAAAATAAGCTAGATGAGTATTTGAATAACACATATGTATGCAATGCATGATATTTTTGAAATTTTGACATTTTTCAATTTTTTTTTCATTTTTGATTTTAATAACAACAATAAACATAAACATGATCCATGATAACAACTTTAAACAAAACATGAAACTGAAATCATAAACATGATCTAACTAACATAAACCACATCCCCCACGCTTAAATGTTGCATTGTCCTCAATACATAAATAAAAAGAACAATGAAATAAACCCAAGGTGAAGGAAGGGATAACTAACCAATCACTGGGCAGGCGGAGGGTGGAATCCAGACTGATGGCGAAGCTGACTCAAAAGGCTAATAAGGATGCCCTGGAGCTTCTCGATCTTTTCTCTAAGAGCACTCTGAGCCTAGACCAACTCCTAAAATCGAGCTACTTGTTGTGCCTCAAAGTCTTTCAATCTGCTCTCCAGGTCTGTAATGCGTGTAGTGTCAGGACTGACCGATGGTGACAACTCTATTTGCTTCTCATCAGTTTCACTCTTAGAGTCAGTCATCAAACCAACGGATCTCATTAAATCTTCATCGGGTTCTATATGGTGCATTCAAAAATTAGCTAGCGTGGGGCCTCTAGGTAGGACGGTATGGAGATACTGGTGGTGTGTCTCGCAAGGTCCAGATAACCAATGGAAACCCTCAGTGGCATGTGGTAGCTGCACTAACTCAATCATGTGCTCTAACACTAGCATATCCACATATAAGGTGATGAAGAAAGATCTCTCAGGACTCAGGGAACTAATATCAACTCCATAGTAGTTTGCTAGAAGGGTGATCATGCATCCAAATCAAATAGTCAATGGGCGGTTCTGACAACGGTTCTCGAGCAGCCTCTCACATGCTTCAAAAAACAACTGCACCCAATCAAGAATGATTGTCGCCTCTAGGGTCAAACAATATACAAGTCAACCATCCCCATCGCAACACCTCTCGAACCCTCAGCATCAAATAACGTCGAACCTAATACCCTGAGACATAGTCGAAGAGCCGAGTGTGTAATCATGTCATCAAACTCACTACCCTCGAATCCCTCAGGCATACCAGTCAACTCTTTCTAGAATTCAGCTGGTCTGAGCGCATTCATGGTGGTCTCCCAAGCTGCAAAACAATTCTTATCTATGCCAAAAGCACAAGCAAAAGAACTCTTCGTAGCAAAACACTCCCTCCCCGTCAATTTGAAATGAATGTAGCTAGAAGACCACACCTCTAAAGTTATCGAAAACTTTTTGACTAAATATGGATAAGTGGGTGCACTTTTGCTCACAAATCCTCTCAATCCACTATGCTCATGCAATTCCACGACACAATCCAACAAACCAAGACGTCTAAAACCATCCAAATTGAAAAACTTAGTTTGTGCATAAATTCAATTACCAAGCTTATCCTAACAAGCCTTTTCCATCCCATCAAAATACTTAGGCATAATCAAGAAATTGAAAGATTTCGTTGAAATTGTTCCAATCAATCAGACTCATGATGAAATAGAATCCTGGATGAATTCCCTTGAGTTTCCCCTACTTGATCGGTTAATTACTCCTATTTTTTTTATTTAAAGACGAATGTTCCAAGGGTTGGGCTGTTCGCCCATTAAATCAATCCCTTTTTCTGGCCTTAGGGTGGAGAAATGAAACGAGTAAGACAAAGATGGGCTGTCAAGAATGTAGAGGAGGTAGGATGGGCAGTTAAACCCCGGTTTCATTTTATATACATTAAAAAATAACTCAAATTGTATCTGACCACACTTCCATAGACCACAAAATAAGTGAAGAAAGCAAGAGAACTCACACAAAACCAAGAAAATGACCTCTCTGCGATAGCGGCGGGCGCCTGTGACACCAGAACCCAGACTCCGAATTTCAACGTCGCTGTCCGGACATCCAAATTTCTTCCAATTGTTTTCTTGAAGTACCAAACTTAGTTTCAAAGCCTTTTTTTGTGAAAAGGATGGGTATAATGGTGCAAAAGATTGATTTTGGTGGGGGTTTAGGAATTGGATTTGAATTAGGTAGGTGATGGGTAGTAAGGGATGAAATTTGTGGTTTAAGGATGAAGATGGGATGATTGGATGATGATGAGTGAGAAAAAATCAGGCTTTTTGATTGAAACTCAAGGATTTAGGGTTATGAAATTTGGGATTTTAGTATGAAGGTTTTAGGGTTTTTGTGTTGCTTGAGGCCAAAGTTTCAGAAAGTGGTGAAAGATAGAAGATGAAAGATATTTATAAAGGGTAAGGATAAAAAGATACAAGATAAAGATAAATCAATCCCATGACCTCTATTAGCTCCCTTGATGAAATTCATATGCTATAATATCTATTTTGCAGGTTGATGAAAGACAAAAGTATAAGGTATTGTAGCTTAGACAAATTCGATATATAATGTGCATATTACACATATTTTGCTTAGAGTAAAGTATATTTTAAATCTAAGATATCCAGTTAAATCATTTAGTTAAGGTATTATGTGGTCACAATTCAATTATGATTTAATCCTCGAAAAGTTTCACATGAAAATTTTATCTTGGCAGCATACATATCTCGTTGGATGTTTCTAGAATTTACTCTCGCGTGATTTGAAGTTTAAATGCTCAGCAGCTCCAAAAATCTAGCAGTAGAATCTGAGTTGTTACAAGTAAATCTCTCAACAAGGTTCTAACAGTAAAGAATCGGCTTAATTCAATTTTGAAAGGCCATTCAATCGAGCAAGAGATTTAGAGAGATGGGAGTCAGGATCGATCCACGAGGATGCGTGTTAGCATCCGTCTTTTCAGTTCAGAAACCCTCGAAATTGACTCAGGAAGCACTTGACGTCGACTAAGTGTCCTCGACGTCGACTACTCAGTTGAACATAAACTGCAAACAGAAGCAAACTAAAACAAAGAAACGCAAAGACGAAAGCAAACTGGTCCATCTCGAGTGCTACAGTACTCGACGTCGACAAGGCGTACTCGATCTCGACTAGATGTAGTCGAAGTCGAGTGGAACAGAACCGAAAAAACGTAACTTTTCGAATGAAAACGAATGTAAACACGAAATAGATGGGAAATAAATCAATAAACTAAAATACTTCCAAGATCAGGGTTTCAACACCACAACGACAACAATATAAAATAATGTATAAGGTATAAAAAATCATGCCTTTTCATCAAATAACTGTCGTCATTAACAAATAGGAATATAGAGGCTTTCGCATAAACCCTAATTGTTACTAACCCTTTTTCACATAATTAATCCAAGTTGTATTAAGATCGCTTTCGCTTCAATAACACAAATAAGGATCACCTTCAACTTTTGCAAAAGAATCATGCTCGTAGGGATAGAAGACGAAATTGCATCAAAAGATTATACCTTTAGCGCAGTACCTTACATGGCTACCGTCGGGCTCACCCCGACCCTAGAAGTTGGGTGACTGCTCACTCTTCATCATTAATAAACACATCAATAATTTCAGGAAAATAACTTGCATTAAAAATAACCAAAACTTACAACCGATCGAAGCCAAAACGTCTCTCAACACTCAAACTCTTCTCGGCCACAAGCTCTCTCTCTCTCTCTTTCCTACCTTTATATGTAACTAATTGTGTGTGAAATTGAATGAATAAAACTCAGCTCCTAAGGCTTTATTTATAGTGTTTCATGTAGCTAATCTAGAAAGGAACAACTATATCTATATCTAAAACTTTCTATCTAAAAACACAAGATAAAACTTAATTGATAAAGGAAATAAATCTACAAGGAAACTAGGACTATTGTGGATAGATCCCTCTTCGACTTGATAGATCTTCATGTGGATGGATAGAATTCCACAAATCTTCTCTTGCAAGTACTCTATATTCTCTTCTCCACTCGATCTCGGACTCGGACTCGTCTGGATAGTACTCGAGTTCGACTAAAGTTAGTCGACGTCGACTAGAATTTTTCTCCTGGGTTTCACTCGAGCTCGGGCACGTTCTGGACTCGACGGATGTACTCGACTTTGAGTACTGTAGTAGTCGACGTCGAGTAGCTCTGGTTCCTCGAGTGGTCTGCTCGACTTCGTGTAATCTGGGCTCGTGTACTCGATATCGACCAGTCGTGTCGAGTTGATCCTTCCTTGTTTCTTGCTCAATTTGTCCTGGTTCATTTGCTCCTTGACCTTGGACTTTCTGTAGTTGACTTCGAGCTTTTCATCCTTTCTACGAATTGCTGTAAATTGCCTCGATTTCTTCGAAATTAAACAGAAACTACTGTAGACTCTATAATTTGGCAAATAAGTGTAAACTACATAGAATATGTGCTATTCTAACCCAAATGCATGAAATGCTTGTAGAAATCGATATAAAAGTATGTATAAAACATGGCGAAATAGGCTCACAACAAACACCCCATACTTAAGCTTGCTTGTCCTCAAACAATACTTTAAATGGTCATTCAGGGGAAGAATTCAACTCTCAAGATCATAGATCCATTTCCATATGTCCCTGTAGTCAGTTACCATCCTTGAAAAGGTACTAATGTCACAAATCCATGCCTGTGCATAAAAGCAACTTCGCACATAAAAGGAGTGTTGTGCAAAAACATTCATTCGTGACAAAGCATTAATAATCAAAAGGACTTTAATTTAAGCTCAATAAGGAGTAGTTTGGTAAAAGACTAAAGGTGGGCAATTTTTGGCCATGTGGTGGTAATGATCCAGGGAAATGGAGTACTTTCCAAACTTTCATACCACATTCCTTCTTCCTTTGATTTCTCACCTTTCGCTCATTCGCTCAATGCTTTTTTCAATATTATACTTTTACCTATCTAACCTCAGCACTACCTTATCGCGAGTCGCAAACATGAGTGTCATGAATGGCCCCCGATACTTAGTGCTTTGGATTCCTCACCTTGGTGTCCCATCTTGCGGAACTATTATCTCGATGCAGGCAGGGTCGATCTACCTTTATCTCCTAAGGTGACCGGATTTTCTTTCACTCATTAAATTTTCCATAATATTTGAAACTTTCCTGCCAAACTCTAATAACGATATATAACAACAATACAACCATATAATAATCTCCAAAATGTAGCTTTCATTCTCAACATAATCCCTAGATGGAAATAAGGTAAAGAATGGGCAATATTTAGATCATGTGGAGAAAATATGAAATAAGGCTTAATATGGCTTTTGTGATGCATAAGCATAGGTATTGCTGGGATATAACAATGTGCATTATATGAAAAATATAAAGTCCTCCATCCTCTTATCACGCAACATGTCAAAAACAATTTCAAATTTTACCTCATTTCATGGTTTTCAAGAAAATAATGCACTTCATTGTGACTTCCCTTTACTAGGCAATTTCATGCTATATTTCTAATGAATCTAATTTTGCATTATCGAGTTCAATTTTAAGCTTCCATGACACTAATCAAAAAAATTTAATGGGGGTGATTTTTATAAACTTTGGAAAACAAGCATATAATCACATAAAATAGGAAATCCAAAGTAGTCTTGTATAAGCAATTCAAAAAACATACTTAAAATATGCACCCATAATGTCAAATAATGTCAAATATGCATGAAGTAAGCCATTCCCCCACCCCATACTTAAACATTACATTGTCCTCACTATATAAAAAACAAGGGTAAAGAAAGAAACTCACTAGACAGGTGTGCAGATCGTCGGAATCGAGTGATGATGTGTGCGCAGAAGTGGTCGATCTCGAGGAGATGTAATCGACTTTGAGTAGAGTTAGTCGACTTCGAGTACCATTACTCGACATCGAGTGTTGTGCAGCTTTCAGGGTGGCTATTCTCCTCGACCACGACTTCTTTGATCGAGATGGTGGTCGACGTCGAGTACATTACTCGACGTCGAGTACTTCTGCTGCTTCTTCGTACCTACAAGATTCGTTAGAAAGACAACCCATAATAGAAAAATCCAAAACTAATGTCCAAAAACCAAAAACCAAAAACAAATGTCCAAAAATTCAAAAACTAAGTGTTTTATTTACAAGCTCAAGACTTTATAGTCGCTAGGCCGACTGTCTCTGTTAAAGCTCAAGGTGGCATATGCAGGGCCCATGTAGCTTGGGCTTCGAACAGGACTCCATTCTTGTCCATCAACTGTAGTCCTCCTCAATGGATCTTGTTCACCGTGAAAGCTCCCATCTTTTTCTTGTTGAATTTGTTGGGAAACCAATGATCCTTTGATTTGGAGACATAGACTTTGTCTCCTACTTCATATTCCTTAGGCTCATCGTTGGAAACCCTGCATAATCGCACATACCAAGGCAAACCTCTCCCATGTATAGATAAATCTGTAATTGAAATAGGAGAAGAGACATATTTACCTTGGCTTACCGTCACAGATTCAGCGTTCGGGACCTCTATTTCTAGTTGACTTCGAGTACAAGTACTCGACGTCGACTGCGTTTCGTCGTCCGGTGGCCTGCTCGTTGAGGAGGAAGGAGTCGAGGAGGAAGGGGACTGGTTGACGTCGAGTAGGCTACTCGATGCTGGTGTGCTCGATGGAGGGCTTGGGATCTGGTCAACGTCGACTAGAGTAATCGACGTTGAGTACTTCTGGTAGACATCGACCTCACACTTAAGACCTGGCAAAGCATCCGGAAAAAAGTTAGTCGACGTCGACTTACCTTGGTCGATGTCGAGTACATTTTCTGTCTCTTTGTTCAGGATGGCCATGATTTCCTTCACCTGGGCTTCCATGTCTCGCTTCTCCAATTCCCTAGGAGTTATATTTCTTACCTTAGGCTCCCCGCAAGTGATGTACCTGGCTAATATTGACTTGACTTCCTCCATAGGACCTATATGCATTTCAGCTTTATTAAAAGAGTACTTAATTACCTCATCGCTGATGTTAAAAGTGAGCACTCCCTTCCTTACGCTTATGTTGGCATCCACCGTCACTAAGAAGGGCCTTCCTAATATGATTGGACAAGTAGAGTCTTCTGTCATATCAATAACTAGAAAATCAGCAGGGACAAAGAACTTACCTACTTGCACAAGTACATTGTCCACCATGCCTGTTGGGATGACCACAGTGTTGTTCGCCATGTATAGTTTTGCATCCACAGGCTCTAAAGCGCCTATCTTGACTTTGGACAAGATTGATAGAGGTATAATACTTACACTGGCTCCTAAGTCACACAAAGCATTAAACTTGTATTGACTAAATCCAATGGTTATAGCAAACTTACCTGGATCTAACCTCTTTTCTAAAACGTCCATCTGGCTGCATTCCTCTGCGATCTCAGCCATCGATCGCTTTTTACTCAGAATCTCCTTAAGGAACTTGACATAAAACGGCATCACATGAAGGGCTTCTATGAAAGGAATCGTGACATTGAGTCTCTGAAGCATCTTCACGAACCGCTGAAACTTCTTCTCTGCTAGATCATTTGGAGATTTTGTTGGGAATGGCAGCTTTTTCTTCATCGGAGGTGTAGGAGTGTGGTCGACAGGGGCAGAAGGCCGGTCGACGTCAACTGGAGGGTCCTCGACGTTGAGTAGAGTACTCGATTTCGGATTGGGCTCACGGTTGTTCTCCTCGATATCGACTGCAGGGTCCTCGACATCGACCAGGTTCTGGTCGACGTCGAGTGAACTAGTCGACGTCGAGTACTTCTCTGCATCCTTCTACTCCGTGCTTTGTTCGGTCGTTTGTGTCTATCACCCACTCTTAAGATTCATGGCAGCAACCTATCCTCCAGATTTAGTTTTAGGATTAGGTTCAGAGGATCCAAGAAGCGTACCTGATTGCTTGGGAACGGATGTTGCCAATTGACCAATCTGGGTCTTAATAGATTTCCGCCAGACATCGATTTCCCCAAGTCTAGAGTTGACGTCATGCAGCTGTGTGTGGATGGAATCGATGGAGTGTTTGCTTTCTGCATGGTTCCTTCGCATCTCCTCAAATATCAGCTGCATCTTTCTTACCTTCTCTGTCAGGGTGACCAGGAGCTTTGTAAGGTGGGGGATTTTGATGTTGGGGTTGGCGATAATAGCTCCAGTTCTGGTTCTGATGTTGTCCTGAGTACTGTCCCCCTGCATACCTTACCTCTTCGTGGGATTCTGCCAGTTGTACTTGATCGACATGGGGGCACGCAGTAGTGTTGTGCCTCACAGACCCACATTCCAAACAAGGCTGATTTTTAGACAAGAATTTGACTTGTTTGGTAAGGCGACGTACCTGGTCATTGTGGAATTGGTCCCTAGCGTCCGGATCAATCTCCTTTGGTGGCTCATATAAAGGCATAGATGGGGCAGGCCTTTCATACCTTTCATCTGAAGCCGCATAAGTCACATATGTGTTGTCGTAGTTGGCCGGCGCCTCAAAGGTCTCCCAAGCACGCCTGGGGTGTACTCAAGATACCCATAAGGGGTGTAGTTTTTTATCCGCTCCTTAGTAGGTGCATCGAGACAATTGAAGATGATCTACTGGATGACGTAGGGTGGCTGTCCATGCGTAGGACAGGATTTCAGAAGCCTTTTGTAGCGCTCCCAGACCTGTGCAAGTGTTTCTCCTAGCTTCTGTCTGAAATCCGTGATCTGTTGTCTGAGCGCCGCTGTCTTTGAAGGAGGAAAGAACTTGTTGATGAACAAATCCTGTAGTTCGTTCCAAGTGCGAATTGATCGTGCATGCAATCCTTCAAGCCACTGTGATGCTATTCTTGCAAGGGACCAACGAAAAGCCTTTAGTTTGAGATATTCAAGATTAGCACCATCTGGAATAGCTTCACATAAATCTATAAAAGTGGTGACATGTACTAAAGGACATTCATTGGTCCTTCCCCTAAATTGATGCCTCTTAATTTCAGTAATAAAATAAGGACGAATTTCAAAATTAACAGGGGGAAGAATGATCGGTAATTCTGGAACTTCCAGAGTAGGATGCAGATACTCCTTTGCGTTTGCAGGGATATGCTGAATCTGCTCCTCAAGTTCCCTTGTGGCATTTACTTCGTGATCTACCATTGCCTCCCACCGTCATTGGTTCTGCCTATATTCCACCTCTCGTCGGGCGTGCTCTGCTTCCCTAGTGGTGAGTTCCTCAATCCATAGGCGGAGTTGCTCAAGCTTCTGTGCTGGTGTGAGCTGAACCTCATTCTCATTGTTGGAAGGAGTCGCCATAAGTCTCCTCCTAAGCCTTTGCTGTAAGTGGAAAAAGCATTCTGGTTCGAGAAGAGGGTCAATAAGTGTGCGATCAGTTCTTCGCATGCACATGAAAAAGAAAAACAAAAAGAAACAAGTAAAAAGGAACTAAAAAGAAAAAACAAATATAACGAAATGAACTAAAAAGGGCGCGATTGATTGCTTCCCCGGCAACGGCGCCAATTTGTTAAGAGGAAAATCAAGTATGAATATAAATATAAAATATGAAATCAAACTGACTTCCTATCTTAGCAAATAAATACAAGACTTCCTCCGATTGTAGTAGAAGGCAGTCAGGATCGATCCACGAGGAAGCGTGCCAGCGCCGGCCTTTTCGGTTCTGAAACCCTCGAAATTGACTCAGGAGGCACTCAACGTAGACTAAGTGTCCTCGACGTCGACTACTCAGTCGAACAGAAACTGCAAACAGAAGCAAACAGAAACAAAGAAACGCAAAGACGAAAGCAAAGTGATCGATCTCGAGTGCTACAGTACTCGATGTCGACAAGGCGTACTCGATCTCGACTAGATTTAGTCGAAGTCGAGTGGAACAGAACCGAAAAAACATAACTTTTCGAATGAAAACGAATGTAAACACGAAATAGATGGAAAATAAATCAATAAACTAAAATACTTCCAAGATCAGGGTTTCAACACCACAACGATAACCATATAAAATAATGCATAAGGTATAAAAAATCATGCCTTTTCATCAAATAACTATTGTCATTAATAAATAGGAATATACAGGCTTTTGCATAAACCCTAATTGTTAGTAACCCTTTTTCACTTAATTAATCCAAGTTGTATTAAGATCACTTTCGCTTCAATAACACAAACAAGGATCATCTTCAACTTTCGAAAAAGAATCATGCTCGTAGGGATAGAAGACGAAATCGCATCAAAAAATTGTACCTTTAGCGCATTACCTTACATGGCTACCGTCGGGCTCACCCCGACCCTAGAAGTTGGGTGACTACTCGCTCTTCATCATTAATAAACACATCAAAAATTTTAGGAAAATAACTTGCATTACAAATAACTAAAACTTACAACCGATCAAAGCCAAAACGTCTCTCAACACTCCAACTCTTCTCTGCCACAAGCTCTCTCTCTCTCTCCTACCTTCATATGTAACTAATTGTGTGTGAAATTGAATGAATAAAACTCAGCCCCTAAGGCTTTATTTATAGTGTTCCATGTAGCTAATCTAGGAAGGAACAACTATATCTATATCTAAAATTTTCTATCTAAAAACACAAGGTAAAACTTAATTGATAAAGGAAATAAATCTATAAGGAAACTAGGACTATTGTGGATAGATCCCTCTTCGACTTGATAGATCTTCATGTGGATGGATAGAATTCCACAAATCTTCTCTTGCAAGTACTCTATATTCTCTTCTCCACTCGATCTCGGACTCGGACTTGTCTGGATAGTACTCGACTTCGACTAAAGTTAGTCGACGTCGACTAGAATTTTTCTCCTGGGTTGCACTCGAGCTCGGGCACGTTCTGGACTCGACGGGTGTACTCGACTTTGAGTACTGTAGCAGTCGACGTCGAGTAGCTCTGGTTCCTCGAGTGGTCTGCTCGACTTCGTGTAATTTGGGCTCGTGTACTCGATATCGACTAAGTCTGCTCGATATCGACCAGTCGTATCGAGTTGATCCTTCCTTGTTTCTTGCTCGATTTGTCCTGGTTCAGCTGCTCATTGGCCTTGGACTTTCTGTAGTTGACTTCGATCTTTTCATCCTTTCTACGAATTGCTGTAAATTGCCTCAATTTCTGCGAAATTAAACACAAACTAGTGTAGACTCCAAAATTTGGCAAATAAGTGTAAACTACATAGAATCTGTGCTATTCTAACCCAAATGCATGAAATGCTTGCAGAAATCGATATAAAAGTATGTATAAAACATGGCGAAATAGGCTCACAACAGAAGATCGGCCAATCGTCCACCTCTCTTCTATGGAGACAACTTTGTGCATTGGAGGTCCTTGATGCAAATGTTTATCATTGATCAAGATATGGAACTTTGGGAGCGCATCAAGAAGGGACCATATGTGCCAAAGAAACCCAATGTTGCAGAAGTAGATGTACCTAAGGAGGAGGACAAATATAATCAAACCGATTTGGAAAATGTGGTCAAAAACTTCAGGGCCATGAACATACTATATATACTGTGGTTTAAATCATGCCGAATTTAACCGTATTTCATCTTGCAGGAGTGCTAAGGAAATATGGGATAAGTTGGTAGTAACTTATGAAGGAACAAGCCAAGTGAAGGAAACGAAGATAAGGATTTATCTGCGTCAATATGAGCTGTTCAAGATGCTGCCAACGGAAACAGTGAAAGGGATGTTCACAAGATTCACACAGATCGTGAACAGCCTAGATTCTCTCGGCGAAACATTCACCAATGAAGAGAAGGTGAGGAAGATCTTGAGGAGCTTGCCTAAAGCAAAATGAGGACCAAAAGTATTCGCAATAGAATAAGCTCAAAACTTGTCAACTTTACCTCTGGATGATATCCTTAGTAAATTAATTACCCACGAGATGATTCTTGGTGAAGAAGATTGAGAAGTAGCCTCTAGTGTGAAGAACTTGGCCTTAAAAGCTAAAAAGGAAGAAGCTACCTCGGATGATGACGAGAGTGAAGATGAAGAGGATCCATTCTCATCTATCACAAGAGGGCTAGCATGAATACTCAAGATGAAGAAGCAATTCGCCAATCGACAATACAGTGGCTCATCAAAGTACAAAGGTAAGCCATATAATCAATATCTAATATCTAATATAATACTAAAACAAATGTTGAAGATGCCACTTGACAAACTCTACTTAATTATAGGCTTAAAAATCCCTTGTGGCAAATTTTTATTACTCTTGGGCCCACCTCAAATAATTTATTAACTTAATTATTAATTACTCCAATGTTGTTTAAATAACTACTAGTACAATTCCCGCGCCATGGCGCGGTTTTTTAAAACTAAAATACTAATACTATATATAAATATATTATAAAATACTCTGTAGATATTTTAAATCACTCAGTAATAATAATACCAATATCGTTGTAACTTTTTTAGAAATTTTGAAATCTGAATCATGCATTTAAATGTGATGTGTCACAACTAATAATTATATTAAATGTTTTGAATTAAGCTCAATAGTTAGTACATAAATGTGAGTTAAGCCTAATGGTTATATTAGATTGAATTCAATGTTTTGAATTAAGCCCGATTGTTAGTAAATATGTTAAGAATAAAAGAGAATGGAGGATTAAAAATATTAATGGAAAAAAGAGAAAAGGAGAAATAAAAAAATCAAGGAAAAAAACATAATTAATCAATATTCCTAAAACTCTTCTAAGATTGACACGTAAGCAAAGTTTTCTAAATTAAGGTTATATATAGATTGTTAGTAAATATGTTAAGAATAAAAGAGAATGGAGGATTAAAAAAAATTAATGGAAAAAAAGAGAAAAGGAGAAATAAAAAAATCAAGGAAAAAAACATAATTGATCAATATTCCTAAAACTCCTCTAAGATTAACACGTAAGCAAAGTCTTCTAAATTAAGGTTATATATAGATATATAGATATATAGATTGTTAGTAAATATGTTAAGAATAAAAGAGAATGGAGGATTAAAAAAAATTAATGGAAAAAAGAGAAAAGGAGAAATAAAAAAATCAAGGAAAAAAACATAATTGATCAATATTCCTAAAACTCCTCTAAGATTGACACGTAAGCAAAGTTTTCTAAATTAAGGTTATATATAGATTTATTGTTCAAATATATATAATTTTTTTAGCAACGATCTTATATTTTAATGATTTTAATTTTTAGATCTTATATTTTAATGCACACTTGATTTAGAGGGGATTTAATATGTAGTTTTTTTACCTTTACTTAAGTATCATACTTATAATAGTATTTCGATCATTTCATTCAACATAGTTAAGTAGACATGTTCAAATATAAAGGCGTTAATTAGTACATATGGTGCGTGCATTGTAATTAGTACACATGTTCAAGTATTTGAGAGTTTACCGACGTCAACATAGTTAAGTTGACATGTTCTAAAATCAAATTTGAAATTTATCATCTCTAATTAATTTCTTTCTACCTTAGTAGAAAATTTGATTAATCTCAAATAAGTTATTTATAATAACTTTTTTGATTTTGAATTTTCAAATAAGAAACTTGATAAAAGATTTTTATTTTATTAAAAATATATTTTTTAATTTGATTTTAGATTATTAAATTCATCATTGTATTATTCATAATTATAGTAACATTTATTTATCAATACTTTAAACATTTGTGTTATTTAATACTCCTGTAGTTGTTAACATTGAAGAAGGTAATTCTTTATTTTACTTATTTGTTTTATCTATTATTACCTAATATATATACTTATCTTAATATGTAATACATTTATTTTACAGGTTTCTTAAAAATGAAGATACATCCAAAAATCTGATTTCAAATTTGATTAAATAAGATGCTACAAAATATTAATCAGTAATCAAATCTATTTTATTACTAAAAAATGTGGTAATTATCCGAATATAAAGCTATGCTTAGAATTCAAATGAAAAATGTAAAATATTGCTAAATAAAATCTCATTTCAAATTTGATTAAATAAGATGCTAAAAATGATGATTTTATCCAATCAACTAATACTTAATGGGAATCATTTACGTACTCCTAAGTAAATACATATGTGTAAGATTTTTTTTACTATAATGATTGATTTAACCATATAAAATGACAAATGTTAAACTAAAATGTCACATGGCGCCCATATTCTAATGTCACATCCCCATTGACTTTAAAATTTCACTATCTTATAATTATTTGTGGGTCCTAATTTAACAATTAGAAAATAAATAAATAAATTTCACAAATTATGAATTTGATAAAGATTTTCTTCCATATATTTTAATCCATTTTCACTGAAATATTTAAAATTCATTTTTTTAAAATTAATATAACTGATTGAAAAATCAAAATATCAGTTTCATAACAAAAAAAGCATAAACTAACTTGAATGCTTATCACCTAATTTTTTTTATCTTTAACGATTTTGTATTAGATATGTGCTAACTCTATTTTTACTAGCTATCTTTCATGATCAATATAAAATTTAAAATAGTTTGACCGTTAACATTTCCTTATCAATTATTTATAATTTTATGTGTTTTATCATGAATATTAATCAGTATTCAAATCTATTTTTCACTACAAAAATTGGTGATTAACTGAATATAAAGCTATGCATTGAATTCAAATGAAAGATGTATAATATTGCTAAATAAAATCCGATTTCAAATTTGATTAAATAAGATGTTAAAAAATATTAATCAGTAATCAAATCTATTTTATTACTAAAAAATGTGGTGATCGGCCGAATATAAAGCTATGCTTAAAATTCAAATGAAAAATGTATAATATTGCTAAATAAAATCTCATTTCAAATTTGATTAAATAAGATGCTGAAAATGATGATTTTATGCAATCAACTAATACTTAAGAGGAACGTACTCCTAGGTAAACACATATTTCTAAGTTTTTTTACTATAATGATTGATTTAACCATATAAAATGACAAATGTTAAACTAAAATGGTTAGAACAATTTTAATAGGAAATGAGTAAGAGTTTATTTTATGACTATGCAAATAATATATATTCCTAATATATAAATTAATAACAACTAAGTTTGTTCATTATTCAGTAAATATATATAAATTATTGTGTAGCCTTTATTTTGGATAGTTGAAATGAATGTAAATTAATTTAATTAAAGATGGAGTTTAAACAGATAATTAGCCACCTATAAAACCTAAGTTGTTTTCATAGAGTTAATGAATATAGAAAAAAAATTATTACTCTAAATATGAAAATCTGATTTATTCTTAGGATGATTGGTATTTCTTTAGTTGGATGGATGTCAAATGGTCCAATCAAAAGAATTAAAATTTAAGTTGTTTAGTCATTAGTGTGATTCTATGTTATTACACCAATATATCTTTTTCGACATTTTTATGTGCTTTTCATCCCAGAGTGCTTAAAATTTCATACACCTAGCATTTGTCAAATGTGTAGTCCACCTAACAAAGTATTTGGTTATACCTTTCAACTTATTACGAAAACAAATATTTGTTTAATGTTCAAAGTAACCAATCAAGTTGATAAAAAAAATTAGAAGGCGGAAAAAAAATAAATTTAAACACTCTCTACATTAGTGCATGCAACTGTTTCTATCTAGAAAGGTGAGACATTGACTTTTTGCCACATATATTATATACTAATATGGTAAAATCATATTTTTTTCAAATTAATATTATTTGCCTGTATCATTTTCATATTATTATAATATATCTAATATATATTAAATAAATATATATTAAGATAATATCTTTTAAGCAATATAATATATTTTTCAAATCCCGTGCGTAACGCACGGGTACTATGCTAGTATACTACTAAAACAGAGGCGTGGATTTCCAATGTGGCGGGCTCTGGTGCGATTCGCTTACGTGTCGTTCTCTGGTGCAATCTGGCCCGGGTTTTACTGACACGTCAATTAATGACGATCCAATAAATTTAAGACACATCATACGATAACTCCATCTATTTATACACGTGTCGTCCTATGTGTCCATTTTAACTGATGATTAAATTAATTTTGAATATAAATATTCAACATCATATCTCACAAATAATCTTAACATTTCCCTTAAGTTATTTTATAAATATTTTATCTACAAATCTTAGTTAGAAAACTTATCTTTTATACACCACATCCAAGAAATAATCTTTTAAATATAATAACTTTTTTTTTAATAATTTCTATCTACATCTTATATATAGTTACTAATTGTATACGGAGTATTATATTACAATAAAATAAGTTATAACAAAGAAAAAGTTACATATCTTAAACAATATATACTCAGAATACATTTGATTGACATTGATATTTAAACAATATTTATTTTTTAAATTAAAATCTATCTTATTAATCATATTAATCAACCTTTTATCTCTTTCTTTTCAATTTTCAATTTCTCCTTATAATATATAAATTTGATAAAATTTTTGAATAACCCTAATGAATTTTGACAAATTAAAAAAAAACTTATAAATATATATTAATTGGAAACTAAAAATAAAACCCCGCAAATCTTTAAGTAAGATATATATATATTAATCGAACACTGATCGGATAATTGATCGACATATATGAATGATGAAAGGAAGAAGCGGTTATCAAACTCATAAATAGTTTAGATATATATGTGCAAGCTATCCAGGGATTATATATTGATTTCATGGGTCATTATGATTTATTAAGATCGATTTTTACAAGGTATAAATATTGAAATGAAATTTAAATTTTTTTATTTTTTTTACAGTAGGCAATAAATTGAATGTACTAACGACATCCATGATCATCTCGCAAGATGATGTTTTGGAACTCACACCAACAGGAACTCACAATAAAATTACAACTCAAAATAAAATTTAAAATATATTGTTTAACAATCTTTTCTAGACTATACCACATATCAACCATTAAATATTTAAGTAAATTTCCTTAAAACTATAAGCAATTAGATTTATTATATTTATTCACCTTAATTAATTATAAAATCTATTATTTTTAATATAAATATTTAATCTCATATCTTAATTGGTTACAAAATTTATCATTTTAATATAAATATTCAACCTCAAATCTTAATTAGTTATAAAATCTATCTTTTTTAAGCACAAAATAATATTTTATACAATTTTTATAATCTTACCCAATTTGTGCACAAATAATAAAAGTCATATAAAAAAAGCCGCGAAGTTCGCGGGTAATAAGACTAGTTCCAATAAAAAGACTAAATCAATGGCTTGCTTTGAATGTGGTGATACAGAACATTTAGTCAAGGATTGTCCACAAAAGAATAAGAATAAATTTTGAAAGGACAACCAAAAGAAGAAAGCTATGATGGTTGCATGGAGTGATTCCGACTCCTCAAGTGACTCGGAGTCCGAGAACGAGCAAACAAATCTATGCTTAATGGCCAACCATGAAGAAACTCCTAAGAAGCATCTCGGAACAATTGTAAGAGATCTAATCTCGAGTCCTACAACGGTACTATCTGAATTTCTACATAATTTGATTTTGAATGAAGAACATTTTGTCAATGAAACTAAAACCTTGAAGGAAAGGCTCTTGAAACAGGAAAAATGTGTGAGCGAAATGTCGCTGGAAATGAGAAATCTCAATGCCTCTCAGTCAACCAATTGACATTAAAGTGAAGGCCTTGGAGACAGAAAATTCTGTCTTGAAGCAAGATCGTTCCTCTCTAAGTCTTTACACCAAGGATGTAGAGAAATAAAAGATCCCGTTGGCTGAGAAGTATAGAGATCAACAGACATCACTCGTACGTTTTAATCAGGCCAAGGCCAATTTGGATAGGATGTTAGGTGAGCATCAATCATCCCTAAACAAAAGTGGTATTGGATACAATAAGAATTTTCCAAAGAAAGCCCCTACCACTTTTGTGAAAGCCAAAAGGAATTGGCGCACACCCACATGTCATTTTTGTTGTAGGAAAGGTCACGTCAAAATCACTTGTCCTTATCGTAGAAATGACCCTTATATAATTCGTAACACTTTTCCATTGTGACTAAGAGAATAGATAAAACAAATTTGGGTTCCTAAAGGGACTAGACCTCCAAACATGGTCCATCCCGATTATGAATCTAAGTTTTTAATTTGGTCTAGACGGAAAGGTTGAATTTGGTTGTTTTGCAGGACATCACCAAGACCAATGAATACAAGTGGATACTCGATAGTGGTTGCTCAAGACACATGAGTGGTAAAAGCTCACTATTTTCATATTTGACGAAGCAATCCACTGCCACAATTACTCTTGGTGATAAGGGAAAATGTTGTAACGGCCCGGAATTATGATTTCCGGGTTACGTTTCAAGGGATGAAACCCCTTGTTCGGATCTTGCAATCCAGGTACGGGTCGAGGTTTCAAACTCATTTTTATGGTCAGTAATAAAGAGGGATTTCGAACCCTGAAAATATCGTAGGGCCGTTAGGTACCCTTAACCTGTCCTAGGGACTAACTCACGAAATTCATTTCAAACGGAAGCAAGACGGAAGCAAAATTAAGATACAAAGCGCCACGGCAGAGCCGGGTCAAAACCAAAACATAAGTGGATGATTACCATTTATAATGAGTTAGAGATTTAGCAAGGTTCTTCGATTCGCAAAAAGGGAACCCCGTCATATAGACATCGAGCAATCAAAATCTGCAGAAAATACCTTAAAAAAGAACGGGGAAAGGAGTCAGATCGAGCCACTCATGCGGGACCGGCAGTCCTCGCTGAGGCCACATAGTATGTGCTATACCTAATAAAGATGCTCTAATGCAGTACGAAAGTCAAACACACTAGCATGCTCCTAGTTATAATAATGTGTAAAAATACTGTAAAGGGCCCAAGACAATACCAAGTGGCATATCCCTCTCCTACCTCCACCCCCTTCCGATAGGGCGGAGACTGGCCAGCTCGTGAATGCATTCCATCATAATCGGGCGGCACGCATGCCTAACCCGCTCCACAATAAAGCTCGCAGGCATCTCATAATATAAGGAAGTTCATGACTCGATTAACTCAGGGTACCCGATGAGGCTGGGCTACCCTATGACCCTAGAAAAGACTTTAGGACTATCACATATAACGGCCGTTCTGTTTCAAACGCTATAAGAAAGCAGATGCTCATTCAATTAGTGCAACCTAAACAGGATACTACATGGCATGTTTTTATGCATATGCAACACCTAACATAAAATGCAACAACGGGCATGAATGTCCAACCTGAGTAAGCCCCCTAGGGAACTTACCTGAAGATGCAAAACAACAGGATAATACAAACAAGGGCCCAAGTGCAAGTCCAAAGCAATCCAAAAGCAATACACACCTATCATCAAGCCATTTCCATAAGCTACCGGACCAACATTCATACACACGAAACCCAAGTTCCAAACATCCTCAAAACCAATCGATAGTAAAACCATTTTCCAAAACCTTTCCGCTTCGATCAACATCAACCAAAATCATTTTATTAACACAATCCCGGCATGTTCATTTTCAAAATCATTACATAATTAAATTCCGACATTAAACATTTACCTTGAAACCAATCTCTCAAAATCATATTATAGAAAGAATTCCAGCATTTTGGTTTCCCACACACAAATCCATAAAATCCAATTCCGAAACTTGAAAATTCCTTTTAAAATAATTTATCATCAATATATTTAATTAACATCAACTACTTTATTAATAATTCATTTCCAAAAATCCGAAAATCATATATCTAAATCATTACACAATACTTATCCCAAATTATCATTTCCAAATACATTTATAATCCATAAAATTTCCAGAAATATACTTTTATAAGTCTAAAATAATATAACAACAATAATAACATACCTCACGTTAGAATAATATAAAGTCATAACATCTAATATATAACACAACAACAACTTAACACTTTATAAAACAAAACCCAAAAAGCCCAATATCCCACTCCCCAACCCGATACCCAGAGGCCCAAATTTCGGATGGAAATAAGCCCAACTCGGAAAACAAGGTCTAAGTTTAAATGAACCGGACTAAGTAAGAGGTGAGCCCAGATTCCGGGTTCCTTGAACCCTTCTTCCTCAAACACTGAACAACGCTCGGAAGGAAGACGGAAGAAGGAAGGAAGAGGTGAGCCCAGATTCCGGAGGCAGCCTTTCGGCCTGAGATTCAACCGCTCCGACCGAACCCCGATTCCGACCACACCCATACAAATAGAACGAAAGCGCAGCAAGGGAGGAGGGAGAGAGAAAGGTTACCGATCGCGCGAAACTCCGACTCCGATGGGCTCGAGGGCGGCTCCGGCTTCGATAGCTCGAAAGGGGTTCGATTGAGGCCTAGGACGGGAGAAAGATGAGTGAGGAGCAATGTGGAGGGGATTAGAATAGAAAATGAAAGGAAATCGCACCCGACCTCACGAACTGAAATCAGAGGAATCGGCTCGGCGGCGGCGCTCGGGTGCCTCGGCTGGTGCCCAAGGGAAGGCGGTGGCTGCGAGAGCTTCCCATGGCGGTGTCGGATGAGGCAATAGAAGGAGGTCGGGGATGCTGCAGATCCAAGGAGCAGGGGAGGCGACTGTCGGCTCGGCCTCTTCGGAGCAGTGGCTTCAAGAGGGCAGAGGGATGGTGGTGCGTTGACAGCTAAAGGAGGAGGAGGGAGCTTGAGGTGGTGTCTCGGACCAACAGAAGGGAGAGAGAGAGAGGAGAGAAGTGTGTAGGATTGGTGAAAATCAGAGAGATGAGATGGGGTGTGCTATAATTCAGATTGGATTCGATTAAAAAAGGGGGGTAAGGGATATTGATCCCTGAAATCTTCAAAAGGTGGGGAGGTGTCTATAGGTTTGGCGTGGGGAACAACTTGGCATGGGTAAGTTTTGGCACTTTGGCAGAAATAGAGAAACAAGCCTAGGAAGGAGGAGAGTAGAGGTGTGGTGGTCTTGCCTAGTTTGGAAAATGGGACAGCTGTGTACTGCCCTTGGAGTCGTTGAACAAGGAGGGAGGAGAGTGCCTTTCGATTGAGATTAGGGGACAATCAAAGATAAGGAGGGGGTAAAGTGGCCCAAGAACCCCAGTTTAAAATTACCGGAAAGTAAAATATGAAACCCGCTCTCTCGACCTTATCCGACCCCACTCAAAACGATTTTCAAATTTCCAATTCTGAAATAAATAATGAACACCAAATATTGTTTTAAATTTTCGCATATGGCAGCGGGATAAAACATATTTTAGGTCCTTAATTAAATAATACTGGAACTTGCTTTAAAATATTTAGAATAAAATCAATAGCTCAAGGACGGAAATTCCAACCCTCCCAAATCTTAGAAATCGGGATGATTATAAATCACTATTTTAATAATTTAATATTCTAAAATTTCCCGGCCTTTACAAATGTAACATAATTGGTATAGGTAAAATCGGTAAGGACCTCCAAGGCTCCAACTATATTGATGATCTTTATCTTGAAGAAGGATTAAAATAAAATCTACTTAGTATCTCCCAATTATGTGATAAAAGTAATATTGTTGTCTTTGATTCCCAAATATGTCAAGTTAAAAATAAAAATTCTAGAGATCTTGTGCTCACGGCTCCATGAAATAATAATGTATATTCTATGAGTACTAACCAAGTTGCAGGAACAAGCTTGAAGTGTCTCAAGACCTTGATAGAAGATCCAGGGCTTTGACATAGACGACTTGGACACGTTAGTATGCACGCAAAGCTACATTCAAAGGACTTGGTTCGTGGTCTTCCTGACTTAAACTTCAAGGTAGATGAGTTATGTAATGCATGCGCATGAGTTAAGCAAACTCGAGGGTCTTTTAAGCCCAAAAAAGGTAGTAAGTACGTCTCTCCCCATTGAACTATTACATATGGATTTATGTGGACCTATACGTGTCAAATCTCCCAAAGGTAAAAAATATATTCTTGCCATTGTTGATGATTATTCACGTTTTACTTGGGTTTCATTTTTACGAGAAAAATCCGAAGCTTTATTTGAGTTTTCAAAACTATGTAAGGAGTTACAAACTTTGAAAAACATGCCTATTGTTTCTATTCGAAGTGACCATATAGGCGTGAATTTGATCAACTTAAATTTTATTTATTTTGTTCAAATTATGGGATTTCACACAATTTTTCGGCCCCTAGAACGCCTCAACAAAACGGGTTTGTGGAACGAAAGAACCACACCTTGGAGGATATGTCTAGGAATATGCTTTTGGAAAATGATTGATCAAAATCTCTTTGGGCCGAGGTTGTCAACACAGCCAACTACATCTTAAATCGGTGTTTAATCCGCCCCATTATGAAGAAAACTTCTTATGAACTTTTCTATGGAAGAAAACCCACTATTTCGTATTTTAAACCCTTTGAATGTAAATGTTTTGTTCACAACAATGGCAAAGATAATCTTGGGAAATTTGACGCTCGTAGTGATAAAGGCATCTTTTTGGTTATTCTCTAAATGCCAAAGCATGTAGAGTTTTTAATAAACGCACTAGGATTGTCGAAGAAAGCATTCATGTAATATTTGATGAAAGCAATAACGGTGCATTGAGTGATAGTGTTGCAGATTTGAACTTGAATCAACATGAAGATCAAGGCTCCGACGTTGAAAAGGAAAGATAAAAAGCACATGTCAAAATACGTAGAAGCAAATACAGGATACGTCTTGACCTACAAGTTCAAGACCTTGAACATGAACCAAGCGGTGAAGCTGAGCCTCAAGGTCTTGAAGAAGCCTCAACATCTCAATTCTCAAGAGCCTAAAAGACGAAAGTTCAAACAAGCCTCATCTCATCCAATGGAGAATATCATTTTAGATCCGAAATCCAGTATCCAAACTCGATCTAAATTTAAAAACTTGTATGCTTTTTACGCGTGTGTGTCTCTTGTAGAACCAAAGAATCCTACCAAAGCACTTCAAGACCCAGATTGGATCATGGCAATGCAAAGTGAGCTCAATGAGTTTGAAAAAAACAAGGTATGGACGCTCACTCCAAAAAACCGAGCATCAATCCGTCATTGGCACAAGATGGGTCTTTCGAAATAAGTTGCATGAGGATGGAAATATTATTCACAATAAAGCTAGACTCGTAGCTCAAGGATATAATCGAGAAGAAGGTATTGACTACAAGGAGACATTCGCTCCCGTAGCAAGGTTAGAGGCCATCCAAATATTACTTGCATTCCCATCAAACATAGGTATTAAAAATTTTCAAATGGATGTTAAATGTGCTTTTCTAAATGGAATTTTAGAAGAGGAAGTGTATGTTTCACAACCTCCTGGTTTTGAAAATGAGGATTTCCCAATTTATGTTTATAAGTTGGACAAGGCACTTTATGGTCTCAAACAAGCCCCTAGGGCATGGTATGAGAGATTGTCCAAATATCTTCTTGAAAATGGTTTTAAACATGGTTTGATCGACAAAACGTTGTTTATCAAGACTCGAGGTCACGATTTGTTAGTTGTACAAATTTATGTAGATGATATACTATTCGGTACTACTAATAACTCTCTTTACAAGGAATTTTCAGACAATATATGCAAGGAATTTGAAATGAGTCTTATGGGAGAATTGACATTCTTCCTTGGACTACAAGTTCATCAAGCACATAAGGGAATTTTCCTAAATCAAGGTAAGTATAGTAGAGATCTGCTCAAGAAGTACAAGATTGACCAATCAAAGGTTGCTAAGACCCCTATGAGCTCAACACTTTCTCTAGATCAAGATAAGATATGGTAAGAGTGTGAACCAAAAAGAGTATCGAGGTATGATTGGTTCAATCCTCTATCTCACGGCAAGTAGACCCGACATTATGTTCAGTGTATGTGTGTGTGCACGGTTTCAGGCTGACCCAAAGGAATCACATCTTATTGCCTGAATTGGTAAATAGATAGATGAGAGGCGAAAAGCCCCGAAGTTACAAATAAAAGAAATAAGACCATACAAGTGGGTCTTATGTAAAATACATCACACGATTCCTACCACAAAATGCAACACTCAAATTGTTCTACCACACATGCCACATGGCACTTCCACTACCACAAATTTCATCTCTCAATATTTTAATCCTCCAAAAAACAATCCCCACCTAGACATACTACCTACACTCTACCCCAACACAATGAAAGGAACAAAAGTTGCCTGCAACTTTCAAAAGCAAGGAGTAGTACTCCTCCAACACGGCAAGGTTACAGCCCACGTCACACATCTGCACCAAGGGGCCCGCCACAGCTGAAGCAAGACCCACACGCACAGAACCCACGCGCTCCCACGCTTCTTCAATCTGGAAAATTCAAGCCGGCAAGCACAACGCAGCCACCAGTACACCGATGCCGCCGCCGCTAACGACTCAACCACCCACTAACCACCAGGAGCGGCAACGAATTTAGCTCAGATCATATAGTGTGCGCTCCAAGCGAGGGGACAGAGGAGACAGACCGGACAGCAAACGGAACCAGAGGCAACGGAGCACAAGCCCAGCACCAGCCCCAACCCAGAAAACTCAACAACCACCCGCACCAACCCAAAAAACTCCACAATCGACAGCGACAAAGCCACAGAGAACGCCGGCGGAGCTCGGCCTAACCCGGAGGAGCCCAGTTGCAGCAGCTCCCACCACACACAAATCCGAACACCTCTGAGCAACGCCCAACACCTCAGGGCCCGTCAACATCGAGAGCGAGCCAAAACCTCTCAGATCCGAACACTCAAAGGCCATCCACCGGCCACCACCGCCAAGAGAAGACCACCTCACTGCAGCAGTCCGTCGAACCAGGAAGGGCCGGTCGTTCAAGCCCAATCTCGCCGAGTTCACACTAAGACCACCCCATCCAGCCAGGAGACCTACCTCAGACAGCCAGCGGCGGAAACGGCCCCACAAGCGCCCAGATCTGAGAAGAAGACCTAGTCGAGGGCGAGAAGGAGGCGAGACGTGCCCAGCTTAGCCGGAACTGACCGCCACCGACCAGATCCGGGCCAAACCCGACAGAACACACCCCCCACCAAGCACACGACATACCCCAGACACGGATTCAAGAGGATAACGCTGAACGGAAAACAGATCTAGGACCCATAGTCCGACAACAACAAACACAGATTCGAAAGTACCCCAAATATGTTCCAAGTCACGATCTAATCCCAAGATCCATTAAGGATTAGACCGAGAAGCTCCAAAAATGAGTGGTGGGGAGCCAAAACGAGATGAGAAAACACAAGAGAAGAGGAACCCTCAAAGAGAGTTTCTCTCTCAAGCTTTCTCACTCTAACACTCCCCTATAATCACATCTTATTGCGGTTAAAAGAATTTTTCACTTTTGGTATCTAAAACAAAGCAATTTTCACCTCATTGGCTATTCAAATGCAGATTTTGCAGGTTACAAAGTCGATAGAAAAAGCACTTCAGGGTATTGTCAACTGTTGGGGTCCTCTCTAATAAGTTGGCACTCAAAGAAACAAAATTCTATTGCACTTTCAGCTGTAGAAGTCGAATACATAGCTATTGGAGCTTGTTGTTCTCAAGTGTTATGGATAGCTCAACAATTACGTGATCTTGGCTTTGATTTGAAAGGTATTCTTATTAAGTGCGATAATACAAGTGCAATATCGATCTATTACTAAAAATCATGAGCAGCATTCAAGAACCAAGCATATCGATGTAACTTGTAAGGTGTCATTTTGTTCGAGATCATGTGGAAAAAGGTGACGCGTCCATATCCTTTATCTCAACTGATTTACAACTTGCTAATATTTTCACTAAACCCTTACCTGAGGATAGATTTAACTTTATTCGTTTAGAATTGGGAATGCTTAATAAAGATGCACTGATATAGGGGGAGTAAATCTCTGCAGTACGTTTCAAGGTCTTAAAACGCAATTCAACGACCTTGAGTGTCTAGACAGTACACTGATATCTTGGATCATATCATATGGCTATTATTCTCTTGAATATGAGTCATTCGATTTTTTTTAAACGTACCAGCTTTCCAGTAAAAGATTTTATTGTTTAAAACTTGTTTTCTTAACGGGTTTTTTTTTTGGCAAAAAGATTTGGAACAAGATATTGTAACCAGATTTTAAATTCAAATCGTTAAAATTAGTTTGAATTTTAAAAGGAAAAATAAATTTTCCTCATTCTCGGTATTATCTCTCCTACTCCCCATATCTGTTGAAGAGTAATTATCCCCCCCCCCCCCCCCGAATCTATCCAAACCGATTCATCTCCTCTTCTCTCTCTTTATTAACCCGTTAGTTGTCAAATCTTCTCACACGGCTCAACACAATCCCACTTTACTCTCTCTCACTGCTCCTTCTTCCTCTCCACTCCTCGAATCTTCAACCTTCCATTTTCATGGCGCCAAAGACCTTCCATGACAATCCCGGCTCATCTGGAAAAGGAAAATGGATGAGATATTTTGGATAAAACACCTCAAGAAGCAATGCAAATTTTTGAAAGGTTGGCTAATGCATCGCAACAATATGGGAGACACCAAGGAGTTAGAGGAGTTCATAAGTTGGATAGTTCTAAAGATGGTTACAAGGACGACATAGATAGGCTTACGGGGATAGTGAACAAGATGGCTATGTGAATGAATCAATCTCATCAGCCTAAAGATGGTGTTTGTGGAGATCCAACTCATCCAAATAATAAGTGTCCCTTGATTCAAGAGGACATTGCTGATGTGAATGCTATGGATTATGGATCTCACCGCAACTTTGGTAATAGTTATAATCAGGGCTACAATGCGAACTATCAAAGTGGATTCAACGGTAGAAGCTAGCAGCAACAAGTGCCTTTTCAAAGAGGAAAATTATAGAATCATCTGAGAAACACTCAATAAGATGATAGAGATGAGACATTGCTGTTATTGCTGGATAAGATGGGTGTTCAAGAAAAGTTGTTGAATCAAATGGATAAGAAGATTGGAGAACTGAAATCGAAAGATTCGGGGAAGTTATCATCACAAGTGGTAGTGAATCCGAAAGAGAATGTGAGTGCCATGATCCCTAGAGGAGGTAAACAAGTGAATGTGCCCACTAGAAATATTGAAGAGAGGCCTAGGGAAGAAATTGATGTGGGAGAAGAGGACGAAACAAAATTGGTGACACACTGCAAAGACGGCGCCCGCCGCCTCTCACAACGGTGCCCACCGCACCCTCAAGTGATGGAACCGATTTTCGACGTTGTTGCATCCTCGAAGAAATCTTCTAAGGAGTTGTCTTCTAAGGTTTCAAGACCTATGTCACCCTTTCCTCATACCTTAAGACCTTATCATAAGTGGGAAGATGAACAAATTCTTTATGACACCTTTCCTCATTGTGAGGTAAATATTCCACTTTTCAATTTGATTAAAACTATACCTCGCTATGCGAAGTTTTTGAAAGAACTATGCACTATGAAACGCAAGCAAAAGATGCGAAGAAAGGAAAAGGTAAGTTTAAGTGAGAATGTTTCTGCTTTACTTCAGAAAAGATTGCTTGAAAAGTACGGAGATCCAGGTATGTTTACTGTCCCATGTGCAATAGGTAATGCTAGCTTCACCAAAGCTATGCTAGACCTAGGTGCTTTAATCAATGTTAAGTCTTATAACTTGTACATGTTTTTGGGTCTCAATGCATTGTCTAAAACTGGTGTTACTATACAACTCGATGATCGTTCTAGTATTACGCATAGAGGAGTTGTTGAGAATGTTTTGGTTAAGGTAAACGATTTGATATTTCCAGCCGATTTCTTCATTCTAGATATGGAGCAAGGTACGCTTGAAACCCCAATTATATTAGAAAGGCCATTCTTGCGAACGGCTAAGACTAAGATTGATTATTTTGAAGGTTCACTAACTATGGAATTTGATGGTAGAAAGATTGAGTTTTCTATATTTGAGCCTATTGTTTCTTCTACTAATGATTCTATAGATGTTCTTGACTCCAATGAAAGTGATCACATGAATGAATCAAATGGTTTGTTAGATGCTTCTGCTGAAACTGAATCTTTGAATATTGAGTCTTCTAACAAAGATGAAATTGGATTAGGGAAAGATGACATTGAAAAGAAAATTGAGAATTTGTTGAAGTCACAGGACAATGTGTCTAATTCAAATGATTTTATTGTTATCCCCTATGAGAAATCGATTCCTAACAATGTTGAGGTTTTTGCAATTTCAGGGCAACCTCGAGGAGTAACTCATTTCAATAAGGAATTGATGGATGCAATTGATGGGTATGTTGGAGAAATTCCTAAAGTCCCCCCTCTTGTCTTGAAAAGGACAAGTGTGGAGGATCTTAATGGGATAACTTAATCAAGAAATGCATCACGTCGAGCCAAAGACGTGAAACAAAAGCGCTTCTCGGGAGGCAACCCAAGGTATTTTAGGTAATATCATTTCAATTTTGCATTTAGTTTTTCAATTCAATAAAGTAGGATCAATCGTGTCGCTAAATTTTGGAGTGATGGTAAGTTAGAACCTTTGTTGGAGTTGAGTTTTGCTTGATTTGAGTACGAAGTCACGTTCTGAGGACACGGCGCCCGCCGCCCCTGTGTTCTTGACGAGTCCGGATTTTTGGTAAACTTGGAAGGAAAGTAATTCTATCTTTTATTTTTGGTTAATTTCATTTTAGGTTAGTTTCTTTATTTTATGTCGTATTAGGATTAGATTTATATTTTTTATTTTATTTTAGGTTTAGTTTATTTTTATCTATCTTTAGGTTAGATCCACAATCTTTTCCCATACCATTCCCCTACCTATCACCTGAGAAGCTGTTGAAACCAAGTTGATTGTCAAAGTTTCAAGCTTAAAGAGTGTGGACGTCGGCTATCCAATGTTTTCACTCGGATTCAAGGCTTGGTATACACGGCGCCCGCTGCCCCATCCATGGCGCTCGCTGTCCCCATAGAGAGTTCATTTTTTCCGGTGCTTTGTAGAGATCTTCTATGTTCACCTTGCTCTTTTCACAAACATGAGTGGATCTATTAAGAAAGAGGTGTCGGCTTACTTCGATGATACTGATGTGCTATACTGGAATGCACTTGGAAAGCGTACCTACACGTCGACCATATTCTTTGACGAAACCACATTGAAGAGGTTGGGTTTGTTTGATTATGTAATCACCCTGATGGCACATGGAGGGATGCACGAATTTATTGGTAGAAGGGCTCCGACCTACCCTTTCCTGGTCAAGGAGTTCCTTACTACTTTGGATGTAATCTCCCCCAAGGATGTTCGATTTCGGTTAAGAAGAAGAGCTTGTAATTCCTCATATGCTGCAATTGGAGTTGCTTTTGGTATTTCGAATAGGTGTTCTAGGAAGTGGCAGAATACCATGAGTGTTCTTGATTCAGCAGAGATTTAGAGGAGTTTGACAGGGATGCTTGAGACTTTCAAGAACTTCAGACATAATGATATGATTACTCATCCCGCTCTTCGTCTATGTCTGCAGATTTTGGGCTCTACTTTCTATTATTCTGAGAGCACCGCTATTGTCGATATTGGATTGATTGATTTTATGTATTGCCTGACTCATGAGTCTACTACAGTACCAGACTGGGTACTCTTATGTTTTAGGATCCGTGAAAAAGCTCGTGACCAACGTAGTGAGAACCACCCTCTTGTCACCCTTTTTGGAGGCATGATCACACTTCTGACAATATATTATGGTGTTGATGTTAGTTCAATGCAGCATGTGAGTCACTCTTATATGTGGGACATTGATGCTCTTGTGCCTGCATTGATGGCAGAGAAGCTGGGGTTGCCATATGCTATTGAGATATTTCGTTGGCTTTCGGGACCTCAGTGGTCTCATCATCAGTATATGCCGACTATTTTACCTGTGGGGCCGAAATTGAGCATGTATGATCTAAGTTTGTGAGCATGTTTGATATTCAACAAAAAATTGTCCTAGTGAGATATTTTTGGCCTTATAAGGGATACATCTATATTTCTTTTCCTTTTCTTGTGTGATTTACTCTTCCTATGCATTTATCATTGAGTATTGCCATGATTATCTATTTTTCAAGACCAATTATATACATGTTCATCGGTTGATAAGTTCAAATGATAGAGGCAACCTTTTAGCCACATATTATCCATGTCTACCTTACGTTATGTCTTGCTTTGAAGCCAATTTGAGCCTTTAGCCTATTTTATTGATAGATCCACGAAATTATACTATTCCTAGCCTATGATAAGCCTTACCCTTATTCCGGGGGAATGGAGATTTTGAGTGGGTTATGGAATCTATTTTGGAGATTGAGGAGAATGAAGCTAAAGTATGATGTTATGGTTTATGGTTTTGAGAAGATGTAATGTTATCTGTTTAGTTATTCCCTCACTTTTATGCATTCGTTCTACATGTATTTCGGCTCAAGAAAGAAAAATAAGAAGCTTGGACCTAGGGAGGATAAAATTCACCTAGGGGTAAAAGTAAGTTAAAAAATCCAAAAAAGAAAAAGAAAAAGGAAAAAAAGAGCCAAGTTTATTTTATTTTTGCATAATGACGAAAAATTGGATTTATGTTGGTTAGAAGTTAAATTGGTTGGGTGTTCGAGATTTCATGATATGTGATGTGATGATGTGATGATGAGTATGAGTTTATTGAATGATTTTTGGAGTTTTTATGATGATATTGAGAGATGTTGTGTATTTGTGAGCTTGAGTATTATTGAGTTAGTTTGTGTTATGTTGGGAGTTGTTGGAAATTTATTTTCCCGCAATTTATAGCACCACATGACCAAATACAATTCATTGCCCTTATGTTTCTTTACCAAGCCCCATTACAACCCCGCCGAATGGAATCTTCTATGAAGGTTTCCATTGTGCGAAAATCCTCTTGATGTCCTTATTTTTGCACCGACGTATCCGGTGGAGATTTTGTGATATAAATGTCAATATTTGAGTTGATTATTGTATATGAAATTGAGGTGAGTGTATGCTTAAAGCCTAAACACATGACAGTGAGAAATACACATTTTATCCTTGGTAAGGTTGGATTTTTTAGCATGCAAGTAGCTTGATCTCATATATACATGTTATGACGTTTATATGCCTTGATTATACTTACACTATTGATGATGTTGCTTTCGATGAGTAAAGTTATGAAGGAATTTTCTGTGGGATGCGTAGATGATGTTTTTGTCTTATGGTTGCTTGAGGACAAGCATGAGTTAAGTGTGGGGGGATTTGATAATGCATATTTTATATAGGCATTATAGGTATTTCTTATTGCATTTAGATAGTGGTTTTGCTTATGTTTGAGTCTAGTTTCGTATATTGCTTGTGAAGTATTCGAGTTCCGAATCTACACCTTTTTAGTGTTTATTCTACAAAATTACATTCCAACCTTGAAGGGACTTTGGAAGAGCTTAAGAGAGATGTTTTAGAGCATATGGAGGCTGAGGAAGAAGCTAGAGAGGAGCAAGGAGACACGCCATTGGAGATTATTGAAGTCAATCGAGGGACTCCCGTAACTGAAAGGGCGGCGCCCGCCACTATTTACACGGCGCCCGTCGTGGGTCGATTTCAGGGGATTGCGATTTTGGATCCGAAAACCATATTTCCTATTATTTTATTATTATTTCTATTAGGGCTTTGCCGACTCTTTGAGAGACTTTATAGGGTTTATTCAGTTCATTCACTGTAAGAAGAAGTTGGTGGTGGCTATTGTGAGACTATGAACACCATTAGAGAGAGAGAGAGAGAGAGAGAGAGAGAGAGAGAGAATTGGCCTATGAGTTGCAAAACTCATAGTTTCGCATGTGATTCAAAGACATGGTTGTTTGGATTGCGAGGATTTGATTATATTTAGTTATTCATATTCATAATTATCATCTTGTGCTTATTGATTATATTTGTGTTCCATTCTATGATTGATCGCCATGTTAGGAATTGCATCTTAACTATGAATTTGTTATGGTGTTCTTGATAGCAAACAAAGTATTGAAGTAGTGATATTTCTTTGTCTTTGTAGTGGATTATTTCAATTGATCTATGTCGTGGATGTGTCGATTAGGGCTGATTAGGGATGTTCCGGTTTGTCATAATTGCATTGAATCAATGTGCCGATTGGTCTAATTACTTGAGTCATTAATGTTATTCTTTAGTGATATTAAATAAGGTGATTGTATCACTGTGGATCTCTCAACTTTAGTCAAGTAGACAGGTGTTTATGAATAATTGATAGATCAATCCTAGGACCATGAATTCCGACCATTGTCAGAGAATTACAAGTGAAATATTCTTTCTACTTTGTTATCAATCTACTTTGCAATCATAAAGTTGGTTACTTTTACATCTCAGTTATTTGCGACAAATCATTGTTTTGTCATAAGAGTCCTTGTTAAGAGTTATTGAATAGGAAATCGCTTCTCCTTGTGGGTTCGACTCCGGACTTAATTGTTATACTAGTAGTTGGTTGGTTCATCATGTGATTGATTGACTAATCTATTGGTTTTGTGTCTGAGTTTGGATTATATTACTATTTGGAAAAGTGCAAAAGTGCCAACGACGTTCGTCCCGCACCAAGGCTTGTAAGCATCACAAGCCCACTTTTTCAGAAATTTCTTTGCGTTAGAGTCAGGAAAAGCAAATTGTTGAGTTTCTGCAGGGAGCGGCGGACGCTGGTTAACGGTGATTCCAAATTCGAGTACTTTTCTTCTTTCTCCTCCACATCTATGGCTTCTTTAGGCTCTTTCTCCATGCTTTTTGTGGGTACCTTGACTTCTTTTCCTTCTCTAAGGATCATGACACTTACATTCTCTTTCGGATTGACTACCACTTGTGAGGGTAGCTTGCCCGAATCCTTAGCTTTAAGTTCTTCAATCTCTTGAGCCATTTGACTCAATAGCTTCTCTTGGACACTCATATTATCCAACAACAATCTCAAAATTTCTTCTTTATAATCATGTGGAGAGTTTCTTTGACGATTCTCAAATTGGCCTCTTCCTTGATAAGGTGCTTGTTATTGCTGCTGGTTCATCATGCCATTGAAACCACTTTGATAATTGGAATTATAATTTGAATTGTAGAAATTGTTGTCAAAGTTTCGACGAGGTCCATAATCCATTGCATGAACATCGGCAACTCCTTCTTGAATCAGTGGGCATCTATCATTAGGATGATTTGGATATCCGCAGACTCCACATATTTTAGGTTGTTGTGTCTGATTCATCTGTAGAGCCATGTTCTTGACTATTTCAGCGAGCTTATCAAGATTATCTATATGACTGTCTCTAGAGCTGTCCGGCCTGTGAACTTCTCTGACACCTTGTTGTCTCCCATATTTTTATGAAGCATTGATTAAGTCCTCAAATATTTGCATCGGTTCCTCGGGTGTCTTGTCTAAGACATCTCCTCAACTTGATGTATTGATAACACTGCGCTCACGATCAAGCAAGCCTTCATGGAGATAGAGGACTAGATCATCCTCTAGTATACCATGATGCGGGCAACTTCCTTTAATCTTCTCTAATCTCTTAACATACTCATACATGATCTTTGTAGATGATTGCTCTATACAGAACAATTCTTTCTTGAGTTTGCTGAGGCGAGTGGCAGGAAAGTACTTCAGAAGGAAAACTTTCTTCAACCCAGCCCAAGTTGTAATGCTTTCTGCAGGGAGGTAATATAACTAATCGCTTGCTACATCCTTTAAAGTAAAAGGAAACACTCTAAGAATCAATTGATCATCCGTTAGGGCTTGAGGTCATAATCTGTCGCAAACACTACGAAACTCTATGAGATGTTTGTTTGGTTCCTCTCCAACCTTTCCATGAAAACTATGCAAAATATTTGTCTAATTATACTTGTATTCAAATATTGACCCCTCGGGGAGAGCAGGAAGCCTGATCGCAAGTGGTTGCGAATTCAGATTGGGCTTCTTTAAGCTTCTCAGGTTCCTTCTTGGCGGTGCTTCAATTTCTCCATTGCCTTCTTTATTGGGATTATTATCATTCATTTCCTCTTCTTGATTAAACTCAAGTCTTCTTCTGAACCTGGATAAAGGTCTTTCAATCTTTGGATCAAAAGACAAAGGTGATGAATTAATAGCATGGGTCTGGATCATAAAAAGCAAGTCAGGCCGAAGAAAATCAACAAAAGAACACGAATACTAGACTTCCCCGACAACGGTGCCAAGATTTGGTGATGTGACGGGAGTGATGTGTCATTGATCATGGTCTGAAATGCAATATATCCTTAACTAGCGCTAAATAAAAAATTAGTATAGCAGACAAGTTGGGATCGAACCCACAGAGAAGACGGAGTCGTTGTTCCTATGGTGATTCAAAGCAAATAATAACAAGGTTGAGATGAATAAAGCAAACAAATAATAATATGAGAAATCACTTCACTTGCAATTCTTGACAATGTTTGGGGTTCATGGTCCTTGGAATGATTTCATTGTCTCAAATCAACTCAAAGCAATTGATATCAATGGTTATTCCGACTTTGGTTTAAATAGATCAATATCCCTCACAGGCTTACTAATCTCTTACACTTTATGCACAACAACATAGAATAACACAAATTCTCAAAGTACTTGGCTAATTAGTAATACCAAATCTCAGTGCAATTAGAATGTCAAAAGAGTGCAAATTTCTTAACCCTTTTAATCTCACGGTAGAGCCTGGCTACCCTGGATTATCGCTCTGACAAGGAGATTCATTTTTTTATGTGAGGAAAGGAGTTCTTAGTGACTAAGGATGTGATAGCTTAAGCTTTTGGAGTCATCAGAAAGCGTTCTGATTCTTGGATCAATGCAACGGTGGATCCACTTGCACATGAGACTTAGGTTGTAGCTACTAGATGGTTGTGTGGGAAAGGAGGATATTACTTTGATTATATGCTCACTCATCCTGAGCCGAGATTGTGTTACATGGTGCTTAGTCTTGCATTCTTTAGGTTGGTTGATCCAGCTATAGTATCGCTAAGAGGTTGGTCCTGAACTTATTGTTTGACTCCTGAATCCAAGAGAACTCCAAACTGGTTTCATTTGTTCTTAGGGAGTTGCACTGAAATCATCGGTACAACGTATGAGCGTGTTGATCGACTATTTCTTTTGGAGGATTGATATCATTGATTGATCATCGTCTCGGTGTTAGTTTGGATGGTGTGCATCCTTTGCATGCTGATATTGTTTATGATATTGCTACTTTGACTTGTTCTGGTATAATTGAGAAGTTCTGGTATCCTCGTTCAAATGAACATTTCAGGTGGATTGTGGAGAACATGGAGAGCACCATCTGTACCTTCCCTTAGAGTTACCATTCTGTTTCAAGCTTGTTGACTTCAAGCTCAGTCATGATAGTCTTCTTATGCCCCATGAGATTCCTTCAAATAGGGAAGATTTCAAATCAGAAGGCTCAGCAGAAGAAGATAACCAAATTGAAGATAAAAAAGAAGAAGATCCTGAGGATGCTGCAAAACCTGACCCTGTCTATATTGCTTTGGATGAATTTGAGTGTCGCCTGACAGAGCTGGAAAAGAAGCAAAAAGATGATCTCCTAAATACCTATAATTGAATTACTTAAACACGGACTCTTTGGGCGCGTATACTTGCTGATTTTCGCCATTAGTCTGGATTCTACCCTCCGTCTGCCCAGTGATTGGTTAGTTATCACTTCCTTCACCCTGAGTTTATTTCACTGTTCTTTTTATTTATGCATTGAGGACAATGCAACATTTAAGTGTGTGTGTGTGGGGGGGGGGGGTTATGTTTTCATGCATCATGTTTATGTTTATTGCTGTTATTAGAGTCAAAAATGAAAAAAAAAATTTTAAAAGGACAAAAATCCAAAAATATCATACATTGCTTACCGGCGCGAATATCTTCACCGCTAACTTTTACTATTTCCACTGCTAATCACCGCATAGGTTGGCGGTGGCCTTAATCACCTTTTTTCAGGGCCACCGCATAATACGACGGTGGGGTCGTTGACCGTATACGAGTCCACGGTCATGTATAGCGGTGGGGTTGAGCATAACGGGGTCTGTTATGCTCAAACCCACCGTTGTACGTGATGGTGGAACCCACCGCTTATACATGCGGTGGGTTTTGAATTATCAAAAACGGAATATCAATATTATCCAAAACCCACTGCAGACCCAAGCGGTGAGTTTTGAATTATCAAAAACGGAATATCACCGTTATCCAAAACCCACCGCATGCTCATACAATGGTTTTTTTTACCGTTATGGCGATGGTTTGAACCTACTGTATGGGTATGCGGTTGGTTCTAGGGCCCTTAAATAGGCGTGCGGGCCCCATTTCTTCCCACACTTTCCGACTCTCCTTCGCTTCCAATACCTCCCTCGTCTTTAGATCCTCACCTTTTTTCCGTCGCTTCTCTCATCGACTCTCCTCCCCCTTCCAATCCCTCGCCTTTTGAACCTTCTCACCCATTTTCCCTCGTTTCTCTCCTTCTTTTCCCGATTTTTTTACTCTATTTCCACTTTCTTCTTGAGTTTTACAATGGTAAGAAAGAGTAGCCGTGACGGAGATCAGGCTCGTGGTGCTGGCCGTGGTCAGAGAGATCATTTGTAGGTAAAAATTAAATTTTATTAAATTCCAATCAAGTTATTTGTATTTATAAGGAGTTAGCGTTAATATATTATTGTTATTTGAATTGTAGTCGGCCCCGATGATTCAGAGACGTGGTAGTGGTCGTATGAGGACATACAGGAAGGCAACATCCAGCACACCATAGGTATGTTGAAATCAATTAGATAGGGTTATTTTTTTCATATGAAATGAAATTATTAGTATGAAATCAATAATTAGTTGTAGGGAAATTGAATAGAATTTGAAATTGAATACGATATAGAAGTGTGACTGGCAATTAGAGAGTAACATCCATAATCGATAAGATTTAGAAAAAAAATTATGGTATACAACCCATATTGTCGCGGAGATTAGCACATATGGTGGTTTTGCAATCCGTTCGGAGGGCCGCCGAAAGGGAGAGACAAGCATTGCGTGAGTCATGTGCAGAGATTGAGTCTATTCCTTTACATTTCCAGGATGTAGAGGATCATATGGATAGGGATAGTCAGACAATAGGTGTAGATAGTGGGGTTGGGTCATCTAGTTAGTCAGTTGTCAACCCAGGCGTCGGAGTTGTCGACCCCAGTGACGTACGTGCACAGACGTCGCAGCCGTCTATGGAGACATACTAGAGTTTGGCGCAGATAGATATGGAGATGATGACGGACCACAATTATGACGCAATGGTTAAGTCGGCGGATGAGTCTTCCCGAGAGAAGACTGAGCAGATGTTGCAGGAGTTGATAGGGGATGACCCAACACTGCAGCCAGGAGCGGAGCATGTGGATGATCAGTCGCAGACTCAGCCCCATGGGTTTGAAGCATACTTTAGGACTGGGTTTGAGAGCGAGCAGTTGAAGTCGTACGACGACACAGCGTCGCTTGTCGGAGATGCTGGTGTTAGGGCCAACCATGCTATGGAGGGAGCTCAGGGGACCAGTCATGCATCCATGAGAGATCCCGAGGCCTGGGTCGGAGGCATTGATTTTTTGAGGTGGACACCACCAGTTCCTCATGACATCGGGGGGAGTCAGCCGGCGGTTGATTCGGCGCAGCAGGCTGATGTACGGGGATATGTGGTAGGAGGTGATGCGCGAATGCCTGACTTTTACGATCCTATGGTAGAGCCTGGCGGTGCCCATCATCAGAAGATGGGAGGAGACCAGACAACACCTGCTCCAGTGCATGGTGTGGAGAGGATGCGGCGCCAGCAGGACGAGGCTAGTTGTTCAGGGCATGTTGGGCGGGATGATCAGGCGAGCATCTTTGGGGCAGGAAGAGGCTATTAGTTTGGCCATCCACAATTTCCTCCTCCTATGGAAAACGACGATGCTAATCGAGCCACTTCAAGGTCGGACGAAGCACAGGGCGACACTCCATCGGTGGAAGAAGCACAACCACCCACTCCAATGGCCGACGACTCTCCACACGCTCCTCTGTCGGTACGTACTTTATCTTTCCCGTATACATGTAGTTATATTCTCATACTAGTAAGGATGTCATCACATAGGTTTAGAATCAGCCCGAGTGGAAACAGTAATATAGGTACCGTAATGTAGGTAGTGTAACGTAGTCCGACCTGCAATGATACCGTAATATAGGTAGGGTAACGTAGGTAATGTACCGTAATCTAAATACCCGTATGACATTGCCACAACAACCATTAGATGAGCAGGCTAATCCGATGTCGGGCGACTGTGACGATGTGGAACCCCATAACCGGGTGTTCCATGATTACACGACCGATTTTGCCACATCGCAAACGTGGACAAATCGCGAGGACTTGTTACAACATTGTCAAGGCATCGCCTTATCGCTAAATATGGTTCTTACAATCAAGCGGTCTTGGGGGAGAACTCCTGCAAGGTGTGGCAGTGTTTTGCTCGCATGTGATAAGTATAGTGAATATACTCCCCGCAAGAGGCCGAGAGTTATCGAAGACGTGGCCAACGGGAACACTCGCAGAGCCATTTCGAAGATAGAGGGGTGTTCATTTGCGTTGTCGGGCGTGGAGTTCAAACGGGGCGAATGGGGGTTGGATGTTGTTAAGGACAGAGATGACCTAGACGCTACATTGGCCCTTACCATGGCCTTCCCAGTTCGTTGGATGGTCACCCATACGTCGGTCGAATGGATAGAGATGACAACGCTACATTGGCCCTTACCGTGGCTGGTACCCCATCGAAGTCGATTTTAGCGACCTTGAAGGAGACAACTGAGACACGGAATAAGTTGAACTTGACATCGCGGCGACAAGTTTACAATGCTAGGGCAAATTTAAAGGTGAAGCGAACAGTCATGCAGGAAACACTTCACGTATTGCGAGATATGGGTTACTTCTACTCTACAAGGAGAGCCCCTGATGATCCAAACAGGCTTCAAGATATGTTCATCACGCATCCAAGCGCTTGCCATTTTATGGCCATCTTTTCATATATCGTCCTCATCGACAGTACATACCAGACGAATGCGTATGTTTCTATCTGAAACTAATCATTTACCCCTACCGACAAGGGTTTGAAAACTAAAATATGTCATGGTCACTACAAAAAATAATAAAATTTTCTACACTTGGTAGCTTCGGCAGACGTGTGGCGTAGCAATTGGTACCCTTTTGCTACGGCATTAGCTACGGTAGGCGTTGCCCCATGGAAAAAAATCAAAACACTAGCTTCGGGGTGATTTTGCCGTAGCTAAACACAACAAAAAACAGAATTTGCTACGGAAGGTAGCTTCGGCAAGGATTGTCGTGGCTATTGGGTTGATTTTGCCACCCTTGGTAGCAACGGCATTGATTTGCCGAAGCTAATTGCTCAGTTTTTACTACGGCTCTTGTGTCGTCACTGATATTTGCCACGGTAGAGCTACGCCGTCGCAAAAAAAAACATATTAAAAAAAAGTGAAATAAAAGAACGGACATGAACCCATTGAAACAAACCCACCGCTTGGCACTTCATGTCAAAACGCTCTCTTCCTCCTAACCCTAATCAGATCTTCCGCCGCCTCGTCATTTCCTTCCCCGCCGTTGAGCCCAAGCTCGCCGCTCCCGCCTCCAAATCTGACCCCTTTCGCCCCGCAGCAGCTACGACCCGCCAACATCTCCTCCCTCTCCTCCACCCACAACCAGAAGCACATCTCATCCTCCCTCTTCGCCATCTTTGTCGCCCTCTCCTTCCATGCCCTTCTCTTTGTCACCCCCTCCCTCTCTCTCGTCTTTCGCGGTCGCAGTCGCCGCCTCCTCCTTTCCTCTGTCGTTGTTGTGCCCCAGCCTACCGCCCCCGTCGATGTGTGGAGTTCCTTTGAGGCGTTCGGTTCGTTGGCCTTCTTCAGCGTTCCTTTGGGGTGTCCCGTCGTTCTCTTTCTCCTCTCCGACCCCCACAAGGGTCCTCTTGCATCCCGTGCAACCAGATCTGCGACCTCCGATCCGCCACTGGTAAGCTTCCTCCTCTCTTTCCTCTTCTCCGAATCACGGATCTGCGAAAAGACTAACCTTTTTGTGCTTCTCCCTACCGAATACCGATGACAAATTAGATTATAAGAGTATAAGAACAAGTTGTGCTTTAATGCCGGAAAAGTGAAACACACCAACTTCAGTTCACAATCGCCTTCTATAAATTTCTCCCTTAAACCAGATTGACTATAGTTTGATTGTGATTTTTTGGATTGCAGTAGTCCCATGAGTTATTTTTCGGATTGCAGAAGTCTTATTTGGTTAAAGGAGGAAGCCTGAGACCCTGAACCTGTCTGCCCTTTTCTCCTCACCAAGTAATATTATGTGGTTTAAATGATACCCAAGTCTCCTTTCTCTAAACTCAACTAATCTATATGCTCTTTGGAATGTAAGATTTGTTAAAGGTCTGTCTGTTGAGTAGTTAAGCTATTTCAATGATTTCAAATATATTGCTTAGAGAAGTTATATATCATTTGTTTAAGTACATGATTTATGGTGATAGATAACAGAAGTCATGTAAAAGAAGCACAACAAAGAAGCAGCAGTACCATTTTGAGCATTAAAAATAAACTAAATGAGCATATAGATTAGTGGTCAACCTAAACTAATTTAGTACCTATTTTCCTCTTCGCCATGAATTCGAAAATAATATGAAAATAAACTAAGTTTGCAATTTTAATTATTCAAATCACAAGTGCAATCAGGTTTATATTCTTTAGTTTTTGTGGCTAAGATTTACTCCGGGTAGTTCATTGATGTATTCGTGGTAAAACTTGATACATGAGATATATAGCATTTTTCCGATTGAAAAGAGAGAGATTACAACATACCACATTAAGTTCATTTGCTTTGAATCCTAGCTTGAATCATTTCCAGGTGTGTGTGATTTTCTGGCACATTACTTTCTATATAGTTGTTGCTATCATGTAGACATGATTATCGTGTCTTTTTCTTCTGTTCTGATTCTTCTTCATGCAACTTGTGTAAATGGAAATTTTGGGCCACACAAGTATCTACATCACGACATGGAGCTTCAAGACTATTCTATACAAGTGATGGACATGCTTCAACTTGACACTTTCGTCTATGCAGAAGCACTGGTAGTTCCCACTCCTATCTTATATGACTTGTCTCTTTCTCTGATTAAGTGACCATAATAGATATGGAATTGCCTTCTCCTCCCCCAATCCTGCCGCACAAAAGGAAAGGGAGAAAATGGTTTGAATGGAAATCAGTTATCATTAGTTTTAGTTGGATACGATTCAGTTCTAATCAATGGCTTAAACCTGTTCTTCCGAGTGTTTGTAATACACTACTTAATGTTTTAGGCCTTAAGTTATATTCATGTTAGCTGCAGGGATTCTTAGTTTATTTTCATATTATTTATAGGTGTGTTTAGTTTTTAGTTACTTTAATGAACATGGTCAAACAAGTTTGCAATTTTATCATATGCAATTTTACTTTAATGGACATATTAGCTGTAGGGATTCTGTGTAATTATGATGGTTTCTTGATATGCTTCCTGGATATATCTCTTTTGCTTTCAAGACCTGATAATATGGATGTATGTTGTGTGCAGGAAATGGATTACAAGGAATTCTTCACATAATAGGTATTGCTCAGGTGGGAAGGCCTAGCTGCTGCTAATTGCTTATACCAGTCTACATTGTTTTTGACATTCAGGTGGATCATTCTTTCTTCTTCCCTCTCTTTACCCTTTTAATCCTCTTTCTTTATTTTATTATTATTTTTCCATAAATTAATTATCTTGTCAAAGGAAAAAAAAAAGAAAAAGAAAAAAAAGTCAGCCTCATAAATCTATAGGGATATAAATCAAAAAAATAATTATGCATGGTTTACTGTCACCATAGCATATAATACACACAAGCTTCTATATTAACTTGTAAAAAAAGCGAGCTGCAAGCTTCTATAGTTTCTAACTTCAAATTTCAGTTGCATTAACTATTAACTTGTAAATATTCAATGTTCTTGATGGTTTCATGGTTTCTGAGGATTATTATTCGCCATTCTCTGAAAGAACTGGAATGTTATTTGTACAAAAAAAAATAAAGTTCTATACTGTTTACATATATATTATGTGCCCAATTTTGAATTTTCTATACTAGAAAGGGAATTTTGTCTTACATTTTCTAATTTTTGGCACAATACATTCTGATTTATTCTTAGAACCATGAAAGACATACTTGGATTTTGTTCTTAGAATGGAAGATATATTCAGGTTTTCTCATATTGTTGATTTGTCCAGATGGTAGCAGCACTGACTTTCGAATTTCTTTTGTTTCTGAATGCAACAACTTGGTTGCTGATAACTTCACAAACACAAGTAACAGGTAGGTACCCCAGTCATTTCATGTTAATTGCATGGGTGCTTATGTTTTTATTATTAATCTTTTGTCTGATTATTTCCTCTGTGGCTTGTTTAGGATGGTGGTTCACCTCTTGTATCCTTTTTAGGAAAGTTAATATCAAGAAATAAGATGGAATCAGCATCATACATATTACACAAAAAGAGAGATCACTCTCTCTTCCGAAATATCTATTCATCATCATCTCCACCCTCCTTCCTCTTCCCACCAAGATACTAAGCCCTCTTCTCAGTGAGTTCTTCCTTTTTCTTTGGTCATATTTTGGTCAATATTTTTGCCAATTTTTCTCTTCTGTTGCAAATTGCAGTGTTCAACTCGGGATTGAAGTGGTGTGTATGGATAATGAATTTCTGTTAAATATAGTTTTGGACAGTTTTTGGATTAAAATGTAGCTTTGGACATTTTAGTGTATATGTAAATTTTATAATTATGTATGTATATTTATTGTATATAAATTATATTTTTTTTGTCATTTTTATTATATATAAATTGTATAATTACTGAAATTTTATTATATATGTTAAATTATGTGTATTTTTTTTTTAATAAATAATGGACTTTTTAGCCCGGGTATGAAGAATCCGGGCTAAAAAGTAAAGGTTTTTTTTTTTAATTTTCCATCCACTCATTAGCTACGGCACCTTGCCGTGGCAAATTTGGTGTTTCTTTCCTTAGGGGTTGCTATTTGCCTACCGTAGCTTAGCCGTGGCTAATTTTTTTGCTACGGCTATTTGCCGAAGCTACAAAAATTTGCCACCCCAAAATTCGCCACGCCCCCCTATGTCGTCGCTAAGCCGAAGCTAAATGTCTTTTGCCACCCTATTCCTCCCTTTTGCCACGGTTATTTGCCGATGCAAATTTCATTTTTTTTTGTAGTGGGTGCAGGTACGGGATACCTTTGTGTGAGTTCATTGGATTCACTTGCACGAAGAAGAACTTCGTCATTGGATTCTGCTTCATGTCACACGAGAACACAAAGACGTATAGTTGGGCGTTGCAAAGCTCATTTACCTCATGCGAGGTAATCTCCCTAACGTTGTTGTCACAGATCGAGAGTTGGGGCTCATCGCCGCATTACAAGACGTTCTTCCCAGTGTTAGTAATATGTTGTGCAAAGTGTATGTCCTCCGTAGATGCGAATAAACTGTTGCCTAGAAGTCGAAGAATCTTGATGTTGCAGGGCGTTTCAAGAACGCATGTTATGGCCTGCTCGAATCCAGATCAGTTGAGACTTTCAACGCCCGAAGGAGGGGTATGCATACAGAGTGGGGCCACATCGAAGGTTTGATGTCATATTTGGAGGCGACGTGGTTGCGAGATTACTCGGAGAATATTGTCCATGCATGGACAAATGCTATCCAACATTTTAGTATGACCATGACGAATAGGTGCACCTCATTTTTCCTTAGCAAAGTCATTCCACATATAATTTGTTTACAATATATGGAGATATTCACCTGCGAGTCCCACTTTTTCTGTAGGGATGAGTCCGCTCATTCGGTGCTGAAGAAGACCTTGAACTCTACAGTTGGTGATTTTACAAACGTGATAAAATCAATCGATCTGATGATGGCGGACCAAATCAGTGAAGTGAAGAATACAATGGGGCGAGCGAACAACACATGGGCGACGGACTCTCACGGCTTATGGATATTCGATCAGGTTCGACATATTGTGTTGAAAGAATATTTCAACATGTTGTTTGAGATATACATGAAGATGGAAACCGATCCGCCGTCGCAGCCATGCTGAGATAGATACTGGAGGGACGTCTATAGTCTGCCCTGCGCACATGAGATACAAACTTATCGGGACGCGCAGATACTGATCAGACCGTCCCAGATTCACATTTTTTGGAAGCAATTGGATTGGGATCATCCATATGTTGACATTGTCCATGATAACTCCGCTCATAAGAGCCGATGTTGACAAGTCGCGCATGCTCACGTTGTTCCAAAGTCTAGCTATGGACGAGGATATTCGTTGGAGGATCGCCTCGGCATTCAACGATGGGGATCGTCCCTCTCATACATCGTTGACTCCACCTGACCCAGAGGGCGGTAGACCGACCGGGAGATCGAGGACTCGCCACCCCTATCAGACAAACCCTCTACCTTAGGAACACGAGCCTGCTCGGGCCCAACGTTGAGCCGATAGAGAGGGGAGCAGGGGATTAGTCCGAGATCAAGGTCGGGGTCAATCTTCATCAAATGAAGCGGATGCTGCAAAAGGCAATGAAGAGGTCATTGGATCCCATGCAATTTCCCTCGACGACCCTCCTAGTGGTCGAGGAAGAGGAAGAGGTCGGGGATGGGGTCGTGGGAGGGGTCGTGGCCGAGGTCGATCAGCGTCGGAGCCTGTAGGTGACATTCCACCTACAACACCTACGACGCTTCCACCTCAGAATCTCCTTCACATAGATTTCAATTGGGGTACTGGAAACATCGACGAATTCATGATTACTTTCATATTAGTCGTCAAGAATGTTGCAGGTGATGGTCATTGTGGGTATAGATCTTTTTCTTGTCTTCTGAACTTGGGGCAAGACGCATGGCCACGATTTCGACGGGAATTGGCCGTTGAGTTGCAGCTGCATGCAGATCGGTACCATTACTATCCTGCCTTAGATGAGCTCATCATGAGGGTCAACTACTTCGACACATGTCATGATGCTACTTATTGGATGGAGATTCCGATCATGGGCGAGGTGTTTGCCACGATGCACCAGCGTCCTTTGGTGATATTATCGCAGATGATGCCTATGTTGTGCATGCCTCTTTACGCCTCTAGGGGCCCGTCAGTACCGTTCTACGAAGAGTTAGATGGGATAGCTTTAGTCGGCAACAACAACCACTTCGTACCGGTGCGTTTCATATTTCATAGTCATTCATTTCTTAAAGTTTCGTTGTTCACTTCTAATGTCAACATTCACATGTTATCCGAAGATTTGGTTGTTGCTTGGATCGCCCCTGCCGCCGGTATACACTACCTGGACGCAGCATCACGATCCCACGATCAATGGGTGGGACGAGAAGTTTGCGGCAAGGATTGCACGATACAGAGCCTAGCGCCGTCGAGATGGTGGTCGTCCGCTGCGCTATTAGCACTTTTCATTTTCCTGTGTCAATTTTCGAACTAGATATGTTGACTTCTTCGGTTACGAGATATGTTATCCGTGTCATTTTCCGAACTGCGTTCTATTGTATGACATTTTTCAAACCATGTTTTTTTTATGATGCTTGACATTTTCCAAACTCCGGAATCTATTCGGGGACCTTCGGGTTCTACCTCGATAAGTACTTTAGTTGCTTATTATATACTCTTTATTCTAAGGAAAACATATTATTTACAATTTCTGAAATTTACGTGCGTTTTGTAAGATAATAAAATTTATATAAAACATAAATTTTTTATATTTAATTTCATCAAAATATATATTTCAAAAACTAATAGTTTATAGAGTTTTACCGGACTATAATTAAGATTTTTGACTCACCGCATATGTGGGCGATAGGTGACGTGGTTGGTCTGGTCCGCACTACAACCTCCAAATATGAGTGCCCCAAGGCCCATCGCATAAGTTGGCGGTGGGGTTTAAACGGAACGGGCCGGGTCGCCCAACGTTTAGTACAACAGTGAGCTTGTATACTCATCACCCCACTGTTACGTATTGCGGTGGCATTTTGGATCTATCGTCACTTGTTGCGGTGGCCTCGTTGACCGTCATTAAAGCCACCGCCAACATATGCGGTGATTAGCGGTGAAAATAGTAAAAATTAGCGGTGAAGATATCATCACCCGTTGCATACATATGTGTTATTCAAATACCAATCTAGCTTATTTTGTCCTCTATTCATTTTAGCATGATCATATAAATCCCATGGAATTTCGGATGATTTAACCTTGTCTTGAAATTTTGTTTTTATGTGAGATATGATTTGGCATATGTAATTGAGCATGTATGATCTAAGTTCCTGACATGATTGAGATCCAACAAAAAAATTTCCTAGTGAGAAATTTTGGCCTTATAAGGGATTACATCCATTTCTTTTTGCTTTGGTTATGCGAATTACCCTTCTTATGCATTTATCTCTGAGTATTAACATGTTTATTTATTATTGAGACTGATTACATATACATGATCATTGATTATGAGTTGAATTGCATATAATAGAGGCACCTTTTAGCCTATATTTATCCATGCTTATCTTATGTTATATCTTTGCTTGAAACCAATTTGAGTCTTTAACCTCTTTCTTTTGAAGATCCACAAAATTCATGTATCCTAGCCTATGATAAGCCTGACCCGTATGGGAATTAGGATTTAGAGTTGGTTATGGATGATCTTTTGAGTTGAGAAAAAGTTATGGTTTGTGTTTATTGTTGATAGGTTTTGAGAGAGATGTAATGTTATGTGTTTATTATCCTTATATTTGTATTTCATGCATATGGTTCAAAAGAAAAGAAAAGAAAAAAAAATGAAAAAAGAAAAAAAAACAATCGAAAAAAGAAAGGAAAAAAAAGTGATGAAATAAGAGTCTTGTTTATTTATTCTTGCATATGAGAGTTGGATAAATGTTTATTTTGAGAAGTTATGTTGAGTTGAGAGTTTATTGATTATATCTTGAGAGTTATTATATTTTGAGAGATGATGTTTATGAGAGCTTGATGTACTTTTGAGTTGTTTTGTGTTATGTTGGAAGTTTTAGGAATCTTAGTTCCCGGAATTGAAAGCACCACATGACCAAATACAATTCCTTGCCTTTATGTTTCTACTAAGCCCCATTACAACCCCGCCGAATGGAGTCTTTTTTGAAGTCTTCCATTGAGCGAAAGTCCTCTTGATGTTTCTTATCTTGCTCTAATGTATCCGATGGGGATTTTGTAATAGTATAAGTGTGAGTATTTAAGAATGATGTTTGCATGTAGAACTGAGTTAAGAGTATGCTTAAAGCCTAAGCACATGAGAGTGAGAGAAACACATATTCTTTCTTGTGAGGCTGGATTGATGAGCATACAGACTACTTGATCGTTCATATACATTGTTATGATGTTTGTGTGCCTTATTCATGTTTGCACTTGCTTTGATGTTGCTTTTCATGAGGTTAAGTTTTGAAGGATTCTCCTGTGAGATGCATTGATTTATGTCTATTCTTCATTTGCTTGAGTACAAGCAAGAGCTTAAGTGTGGGGGGAGTTTGATAACGCATATTTTAGATAGGCATTGTAGCTAGTTTTAAGTGCATTTAGATAGGTTTCTTGCATGTGTTTTGTTTAATTTTCATCGTTTTGTATTTAAGTATTTGAGTTCGGAATCTATGCTATTTTGTGTTTATTTTGCAGTTTTAAAATCCGAGATTGAAGGGAGGTTTGAGAGATCCAGAAGAGCTGGTTTTGGAGCATAAAAGAGGCTAGGGAAAGATCATCAAGGAAGCTAAGGAGAACAAAGTTAAAGATAAAGAAGAATCACAGAGGCAGGGTAGCGGCCGCCGCCGCTCTTTAACCGGCATCTGCCGCTCTTTAACCGGCATCCGCCGGTTTCACAGTCTTAAGCAAACCCGATTTCATCCGAATCTATTTTAATTAGTTTATTATTATTTTACTCTCTAGGGGTTTTAGCCGTCACTTTGAGGCTATAAGACTATTATTTCCAGTCGTTTGATAGAGAGAGGACATTGAGAGAGATAATTTACAGCCACATTTCCATTGATTGTTATGGTAGACTATGAGTTGCTAAACTCATAGTTTCGTCTGTGATTCAAATACATAGTTGATTAAATTGTGCACATGTTTTGATTTCATATTGTTATTCATGAGTTATTTCATTATCTTTGTTCTTTATTGTTAAGTATTTGCACATGTTCTTTCTTGACTGACCACCTTGACAGAAACTGCATCTATGATAGTGATTACGTTTTGAAAGAATAGTAATCCATGGTAGCAAGCAATGAGAAATTGATCACGTGAAAGCATCAATTGTCTCTGCAGGATAATGACTATTAGTTAAATACTCCCTCCTTGAATTTATAAATAAAGAGCGGCCATATCCGGGTTTGAACTGGGGACCTTTGGGTACTACCCGAAAGTCCTTTCCAATGAGCCATTCCGGAATGGTTGTTAAATACTTTATTGATTTCTATGAGATTAGGGTTAAAGGATTTGTACTCTTTTGACATTCTAATTGCATTGAGATTTGATATTGCTAATTTGCCAAGTACTTTGGGAATTTGTGCTATTTTATGTTGTATTGGATAGAGTGTAAGGGATTAGTAAGCATGTCAGGATAACGATCTATCTAAACCAAAGTCGGAATAACCATTGATATAAATTGTTTTGCATTGATTTGAGAATAACAATGAAATCATTCCAATGGTCATGAACCCAAATCAATGTCAAGAATTGTAGGTGAAATGTTTTCTCATATTATTATTACTTTGCAACCATTACTACTTTTACTTATTTGTTTGCTTTATTCATCTCAACTTTGTTATTATTTGCTTTGAATCATCATAAGAATAATGAATCAGTCTTCTCCGTGGGTTCGACCCCTACTTGTTTGCTATATTAATACTTTGTTTAGCTTGAATTAGGGATATATTGCATTTGAGACTAGGATCAACGACACATCACTCCTGTCGCGTCACCAATATCATCATGTTAATCATTAACATATCAGGACATCATGTATCAATATATCAAGACATGAGCGTATCACATATTATAAACTCTGCATGTCACTATCAATCAGATTTCAAGCATTACACATCAACATGTAACATCATTTCATATCAGCTCTAAACATTGTCACTATCCATTATCATTTCATCGGGAGGTCATCACCATAGAACTCATCATATCAAATTATTGTCCTATCAAAATAGCAGTATAGAAGGATCAGACGTAACGGGGATTTCACCCTATCATAAAGGCAGCATCCCAAATCTTATCATCAATGGGTCACATCCTCTCTCTTTATCACGTTATCGTCAAGTTCCCGAAGTCAGGGTCAAGCCTGCCAAGTTTACTAACTCAAATCATGTTACGTCTTCAAGTACAACAAATTCTTTTGCAATCAAAATCCATATACAATCCTTCCAATCTCTTTCTCAAAGTCTAAAGATCAAAGCCTATTCCAAATTCGCCCCATGTATACCTCAAGCTCAGGTCAACGAGTCCTCTAGGAACCGGTTTACTCAAGATCTCAAGCTCACAATCCTAACTTCCCATTTACTTAACCAAGTAACCTCATTCACCTGAATTCACAACTCTCCAAATAACAACAAACCAAGCTCAATATATCAATCTCTTTTATCAAGAATTCTATCAAGTGAATAACCAATTACGTGCCTACCAAATCCTTCCATGCTATCTATGCCCTAAAAAATTCGTTCGATCATTATCCCCAAAAGAGAACTTCCTTAATTCCTTCCATTCCTGGTCTTACTCCCCATACTAATAAGTGTACGCACCAATAATCCACCTCCAAAGAACAGACTCCTATTGCAAATCTTGACAAAACATCCTTACGTTCTATATCCTCAACATTTAGCAACAAAGGTTCACCCTTTAACTCTGTTACATAACCTAAGACAACACAAATACCTCACTCTGCGAACTATACTCAACCATCCGCACTCGCCCGGTTCTAAGCCAAGAGCCAACTAGCGAAAAATCCCGTAATCACAAATCATCAAGTCCCTCCTCGACTGCCTTCATCCCTCAAGTAATTAATCAATATTTCAACTCACTTATTGTAATACTCACCATTCCGATCCTTACTATTGCCCCAAGCGATCATGATCCCATAAGTCGTTTCACTCTAGTTCCTTGTCACCGCACCCACCTATCTTGCTTTAGACTACCGAACTCAGTCCTGACTCCCAACCTTTGATGTCGCTGCCTCCATCCACTCCCGTCCCACAACTCTAACCGACCTAGAGCGCACCCTAGCCGAACTCAGCCCCAGATCAGTCTCCCATAACAGGCTTTCAAAACAGTCCATGATATCGATATCTTAACATATCAAACAAGATTTTAGATACGAGATATCATATTTGAGACCCATACCCATGATATCGATATCTGCTAACCATATCTGATATTTGATATATGTATATGGATACCAAACGGGCTCTAAAGAAACTAGTGGCTTTTGCGTATGATGATCTGCCCTTATTTTAATGTTATTTAAAAAAAAACCAAAAGATTTTCCCCAAAAAAGAATAAAAAGAAGAGAGAGATTTGATATGTTTAGACGGGTAGCCGTTTGTCGACTATGTTAACCTCTCGAGGTTTCGGGTCTGTCCTACCTCGAATTATTTCTCGATAAAAAAAAGAAAAAAGAAGACAGAGATTTACATAACACCACCACTTATATACAAAATTTTCACACTTTACCTACTCGTTAAAAAAAGAGAGAAACAAAAAATATTTGCAATACCCCTTTTCAACCGTCTGGACGACTCACAAGCAGATCACTTTGTGCGTGAGACAAACTTATATTAAAGCTAGGGTTTTTAGCTCTCTCCTTCCAATCTCTAGGGTTCTTCCCCTCTCTCTCTCCCTTGTTTGTTTCGCTGATTCCCCCGGTGCAATCCCTCCCCCAATTTGGATTCCATGAATGGCGAAGAAGGTATTGCGGGAGTCATGCAAGAGCCACATCCTCCTTCGTTGATTGACGATGAACCAACGCCAGCGGAACCACGCGACTCCGAGCTAGCTGGTTGCGCAGAGGAATGCGAAGCCCTTATGGCAGCGGGGAACGATCCGGATTTCGTTCTCGAGGTGGCGCCGTTTGATGCTGACAATGTCGATGGAGGAGAATCACGTCGTCAGGTCGGCGATTCGTCGTTTCTTGGGGAGAGGAACGATGAGGTGTTTGGCGCTTCCGAGATTCCTGTGGTTGAGGATGAACTGGTTATAGTGAACGAAGGTAAAGGAGAAGGTGAGGTGTTGCCGATAATGAATGCGAAGGAGGGTGAGGCTGCTTACATCGTAGGAGTCGAGGATCTGGTTGCGACAGAGGAAGATGGTGGTGAACGGGACGAGAGTGTGAAGCTTCAAGAATCTTTTTTGGCTGGTGAAGAGGGCCGGGAATCACTGGTAAAAGGGGAACCTATGGAGGAGGAGCAGGTTCCTGGTGAAGAGTCTGTGAAAGAGGCATCCCTAGCAGTAGTAACGGTTGAAGAAAAGGGACAGGTTGATGAAGAAGAGGAGGCTCCAAATGTACAAGAGTCGTGCCCAAATGGTGTAGAGGAGGAGAAATTACCTGGAAATGGGGAGGCTCAGATGCATATGGAGCAAGACTGTGAACCAAAATTTGGGGAAGAGACTCCCCAAGTGAACGAGAAGATTGATGGGGGCAGGGAGATTGAAGAAGCAGATGGTTCTCAGATTTACGGTGATGGTTTATTGCCTCATGAGTTGCAGGATGATGACACGATGAAAGAAGGTGAGACAGACGTTTTAGACATAGAAATTAAGGCATTGGAGGAGAGTGAAATTGAGTTGGAATTGGAAACGGAGGAGGAGGAGGAGGAGGAGACACAATTGAAGGCAAATGAGGAAATGAAGGGTGAGGAGGAAACAGAAGTTGAAGGTGAAGCAGTGAAGGAAACAGAGGAAGTGGAGGCCGAAGAGAAGGAATTGGAGGAGGAAGATGATGAGAGGGAAGAGGCACCACGGAGTGGTGGTGGTAAGCGGAAACGTGGACGGATTCCAAAGGCTGTCGCTAGGACTCCTCCAAGAAAGACAGGGGGGGAAGATGTTTGTTTTATATGCTTTGATGGTGGTGACCTTGTGCTATGTGACCGCAGGTTGCAATGCCCTCAAATTGTTCTTGAATTTTGTGTTTTGTGTTTATATTGGTTATATGTTTCCATCTAACTTGCTCTTTGGACGATTCCAGGGGATGTCCTAAGGCATATCATCCATCTTGTGTAGACCTTGATGAGGACTTCTTTCAGTCAAAGGGCCGCTGGAACTGTGGTAAGTTGTAAATTACACGTATGAATTCAACGTTTTTCATGTATTTCTCAAGTTTTTTCATAACTCTGACAGTGAGGGGTCTGATTTTCAATGATGTCAAATATCTTGGTGCATGTTGGGTTCATGTGAATACTACGCTGATAAGTTTTAGGTTATGAGTACTTCTCATGCTTCAATCTGAATGTGTTCAAGTACGACTGCACTTTACTATATCAATGGTGTTGTATGATATCTTCCGACATTCTAAACATGTTATCCAAAAGCCCAGTGATCAGATTTTCTACCACTTGCGTCGATTGCTAGTCACACTCAATAAGTGTGGTTATCTGATCAAGAATTCACGATTTCTAAATGCATGCTTTTGAGAAGATGCCCTTTTGCGTTCATGATGACATTTGCCTTAATCTCCAAATATTTGCAACATGTAACCTATAAATGTATACGATTCGAGATAAACTCCCCAGTGGGAAGTATGTATTGTGTAGATATAATGTTGTTTCACTTTTAATCTAATTTTCTTTGATGCTGTTGCTATTTTATATCACTTGTGTTTGAATGATTTTCAGGTTGGCATTTCTGTAGACAGTGCAAGAAGAATGCATATTGTATGTGTTATACCTGTCAGTTTTCACTGTGTAGAGGATGTCTTAAGGGTGATGCTATCTTCATTAGTGTTAGAGGAAACAAAGGCTTCTGTGACACATGCATGAAAAGTATAATGCTCATCGAAAATAATGAAGGAAATGACAAAACGGTACAAACTTTCGTTTCAACTTTTATGTAGAGATTACTTGATTTATAAAACCTGATGATTGTGATTGGATTTCGTTGAGTTGTTCTTGTACAGGTAGATTCTATTTTTAATATAAAAAGTATCAGCAATCATCCACTATTATTCTGTGTTCTCTATTGTGTGTTTTTATGTCATATAGTAACCCGTTATGAACAGTGTGCTTCTTTAGGTACTGGGATATTCCGTTCCTTGTAGGCTGGAGATAGGCTATGCACACAATTTCATTTCTATAGCTTTTTTGAGTACCAAAACTGATGTTGTCATCTCCATTTCTGTGGGTTGAATGCTGAATTTTTGTCCAAACTAGTTTGCAATTTTGCATGACTTGAACTACGTTTAAATGTCATGTATGGTGTTATGGCAGTAATGGATATTGTTTAGTGTAACTGATTGGCAAATTTGTGCAGTTAGTTTTGATATAATCAACGTAGTACAATGAGTCCTATAAATTTACTTTATCCTGTAAAAGAGTTTCTGGTCGAATTCTCCCTGCCAATAATTTGCTTAAACAAAATCGTACGAGCCTCAAGTAACTAAGTAACTGTTCCTGGCAATGATATTTCTTAGGTAGAATATCCCACTTGAAGTGTTTGTTTACCATACGATCAATTCATGTCATCCATACCATTCTTGTCGCTTCTCTATAGTATGCTATTCATTTTATTACTCTTTTCCAGGATCATGCAGTGGTTAATGACATAAGTAGCATGAACTCTCTTTTCAAGGCCTATTGGACGGATCAAAAAGAAAAGCTTTCTCTTACATCAGATGAAATTGAGCACGCAACAAACCAATGGAGAAGCTGTAATACTGAGGTACTTGCAGGTAATCCCAAGGAAGGCACTGCTTCAGACAGTCTTTTGGGTAATAGTGAAGAAGCAACTGATTCTAAAAGAAATAAACCCAAGAAACGGAGGTCTTCAGCCAAGGAAGTAGAGTATGATGTAGATAATTTTGTAGGGAAAGCTGAGGCAAGTGGTGCCACCGCCAGGAAAAAAGGCAAGCGACGTTTGAAAACTCAATTTAAGAGTGCAGAATCCGATTCAGATGATTCTTCCAAAGACAATGTTGGAAATGGCCCAAGAGGGAGAAAAGCCAAGAAGCTGTCTAAGGCTCATGCTTTTGAGGTTGACCCAGCAAGTGTTGCATTGCAAAGTCGCACTGAATGGGCCTCAAAGGAACTATTAGAATTTGTTGTGCACATGAAAGATGGGGATAAATCTCCACTGTCCCAGTTTGATGTACAAGAACTTTTGCTAGAATACATACAGAGAAATAAACTTCGTGATCCACGTCGAAAAAGTCAAATAGTCTGTGATGCAATGCTTCAGAAATTATTTGCGAAGCCACGAGTGGGTCATTTTGAAATGCTAAAGCTTCTTGAACTACACTTCCTTTTAAAAGAAGATTCTCAAGCTGATGATCATCAAGGCAGTGTTGTTGATGCCGAAGGCAGCCAACTTGATGCTGATGAAAATGCTGATTCATTGGTGGATGTTGGGAAATATAGGGGCAAGAAAGCTCGCAAAAAGGGTGATGGGAAAGGATTGCAGTCTAACCTTGATGACTTTGCTGCTGTTGATATGCACAATATTACCTTAATTTACTTGCGGCGTAATTTGATTGAAGCTCTTTTGGAAGATAGTGAAGGGTTCCATGAGAAAGTTGTTGGTTCTTTTGTTAGAATAAGGATTCCTGGTAGCAATCAGAAGCAGGATATCTATAGATTAGTCCAAGTAATTGGTAGGTTTATGAAATCTAATCTTACAGCATTTATTGTGTGCTAAAAATCCATTCATTCGGAATTGAATCCTCTCATATCTTTGATTAAGGTACAAACAAAGCGGAGCCATATAAAGTTGGAAAGAGGATAGCGTATTGTATGCTGGAAATATTGAATTTAAACAAGACAGAGGTCGTATCAATAGATACAATTTCAAATCAAGATTTTACTGAGGTAATTAGATCAAGACTCTTTCTGGTTCAGTATCTATATTTAGTTTGATCTCTTAACATAATAAGATGATACTTCTCTTGAGCACACTAGATGGTCTCAAATACCCCTTTTATTTCCTCACTTTTGTTCCTGCCTAATGGACAATTGAACCGTTTTCTTGCTTTCAAATGCTAGGACGAGTGCAAGCGGTTACGCCAGAGTATTAAATGTGGTCTAATCACCCGATTGACTGTGGTGAGTTCACATATTGATTTTGTAGTTATATGGAACAAGTACCAGTGAGTTCTTTATGATAAAGTTGATTTTGGTGTTAACAGGGTGATGTTTTGGATAAAGCAAAGGATCTCCAAGCAGTCAGAGTAAATGATGTAAGGTTCCTTTTCCGTAACCTGAAATGTGTCTCATACTAGTTGTACAATTGTATTGATTAACACTTCTCACGCCATCCTTGTCTAATTTTGGAGCAAATGTGCAATAGGCTCATAATTATGAGGAGTCTCACGTGGTCTATGATTCTTTGTTATTGAAGAAGAGTGGCTACGTGGCGTACTTCTTTTTAGTGATTTATGATGGATTACCCTTTGTCTATGTGTGTGTATTGGGTTTTGGGGGGTGGCTCCGTAATCCTATCGGTTTCTCAAAACTTTTGAAATTGAAAACTTCAAGCTTCTCCTTTTTAATATTTACGGAGTCAACATCTACTTTCCTTGATTAATGATAATTATGGCATAATCCTAAAGTTTTAAACCTAATTAGCATAGTGACATTTTTCAGTTGAGGTTTTAATTTTTTGGTGTTGTCTGTCTTTGCTTCTTATTTGCCAGTTTAGTGTATATTGTATTATTAAATCAGTATTGTTGATTATAATTGAAAATTTGGAATGATGGATATAAACTGATGGTATGGAATGGTGAATAGAAATTGAGGGCCTGTTTGCTAGAAGAGTAAGGAATAGAAAGGAAATGAATCAAATCTTATAGTTAGCAGTTTATTAAATCTATGTTTTTTTTTGGTGCGTCTAGATGTGGGAAGGGACAAATGGTTGAACTTTGGAGGATGCCGAGAGATATGATTACCTTATATGCTAAAATTAGGCAATGAAATGGGGGTAAAGTGAAACAAATATTGTATGAAAAATGAGAGGACGAGAATTGTGTGAAACAATGAATAAGGGAAGTAGATGAGAAAGGGGAAAGTGAGGTATTTTATTATTTTGTCCCATTAACCAGGTGCTGTGCAGTAAAAATTGGATCAGATTTTGATAGGTCTACAATATTATAAAGATCAGTTAAAGACCCATAAACCAAACATTGAAGCGAAAATGGGGTAAATTGTCCACTGTAGCCTTTTTTAATACCTTAAAGAGTTCTTAGATATTTTGAAAGCACCAATTTGTACATGGGTTTGTTTTTAAACACCAAAATACTCCGTACCTTTGTTCTTTTTATCTGATATGAAACCTTTGAGATGTTCTTAAATCACCACACATAACAGTATTGGAAGTTACATTTTTACCTGCTAATAAGACTGAGGGGCTTTCCTACAGAAAAAAATATAGATGTGGATGAAGTTGTGGCATTTACTGTCCAAAGGCTTTATAATTCAATGGTTTTCACATTTAGTCTGAGCAGGCATACCTATTGACCTTGTACACTTTCATAATCAAATGTTGTCTCCGTAAAGTGTGTTGTTTTGTACAGTTGCTTTTATTAACTTGTATTTTTTAATGATCTTATTCCTAATATTATTGTATAGTAAATGGATCTAATGCTTAAATAGTTGATTTAGACTTTGAAGGGCCCTGGTTATTGTCCCTTGAGAGTACAGATGTATGCTTCTTTCAAAATTGACGCCAGCTGCATTTTTATAACAAATGCATTTAGAATATAAGACAAGAGGCGAGTATAATTTTACTATTATGAAATATGGTTTTATTATGAAGCCTTAACGTTTCTGTTTTGGGTTTGGCCCACTTTATTGAGAAGTTAAAATAAATCGATATGCATAATATGTTGTCAGACGATAAGCTGTCCTTTAGAATGTATAAATGGAGCAAGCAAAGTCAAAATCAGAGACCCCATTATACCAGTCTGATTAGAAGTCTGTACTCAATTGGGTCATTGGAGCTCCATGGAAGCACCCATGGCATGTGTCCATGACAACAAAGAAACGAGACATTATCCTATTTGTGAAGGTTCCCATGACTTTTGACTCTGGACATCATTTAATGAAGGGATGTCCTAAAAACGCTTTACTGCATATCCTATATTTTGTTTTGTATATTAGGAAATGACGGCTATATTATCTTTTACTTTTCTTGCCTATATTTAATATTATACTCGTATGCAGACATTACAGACACTTACTTTTTAACTATCTATTGTTGTAGTGGCTGGAAGCAGAGATTACACGCCTTAATCATCTTCGTGATCGAGCTAGCGATTTAGGCCGTAAAAAGGAATATCCTTTTTTGCTATATGATGAGAACTTGAATGCTGATGGGGATGATATTTGTTCAAATTTCTTTTGAGGATGTTTTTTGTTTGTTTTTCTTGTGCTGATGTTACAAATGTCTGCATTGTTCTTGTAAATACCTGCAAGCCTTGAGCTTTCATTAGTTTACCTTTAATTATCCTTTTTTTGGCTGGCATTTTGCTTAAATTGGTTTTGCTTTATTATTCTGTACAGCTTCAAAGCAAATATTATTCTACATAATGCCATACTCTGCACCTCTTGGAACGTGGCTGTTTATTACTTCCATCAATTTCATAAATAACCTGCGTAAAAAGTTCAATACTATTTGCTATTGATGTGCATTCTGGGTTCTAGTACATGGTAGAAATATATTGCTCATCTTTATACTTCCCTTGGAATGCATCCCTTATATTATGAAATTTCGCTTAAGCATCCTGTGATCCTTAATTTCACTTGCACGCTTAGAGAATGTGTGGAGAAGTTGCAACTGCTGAGCACACCTCAGGAACGACAGCGTAGACTGGATGAAATTCCTGAGGTGCATGCTGACCCAAACATGGATCCAAGTCACGAATCTGAAGATGAAAGTGAACCAGAGGAGAAGGAACAAGGTTGTACTTATTTTACTATAAAGTTGTTCTATGCTTTCTTGATGAATGCATTTTTTATGACAAGTTTGTGCTTGCTCTCTTCGCATGCAGAAAGTAATACAAGGCCAAGAGAAGCATCTTCTCACTGGAGGGAGAGAGAGCATTATCCTTCACGAAAAGGAGATTCTGCATCAACCGATCCATGGAGTCCCACATCAAAACCACAAAACAGGAGGTGGGAACCAAGTAGAAGTTTATCTGGGAAGGGTTTATCAAGCCGGCTGGAAGATCCTTTTGTTGCAGAGGAATCATTGAGTGGCAACCCATGGAGACCAGTGAGGGACAAAGTTTCATCCCAATCAATCAGTTTGGAGACATTCAGAACAGTTTCTGATTCATTAACAGGTAAACTGAGTCAATTTTCTGAGGCGAGAACTAATCCATTTACATTGCCTCCATCAGAAACGGCACGGCCTCTCTCTGCATCTCTGGTTCAAAATGCTGTTAAAATTAGTGATACTGAGAAGTTATGGCACTATAAAGATCCTACAGGAAAGGTCCAGGGGCCATTTTCAGTTGCACAGCTGCGTAAATGGAATAAAAGTGGATATTTTCCTGAAAGTATGGGAATTTGGAGAACTTTGGAAAGTGAAGATGATTCTATTCTTCTAACTGATGCATTGGTTGGAAGGTTTGAAAAGGATCCATCTCGGATGGTCAGAAAGCCTTTCGAGACACCATCGCATCAAACCTGTAGAGGACAAGCAACCAACATTCTAAAACATGATCAGAACCGTGGAGCTGGAAATACTATAGATACGATGGATCAAATGTCACCAACAATGCAAAGATCTCGATCAGACACTAGTTCGAAAGGCTGGACTACCTCATCAGTGGATGCCATGGAATTCCCTCATAATGATTCATCAAACCAATCCTCCACACCTTCACAAAACACCAGCTTGGGGTGGACTGGAAGGTCAAAAGTAAGCAGATGGTCAGGTTCACCTACTCCAGTTCAATTGCCAAGTTCTGCTTCTGGTCCTGGTTCAGCTCCTGGAGCCAACGGAATGCTTCCATCTCCTACTCCAGATAGTGGTAAGGTTGCAAGGTCCTCAAATTCTCCCTTTTATGAACGGAACCGAGGATTCAGCAGATCACATTTTACTCAACAATCCACTAGAGATGTCAGTTTGACTCAACAAGATGAGAGGTTTGGTTCGGTGTATGCCCAGAGACTTTCATCCCAATCTCCAGCAGCTAGTGGCTCGCCAATGGTTCATGCCTCGACTCACCAGACACCGCAACTGATAGCTGATACCACAACTGCCTCTACTAGTAGCAACAGTTATGGCTTGTCAAACAGTGCTGTTCAGCCTGGAAATGGTCAGAATCCTGCTGCGTCTGCTCATGGTTGGAGTTCTGGTGGCTTCATGCCAAGGCCTGAAACTACAAACACTAACGCTATGCATCTGCAAGGGCAACAACCATCTTATGGTCATTGGCCACCTACTGCTCCGGCTGCGAATGTGCCACCACCTCCAACATACGTTGCTGGGAATCCTGCTAATTCAGGAACCATCCCTGCTCAGAACCCTTCAGCACCTATGCCATCTCAGGCTCAATGGACGGCGCAAGTCCCTGCTGCTCAACCAAACATGCAATGGGTTGGCATGCCCACAACGCAGCATCCAAGCAATTCTAACGCAGGGTGGGCCCAGGTGCCGGCAAACCCTAACATGGGCTGGGGTGCACCACCCGGTCCATCCCCAGCTAGCATGTTTGGGTCACAACCAGCGCCAGCAGCTCCTGCCACTGTCGTTCAAGCATCTGGTCAAGCACCCAGCATGCAACCGGGAAACACAAACAGGACCTGGCCAGCAGCTGGAAATATAAACCCAGGATGGGCTGCACCGTCTGCAAATACCAGGGCCCATGGTCCTTGGAACTGGCAGCCCCCGCCTCATGGTGGCACAGGTATGGCTCCTAATCATCAGCTGAATAGAAAATACAAGCTATGCCCCTTCCTGATGAAAGGGCATTGCAAAAAGGGGAATGGTTGTGACTATCGACACAACTAGATTGCAGGACTAGGGAATGCCATCTTTCTTGTACAGCCATTATCTGAGAATTTTCACATATTTCCAAACCTTTTTGGTATGTCGAGACATTCTTCATTGTTGCTGTTTAATAGGCAGTTTAGCACCTCTCAGTCTCTTGTGATTAACTAAGGTTCAGAAGGACAAACCCCTCTGGAAACTTAACCATTTCAATTAGAGCTGTGCATCGGTCTAAAACCGAACTGAATCGGGCTGAACCGAAACTGAAAATCTTAAAATTTCAAAACTGAAAGCCGAACCGAAAGCATTAGGTTCGGTTTGGTTATTTGCCGGTTCGGATTTAACATAGTTGAATTGAATTTCCATAGAAAAAAATTAATCCCTCATCACACAACTGTACAAATCAGAGAGAGAATCAGAATTGTTGGTGACCGGCGTAAGCGGCGAAGGCGGAACCGTGTGAGGTTCAACTCCTCTCATCTGTAGATCTCATGGTCTTTGGTTTTCAGCCTCTAAAACTCTGGTATGGTATCCGATTAAGTGTCCGTTTGTGTTCGATCTTGTATAATTAAAAAACAGAGGCTTTCAGATTTCGCTTTCAACTTTGAGGGAGAAAGATGATCGATGATGGTGCAATAAAATTAAACAGAGGATTAATATGTATGGATTCGTCAGATCGATTCATCTACGCCTTCGAATCACCGACACCACCACCACAACATCAACACGTTTCTTATTCCATGCTTCACGCTACCCCCTAATTTCATGTATTGTTCATCAGTTTGCTCCATTAATTAATCACTTGATTACTCCTCTTATCTGTTCTCTTCGACGAGTTTTTTTTTTTTGGTTTGTTTTTGAGATGTTCTTCAATCATTTATAAGGTTCGAAATTGGTTTTATATTATCGGTAAACCGCCCTTTTTAGTGATTTTCGGTAGATTGATCTAATTATAATTGTTTATTAATTAATCAACTATTCGGCAAGTTCAGGGTCACTATTCATTAATAATAATAATAAATTATTCATAATAATAAATTATTCATAATAAGAAATTATTCATATGTATGTTGATAATTAGATGTGGGTTTGTTGAAATTCAAACTATATTCAGAATTGTTCATGAATTTATCGAATATTCGGCAAATTCAGAATCATTATTCGTTGATAATAAGAAATTATTCATATATTATGGGGGCAATTAGATGTAGGTTTCTTAAAATTCAAGCTCGTGAATTTATCGACTATTCGGCAAGTTCAGAGTAACTATTCGTTGATAATAAGGAATTATTCATACGTATGTGGGTAATTAGATGTGGGTTTCTTGAAATTCAAACTTCGTTTAAAATTGTTTATGAATTTTTCGACTATTCGACAAGTTCAAAGTCACTTCTTTGATAATAAGGAATTATTCATATGAATTTGTTTAATTAGACGTGAGTTTGTTAAAATTCAAACACTGTCTAGAATTGTTTATGAATTTATCGACTATTCTACAAGTTTAGAGTCACTATTCGTTGATAATAAAGAATTATTCATATGTGTGTGCGTATTAGATGTGAGTTTCTGTTTAAAATTGTTCATGAATTTATCGAATATCCAGCAAATTCAAAGTCATTATTCGTTGATAATATGGAATTATTCGGTAATTTATTTGTCATTATTCATCGAACACACAATGCAAGCGAAATCTCCTCCTCCCCACCAAAAAAGCGTTACCTCACAAAAAAAAAGCAACACAAGCCGAGTCATTATTCGTTGATAATATGAAATTATTCATTAATTTGTTCGTCATTATTCATCGAACACACAATGCAAACAAAATCTCCTCCTCCCCACAAAAAAAAAGTGTTACCTCACAAAAAAAAGTAACACACGCGCTTTGTTTCAACAAGTTGCCTATAAAGTGGTGGGGCATACTGCTTTTTTTTCAAATAAAAAGGAAAAGTCTCAATTAATCTCACCCATCCATTTCTAATAAATCAATGGCCTATATTTGTTAACACAAAACACAATAAGAGATGATTACACATGACTCACCCTCGCTCTCTATATATATACTATTTATGTAGGGGAATATTTAAAAAAAATCAAACCGAATACAAACCAAACCGAAAAATGAAAATTCTTGAATCGAAAGCCGAACCAAAAAACTTCGGTTAGGTTCGGTTTGTGTTGGTTCGACCCAAAAATTCGGTTTGGACCGAATCATGCACATCCCTAATTTCAAGTTTTAATAAAGCACAACACCCGTGTGTCACTCATGGGTTTATAACATACTAGTGTAGATCCCGTCCCGTGTACGGGGAATGCGTTAATCTAACTATAAATTATTTTTTCCTCCAAAAAATAATATAAATATAAATAAAATTAGTTCGACAGGTTATATATATTCTAAATATCCTTTAATTAGATTCTCTCAAAATATAAATAAAATTCACATTTATAAGGTACTACGTAAAAGTTTATCTATGGTTAATTAAATCTCATGTAATTTAATTAGATAGTTGATTTTTAAAAATATTTTCATATTCTTTTTTATTAAATATGTAGTATATATTTATTACATTAGTTTACTAAAATATCTGTGTACGGATGGATTGTGGCTACATATATGGCTATATAATGTTTTAATTATTTATTTTGTCCTCAAAAAATAATATAGATAGATATAAAATAACAATTGTTAAATGATTGATTTTGATATAAATAATTCTTTCCATAAAAAATAATCTAAATATAAATAAAATAGCACCTATCAAATATTACATATTTATCTATTAATATGTTTGGTAAGTATGACTATAAAAATTAGTTTTATTAATTATTTTTATTATTACTACTATTACGTTTAATTATATGGATATAGTTTTTTCCTTATATGATATTTACTCTTTTATAAGATATTCCATCTATCCAATTATATATGTTAATAGTAAAATAAAATAATTATTTTTATTAGATTTCCTTTTTGACGGGAGAAAGTTCTGCGAGACGCGCTCACGCGCTGCCACGTAGGCAAATTCACTCACATGCCGCCACACAGGCATCAATGCATCGGTTTTAGTATATGTATATAGATTATATTTGGTGAGTCACGCTTTTTGAAAATATAAATAAAATATACTACCTCCGTGTTAAAATACATGGTCTTTTAGCATTTTGCACAAGCACTTAACTTTTAAAAAAACTTCATCATTGCACTAACTTTTGTATAAATTTTATTATTTTTTAACCCTCACTACATATTTTAACCAATCAAATTCTTTTAAAAAGTCAACGACACACAAATCAATACAAATCATTACAATTTACTACATTGGAAACATAAAAGTCATCTATTGTTCGACCAAAACACACTTTCAAAAACCCATGTATTATTGGACGGATGGAGTATGAAATAACATTTTTCGTTTGTAGTTTTTTATTCTGAAAAAATAAATGGAAGGAGTATTATTTTACAAGAGTTTTATTTAGTACAATGCGAAATTTTTTCTTTAGCGCAAGACTATCCGCAATGGACTACTGACTACTGAGAGTTGTCCGTTGCAATGGACTACTGACTACTGAGAGTTATCCTAACTAATTAATGGTTTGTACTGTAAGTCCTTATTCCAGAAAAACGATCTATTTATTTTATCCAGGTTGGAGTGCATTGATGTTGGTAGCATAAAACTTTGCATAGTGTACAATGGTTTTGCTGACAGGTTTGAGTTAATAAGGATCGAACGTCCCTGTTGTGATAAAGTATTAGCTTTCCACTTGGATAACTGGGAATTTGTCATGTTGATGATTTCTTCAAATGTTGTTTTGTTGACACGCCCGTTAATTATTGGACAACCGAGATATTTATCCAATTTTGTCTGATTGGTTATATTGAGGGTGCCGACGATGCTTGGGACCCTGGTAGACGCTATTCCCGGGGAGCATTGAAATGCGGATTTTGTGTAATTGATCTTTTGCCCTGATATTTGACAATATTCGGTCATAATCGTTTTGACCCTATTGCATGACTCCATATTTCCTTTTGAGAATATAATGATATCATCTGCAAATGAGAGGAACGAGATTCTCACTGTAGCACGATTAAATTTGAATCCTATACCCGATTTTGGCTGAAGAGCTTCCTCCGATAGTTTTCTGGATAGCACTTCAGCACCAAGGATAAACAGAAAAGGGGAAAGCGGATCCCCCTGACGGAGCCCTCTCTTTGCTTTGAATACTTCTGTTGGACCATTATTAACAAGTACCGAGAAGGAAACCGTGGTTACACATTCCATTATAAGGTCAACAAACTTTGTATGAAAACCAAACTTCTGTAAGACGGCAGATGTAAAATCCCAATCGACTCGATCATAGGCTTTCTCCATATCGAGTTTAATAGCTAACCAACCATCCGCACCCTTTCCATTTCTGAAGGAATGAAAAATTTCATGTGCAATCAATACATTATCCTGAATTGCCCTATCCGATACGAATGCTCCTTGCAGAGGATGGATTAGTTTTCCAATTACCCTTTTTAGTCTTTCTGTGAGGATTTTGGAAATTATTTTATAAAGGGTTGAGCATAGACTTATAGGTCTATAATCACTTGTTTTTGCGGGGTTATCACATTTAGGTAATAATGTAATGAAAGTGTGGTTAACTTGTCGTAAGAGCTTGCCCGAATGGAAGAATGCCTTAACCGCACGAGTGCCATCTATCCCAACTATGTCCCAGTATTCTTTAAAAAATTCAGCTGTCATACCATCTGGACCTGGGGATTTGTTCTGTCCTAACATTAAGACCGCATCTTTTATTTCCCTATTAGATGGTTGGGCGATAAGATAGTTGTTCTCATCCTCAGTAATAGATGAGGGAATTAATTCTAAATAATCTTGTAACATTCTTTTATTTATTTGTTCTTTAGAAAACCTCGTCACAAAATCTTGTCTAATCTCATTGCGTATATTTTCTTCTCCAAAGACTAGTGTTCCTTCTGCTGTTGTGATTTGCCTAATGATTTTCCTATTTCTCCTTCATGTAGCTATTCTGTGGAAATATGCCGAGTTACAGTCCGTCATTTTGATGTGTTTAGATTTTGCCCTTTGACCCCGGTACTCTTTTTGATATCGTAGTAGCGCTTCTTTTTTCTTAATGAGCATTGCTTCTTTGGTTTTATTGTCATTTGATGTGTTAGAGGCATTTACAGATTGTAATGTTACCAGATCCTTTTCCACAATATCGATCTGCCTAAAAACATTCCCGAATGTATGCTTATTCCATACCTTAGCATTCTGCTTAACTATTTTTAGTTTTGAGACTAATCGGAACATAGCTGACCCATTATAACTTGTTCTCCAGGCTTGCTTAACCACATTACGAAAATCTCTTCTCTTTAGCCACATATTCTCAAATTTAAATGGTGGTGGCTTGAATTGAGATTGATTATTCAGGATGATAGTGATAGGGCAATGATCGGATGTGGAGAAGGCTCCATTTGTGGCTACAATATCTGGATAAGTTTCTAAAATTTGGTGTTGTACGAGCACGCGATCAAGTTTCTCTTTAATACTGTCCTCTCCATCCACCATTTTTCTCCATGTAAAGGGGTTTCCGACTGCAGGGATCTCTAGAAGTCCAGTCTGGTTTTTGAAGTCATTCAGTCTTTGAAATCTAGTAAAATTGTATATGGTACCTCCCATCTTCTCATTATTATTCCCAATCTCATTCAGATCTCCTATAACCATGGATGGTAGGGTTTGTTGGGAGATAATATTAGTTAACTCATTCCAGAATTCCGCCTTTTCTGCTGTGTTTGGGGGTCCATAGACAAAGAAAATCATTCCGTTAAAATTATTACTAACACTTGAATATTTTACACCAATGATTCTGGGCAGATGAATTTCTACTGTTATTGTTTCATTTAGCAAATAATTCTCATTCCACATTACTCCTATGCCACCCGATCTTCCATTACCCGGTGACCAAATTGCTTTGTTAAACCCACTTTCCATCCATGTTCTCTCTTTCGGTATTCTCTCCGTCTTAGTTTTTGCCACTGCCATTACAGCTATGTGCTCATTTAGTCGCATAGCTTTGATTTCTGTCCATAGATTAGGCCTACCAATCCCCCTTATATTCCAAAAACAAATCTTCATAAATAACCTTTGTGTTGCATGAAGAAACAAGGTAATTTCTTCATACACAAATATTGTATACACCTTGCATTTATGACATGATGGTTTCGACTTTTCTTAGTATTAATTGTTTCTAAATTATCATCATTCGATATTTGATAATGACCTGCACTTCTCAAAGGACATTTATGCCAACAGATCATACTTATTTTAGGGAGTCTAATCATGTAACTTTTCTCACTAATCAAAGAAGAGGTTTCGCCTCTAACTGTCAACCGAAGGTGATGCTTGGTAGGGTATTCAAGTGCATGACAATTAGTTTGAGGGGAGTTAATCTTAGCCATCATATGCCTGTCTTTAGATGAATCCTCTTTTTTAAGTGTGATGTTTATAATATTGCTCAACTCACAACTAAATCTCATAACATCAGCCTTGCAGATACAGCTATTTGGCCAATATTTGGCTCTAAGACCATTACCCTTCCATAGCTTCATATTTAGGGATATCAAATTCAGTAACCACATATGGAAAAATGATAGGCTAATTTGAGTCAAGAAATACCAAATCAAACAGTGCATTGTAGGCACTCTGCTGTTTCTTACCAGTTTCATACTTGTACAGGTGATTCCTTTCACAAAATTAGAACCAAAAGGTCCCTTAAAACCTTTTTTCCTTAACCCGACATCACTGGAGACTGTTAGCTCCTCAATCTCATTGCTTTTGACAGGATTTAGTTTGTCCTTTCGGATAGACTCCTCAAAATTATATCGCAAAATAGACCTGTTAATTGAATCAGAGGTAGACAGAGACTCATACCTGATCCAAAACCGAAACATCTTGGCCTCTAAGAGTTTGCCAATGAAGGATGAGGATAGAGAGATACGATCCAACCCATTTCCACGAAACGAAATCAGCCCAAGCCAGATGATGTCGAGCCACCATAAACTCTTTTCAGGGTTGGACATCAAATACCCAATTCGCATCACCGTTTTCAACTTCAGGGTTTCCTCATAATCATCATCAGAGACAAACATCTCCTCATAGAGTTTAGAGCCCTCCGGCTGGGTTTTAGACATTTGTGGAGCAGGATCATCTGCTATCATGTGATTTTTCCTTTTGTCAACTCCATAAGGAGCCAACAGAGTGTCACAGACAGTAAAGTAGAGAGAGATTAGGCGTTTAGATATTAGACTTTTGAAGATACGAAAGATGAAAGTGCAGAAACAGTAGCACCACCCCCAACGACTTAAGTAGGGTTGAACAACCGAAACCAAAGCGAGAAGAGAGATTGAAACGAAACTAACCCTTCCATAGCCGAGAATCGAACAGATATCAACATCCCGGCCACATCCCCCACCAAACAGCCAGACAATTCTGAAGGAGGTGCAGCCACCCGCAAACGCCCAAATCGACGCGAACGAGGTGTCCGTCGAAGCCGGATTTGGCCACGGCGGAGGGCGATTTGGCCAACCCCGCGTAATCATCACCAACAAAACTCTCCCACACCGCTCATAGAAGAACAAACGAGAACCCCCGAAACCCATAGAAATCTTCCAGAGGGTTTTCTTGTTGCCGAGCGCCCCATCGAAGGTCTTCTTGTTGCTGAGGAACAATCCGACCATCGCAGGCCAACAGATAAGAGGGTGAACCGGAATGGAGAAGCCGATCACCCCAGAAGCCACCAAAACCAGCCGATCTGGCCATGGAGGAGGCCGATTTGGCCAAACATTAGCAAATCTCATCATCAAACTCCTCAATCGATTAGAAACGGTCGGAATAAGGAGGATCGCCCAAAGGCTGAACTCACACAAAAGCCCCAAATATGATATGACACAAGCCCCAAATTTGATACAGTCATCAGGCCGGAGGGGGTAGATCGGATGATCGGACTGGCTTTTGTACAAAGGAAAGATTAAGATCCCTAAAAGAATAGGGTATTGTGAACAAAGAAAGAGGAGCTCTGAGGAAGATAGATCGGGGGATTTTCCAGCGCGTGGGGTGCGTTCTTTTCTCTGGGAAGGGGTTCTCATTGCACTTTTTCACGGGGAGGGGAGGTTATCGAGCTCTTGTATTCATTTTTTCTTCTTCTTGTATATAAATATTAACAAAGACAATTGCATCAAGAATTTGTGTGAGGTTTATTTGGTGCCTATGTGGTGTCTACATAGTGCCGACTCACCGGATCCCAATGACCCGTTGGCAACGGGTTATTGGGTCTCGACTGTCGACCTTAAAAGACCCGGGTCATTCGGGTTCAGGTCGATTTCGGGTCCCGGTGGGTCTAAAGCATTTAGTTCAAAGCCGCAAAATTACAGGGTGTACGAGTCGGGTCATGTTTTGACAAATCTATATACAAGTGAGGGATAATTAATTGGAGTTTTAAAGGATAAGAATTTTGCTCTAAATAGAAAAAGCGACTTATCCTAAAGGGCAAAGAAAAAAATTGTACTCCTTCCGATGATAAATGTAAAACTTTTTACTTTTGTGTACGTAATTTAAGGAGTTAAAAACTATATAAAATATTAATTTTTTGATTAACTTTTTTAGACACCAAGAGTGCTATTGCGTTAGGAGACCGTCGAACCTTCCTCGACCTAGATGAGAAAATTTATTGGATTTTAGTCAAGCCTAGGAATTTAAATCATACATGCTCTATTAAATTATCTAATCATGTTCTGATCGAAAACCACTTTAAATATGTGACAAAAGTAAGCAATTCAATCGAATTATGGAATATATGCATTTAAGGTCATAAAAATGATTTAGATAACAAACTAAGGTAAGATGAGTGTTTTAATAACACTTACGCCAATGCATGATATTTTTGTATTTTTGACATTTTCTAATTTTTTTTATTTGATTTTCTAATGCATAATAAAGTGCTGAAAATAAAATGAAATGCATGCAAAATTTTGAAATATGATCTAACTAAAAGCACTACCCCCCCCCCCTCCCCCCTCAACATTAAATCTTTCATTTTCCTCAATGAAACACCAAAGACAACAAATTGAAACAAGAAAATTTAGGTGTTAGAAAGAAATAACTGACTTGCTCATTGTGGTGGTGGATAAGGTGGATAGCCAAAGAAGTTCATGTTCTGGAACATGCCGCATAAGTTGTTGAGGATCTGTGTCTGGTCTTCCTGGTGGGCGACGAGAGTCGTATATTGTTGACCGAACCCCTAGATTTGCTGCCCCATTGCCTCCTTATTCCCTTTAAGTCTATCAAATTTGTCCATGATCTGGTGCTAGTACTCTCAAAATACTGTTGTGATGGGAAGGCGGGACCGTTGTACTTAGATGAGCTGGCTCTTCCAAATTCTGAAAAAAGTACCATATGATATACCATGGGAGAAACCTGATCCAAAATATGTAAATGCTCCATGTGATCATTGTTGCATAAATGCAACATGATCAATCTCTATGTCGAACCGATGATCCTCAGGGACCTCGCCTACTGGCACCTCGAGGTGAGGTGCAACATTGTCAATGGGCGGATGGTCAAGGTCCTCATGTGCGATGTTGAGATCTGCAATTGTAGGTCCGGTGGGGAACCCATCAGGACGGGACAAAATCAGTGCGTGGGCTCCGTTTGGCCCTGCCGTCCATATGAAATGCTCTCCACGTCAAGTCTTCGGACTAAGTCCTCCAGCCGGGCTATTTCCCTTAATCGCGCCTCCTCCACTACGATCCTATTCCTCCGTCTCATATTTCGGACCCATCTATCCCATTCGGAGTCCCCTTCCCAAAAGTCTTCCATCTTTGTACCTAAGCTTTGAAATCACAATCAAGAACACAAATTAGCAGCAAAAGCTTGGCACCCAGTTGGTACCGATGAGGTAGGTGGTGGTAGGGTATGTGATAGGGTAAGAAAAAGGGATGGGCTTTTCTGAACTTTAAATAAAATTAAACTAGGCGCGATTGATATCTCCCCGACAACGGCGCCAATTTGACGAGAGGGTTTCTCAACCAAATAAATTTGTAGTCAAGACCTCGCTATAGGATAGTGGAGTCAAGTTCGTCCTCAGGAGAGAAGTCAGCGGTTCTAGGTTTAGTGTGTTTTGGGGTTCAGGGATAACAGGAAAAGGTGATGAGGGTGGCTGTCGACAAAGAATAAAGGGGTCGATGTCGAGGGATGGAGAGAGAATGGTGGTTTGATATCGAGTAGAATATGTGTTGAAATAAAAATAATAAAATAAAACAAATAAAGATGCAAACTTCCAAGGTTAGGGATCACCACAACAATAAACATATGTGCAGATCATAAATCACATAAAGATGCATGCTTTATATCAAAGAATCGACTTTCGCAAATTCCAACAATTTAGGTGATAGAGGCTCTCGCATAAAAACCTAATTTGTTTCTACCTTTTCTTAATTAGGATTAGTCGGCTCTCGCAAATAAACCCTAATTACTATCCAATTCATAATAAGATCACTTTCGCTTCAATATCATGAATAAGGAATTTCCTCAACTCTTGCAAAGGATTAATTAAGTATATAGGTAGATGATGATAAAGACATAAATTCATGGATTTATAAATAAAACACACATATCTATGTAAGGATCACCCCAACCCTAGAAGAAGGAAATTAGAAACAAACCATAATAAAGAAACTAACTTTAACATAAAATAAACTAAAACTTACAACCGTTCGTCTCATTCCTTCTCCTTCTCTCTCGCCTCCTCCTCCTCCTCCTCTCTCTCTCTCCTCTCTCGCCTTCTCTCTCTCTCTCTCTCTCTCTCTCTCTCTCTCTCTCTCTCTCTCTCTCCTTGCGCCCTAAGACGACTTGACTTGAATGAATGAAAATCAGCCCCCTAGGGCTTTATTTATAGGCTTCCAACCCTTGCTAATCAAGGTAAGAAAGTCTATCTATATCTATATCTCTTTATCTACATACTTAAAGATTAAATAATGGAATAAAAGAAATAAATCAACTAGGACTATATCTAATTTATGGATAAATCCTCCATGGAGTTGATAGATCTTGATAGGTCTTGATAGGTCTTGATGGAATTTGATAGAATTTGATCTCGAAAATATCTCCATTGGCTTCGGGATAGAACCTTAACAAGATTCTCGGACTACCCGACGTCGGCCACTGGGGTTTCCTCAATATCGAGTAGAATTGCTCGATATCGAGTAGCACTTTCTTCGTCTTCTGCTCAGCAACTCGATTCCGGCTTCTGGACCGCACATCGACTAAGTTTTTACTCGACATCGACTAGAGTTTGGTCCGTCTTCAGCTTCTTCGTCGATCTCGGCTACAAGATGTGAAAATCGACTAAGTCTTCCTCGATATCGAGTAGATTTCTTCGATATCGAGTTGCAATTTTCAGCTCCCAGCTTCCTTGTCGACTTCTGGAACTCAGCTCGATTTCAGGTTTACTCGATATCGAGTAAAACAACTCGATATCGACTAAGTCTCTTAGCTTTCTGCTCTGTTCTTGAAACGCACTTTCCCGAGTCCTCGTTCGTCGGATTGACGCATATGACCATGCGTTGGAAAGCTCTTTTCGAGGGCTATAACTCTTATGAAGACATTAGAACTTGACTCAGAATGATGAATGGCGAAAAATGGCCTTTTCTCCAGCTGCACCATCCTTAGCTTCTTCATGAGCTTCCTTTAAGCTCCAAAGTGCGTCCGATTTCTGCAAAATATAATAAAAACTTGTGTAGACCTCCATATATTGCAAATAACCATAAACTACACAAATTATGTATTATTCTAACCCCAAATGTATGAAATGTATGCAGAAATCGATATAAAAGTAACTATAAAACATGGCAAATTAGGCTCACAACATACCCCACCCGAGATGTCATTGACGCCCGACAATAAACTAGTGAACCATGCCCAATTTCTCTTTCACACCTTGTTGATCTCAGCGTGGCCAAAAAATGTATTGTTCAGGACCTTGGAGCACAATCTCAGCATGGGGTGGGTAATACTAGAGTTGTACTCGTCCCCTGAAGTCTTTGGGTGTCGATCCTCACAAAAATAATTACCTAATACTCAACACTAGTATAGTGAATAATTAGATGTGTTGATCCCACAGAGAGCATGTATTCAGTATGTTTCCTGTTAACTATTCATAATAAAGAGAGAGAAAGAATACGGTAGAGCAATCAATTGATGTTTGTGAGCAAAATAGTAATGAATGAGTGAATACGATGAGAGTGGTTTCACCCGCTTTATCTAAGCATGGTTGGTTACCTTGTTCCTCGGTTCCTCTTATTATCGAATGAGTGGTTTGTGCACAGAGTTTTATAACTTCCTATTCGATCATTATTCGGCTCCCTAAACTCTTGCATGAGATCGAAGAAGCATTAGGTCCCTAGTCTCCTAGCAATTCAATAATATAACCGACGAGAGGAAAACCTGTCGTTGATCCATCAAAATAAATCTCAAACCTATGACTAGTATAGCAATAAGTAAGAGGTCGATCCACAGGGAAATTTGTTATTCAGATGCGATTTAAGTAACCAAAGGGGGGGGGGGGTTGTGAAGAATGTAAAAGATCCGCCTTTAATCAAAGCGGATTGATGAGAGCAAAAGTAAATGGTTTTGATTCAAACAATTGTGAGAAATAGTTCTACTTACAATTTTCCACATTATTTTGTTGAAACGATCCTTGTAACTTCTTCTCGTCCTTTTTGGTTTCCTATAAATGCCCTTGTCCCAACCTAATATAGTCACTAATCCAATCAGTCCTAGAAACCCTTATCAATTGAACAGTCCCCAGAAAAGGATTTAACCCAATTGATAGCTTTAAGTTCAGCGATTAACCAAGGTATTTGTAGTCCCTAAAGAGGGATTTAACAACACATCCAACTTCCTACTTATCCGATTAGTTCAATCAGCCCTAAAGGGACTAGTTTGCTACTTGGGTTAAGGTTCACAATCAGGAATCTACAAAACCTTAGTAATTAAATTGATCTAACTAGTTGGCCAGACAAGATAGAACAAAACAATAATCAATAAGCGCAAAGAAGTTGAAGTATTCAACGAAGGAATTCAGGAACGAGAATTAGAAACTCATAATCAATCCAAACAAAGCTTCAAATCGTAGGCAGAACATATGAGTTTAGTTCCTCATGGAAAACATCGCTCAACCTCTAACTTTGCGGCGGCCGCTGCAAACTATGGTAGCTGCGGGAAGAGTTTCATGCACGATTGATATAGGAGAACCTTGTCTCCTATCTTTAACTCCTTCTGCATGATATGTCTGTCATGCCAAACCCTTGTCTTCTCCTTATAAATCAGTGGATTGTCATAGGCATTCAAGCGCAATTCGTCTAGCTCTTGCAATTGAAGCTTCCTGAACTCACCTACTTCATTCATCCTCATATTGCAATTCTTTACAGCCCAGTATGCCTTATGCTGAAGTTCCACAGGGAGATGACAGGCCTTTCCGAAGACAATTTGATAGGGAGACATGCCAATGGGAGTTTTATAGGCCGTCCGATAAGTCCACAGAGCATCATTTAGTCTTAGTGATAGCATACATTTAGGTAGGCATAATAGGTTGCATTTAGCTTAGTTATGATGCATATCATGCACGGTTTAAGTACAATTTGCATATTTGCTCTCTATGTTGGTGGAGTCGGAATCTACACGTTTTTATTGATTATTTCAGGTAACTGTGGATCCGAGAAGGAGAAATGGGTTGATGATGCATTAAGACAAGGAAGTCTAGTTGATCGAGGAAGCTAAAATGAAGATCTAAAGAGGTCATGAGAAGAAGAAGCGAAACTAAACGAAGAACAAGTCTGCAGAAGTTGTCGCTAGACATGCTGAATTTGTTTTGCACTTTCTGGAGGCCTCGGTAGTCCGATTGACAATTATGACCATGCGTTGGAAAGCTCTTTCAGAGAACTACAACTTTCCTGTTGACAACAAGAGCAAATTCGAGACTTATTTTCGGTGAAAGACCAATGCAGCGGCCGCAGCATGTATGCCGCGACCGCCGCCAGTGAAGATATCGCGGCCGCTGCAGCGGCCGCAACATATGCCGCGGCCACAGCACGGGTTGCCAGCGCGACGCCGTTTTGTCTAAAAAAACCCTAGTTTTATGTTATTTGCTTTTATGGCCGACTAGACTCTTTTATGAGGCCGAAGGTTGTTTTATTTACACGACTTCTATTCTATTCTACGTTCTATCAGACAATTGGAGAGAGAGCGATGTTCGCCATAGGCGGCTAAACTCTCTTCGTTCTACTTGCAATTTGAAGCTTTATTTGGATTGATTGTGAGTTTCTGAATCTTGTTCCTTATTTCCTATATTGAATGCTTCAACTTCTTTGTGCTTGATTGTTTATTGTTTTGTTCTTTCTTGTCTGGCCAACTAGTTAGATCAATTCAATTGCTAGGGTTTTGTAGATTCCTGATTGCGAACTTTAACCCAAGTAGCAAACTTATCCCTTTAGGGCTGATTGAACTAATTGGATGGGTAGGAAGTTGGATGTGTTGTTAAATCCCTCTTTAGGGACTGCAAATACCTTAGTTAATCTCTGAACTTAAAGCTATCAATTGAGTTAAATCCTTCTTTAGGGACTGTTCGATTGATAAGGGTTTCTAGGACTGATTGGACTAGTAACTATATTAGGTCGGGACAAGGGCATTCATAGGAAGACTAAAAGGACAAGAGGAAGTTACAATATCAATTCAACCAAATAAAGTGGATAGTTGTAGGTAGATCGATCTTCTCTAAATTGTTTTGCATCAATCTGTTTATAGTTTATTTTGCTTTCTTTCTTGTTTCAATCACCAAAACCCCCCTTTCTACTAATTGGTAAATATACTTTGCAGAGAAATACTTGATTCTCCGTGGGATCGACCTCTTACTTACTTGCTATACTAGTTTGTAGGTTTGAGTTTTATTTTGATACAGTTTATGCGACTAAAAATCGCTCATCACTTAGATTCCATTCCTTTCTGTTAGGTGCCACTGTTTTCTCCAAAATGGTCTTAATTTCCCAATTTGATATCTCCGCTTGACCATTGGTCTGAGGATGATAATCCGCGGACACTCTCTGCGTGACATGATATTTCCTTAACAGAGCACTAAGAGTCCTATTGCAGAATTGTGTCCCTCTATCACTAATCAGGGCTTAGGCACCCCAAATCTTGAGAAAATTGTGTTCTTTAAAAAATCTGCAACAACTCTGGAATCCTCAGTTTTGGTGGCCTTTACGTCCACCCACTTGGAGACATAGTCCACCACAAGCAAAATATAGAAATTTCCAAAGGAACCAGGGAACAGAACCATAAAATCAATACCCCAAACATAAAAAATTTCACAGAATATGATCTTAGTTTGTGGCATTTCATTTCTAGAAGATATGTTCCCAACCATTTGACATCTATCACAAGATTTACAGAAAGCATTAGCATCCCTAAACAAGTGAGGCCAAAAGAAACCCGCTTCTAAAAATTTCCTAGCAGTCTTTTGAGGACCAAAGTTGCCTCCACATTCATGAGCATGACAAAAAGTAATGACAGATTGTACCTCATTGTCTGGCAGACACCTCCTAATTACCTGATCATCACAATGTTCCAAAGGTAGGGGTCATCCCAAACGTAGAAGCGAGAGTCATGGCAAATCTTGTCCTTTTGAGCCTTCGTAAAATCAGGTGAAAATTCTCCAGTGACCAAGAAATTCCCCATATTGGCAAACCTAGGTCGAGAAGTATGGACACCCATCAACAATTCAGGGGCTTCAGGGCTTACCGTGTCAAGAGAAACCAAAAGGGACGAATGGGCAACATGCGGCGGCCGTGGCATATGTGTTACGACTGCTGCATCAGTGTTCTGCCGTGGCCGCTGCAAGGTTGCGGCGACCGCTGCATCCTCCGTGGCTTCTTGTAGTTGTATGAACGAAAGATTATTAACGAAAAATAGCGTGTCGTCAGGAAACTCACCGCGAATGGGTCTTTGATCGTCCGATTTGTTCTCTGCACATTTTTTATCTTTGGTTTCGATATCAAACTCGCTTAAGAGCAAGATCCATCTAATCAATCCAGGTTTCACTTTTTTTTAGTTAACAAATAGAAAAGAGCAGCGTTATGATCACGCCGTGATCATCACGCTGCTCAATAATATAACTGAAGGGAGGAAAACTTATCGTTGATTCGTCAAAATAAATCTCAAACCTATGACTAGTATAGAAATAAGTAAGAGGTCGATCCACAAGGAAATTTGTTATTTAGATGCGATTTAAGTGCCAATTAAGTAACCAAAGGGGGGGTTTTGTGATGAATGTAAAAGATTCGCCTTTAATTAAAGCGGATTGATGAGAGCAAAAGTAAATGATTTTGATTCAAACAATTGTGAGAAATAGTTCTACTTATAATTTTTCACTTTATTTGGTTGAAACGATCCTTGCAACTTCTTCTCGTCCTTTTTGGTTTCCTATGAATGCCCTTGTCCCAACCTAATATAGTTACTAGTCCAATCAGTCATAGAAACCCTTATCAATTGAACAGTCCCCAGAAAAGGATTTAACCCAATTGATAGCTTTAAGTTCAGCGATTAACCAAGGTATTTATAGTCCCTAAAGAGGGATTTAACAACACATCCAACTTCCTACTTATCCAATTAGTCCAATCAGCCCTAAAGGGACAAGTTTGCTACTTGAGTTAAGGTTCGCAATCAGGAATCTACAAAACCTTAGTAATTAAATTGATCTAACTAGTTGGCCAGACAAGATAGAACAAAACAATAATCAATAAACGCAAAGAAGTTGAAATATTCAACGAAGGAATTCAGGAACGAGAATTAGAAACTCACAATCAATCCAAACAAAGCTTCAAATCGTAGGCAGAACATATGAGTTTAGTTCCTCATGGAAAACATCGCTCAGCCTCTAACTTTCTGATGAAAAGTAGAATAGAATCGAAGTAGTTGAATACTGACTAAAATCGGCCTTAAAAGGGTTGAAGTCGGCCAAAAACAAAATAACAAACTAGGGTTTAATTAATCAAAGCCCGCCGTCTCGCTGGCGTCTGATGCGGCGGCCGCGGCCGCTGCATGCGGGATCTCCAAATGTCGCAGCTTCCTCTCCTTACGGCAGCCGCGACAGGCTTGTTGCGGCCCCTGCATCAAGCTCGCTGCCAGAATCCTTCCGTTTGCTGCATCCAAACTCAGTTTACTTCTTCCACAGTTGTTGCTTCTTGCATTCCACTCCAAGGTCATTGCATCTCTCAATAGTGTTAGAATCCATCTTTGCAAAATAACCACAAATTCGCGTAGAATCCGAACTCTTCCAAAATATTCATAAGATGCAATTTAACTTCAAACCATTAACTAGATGCAACCTAATTAGCCTAAAAATGCCTATAATGCCTATCTAAGATATGCATTATCAAATTCCCCCACACTTAACCTTTTCTTGTCCTCAAGAAACGATACAATGAACAAGAATCAATGCAACCCATAGGAGACTAACTTGGCTTCATGGGACGCAACCTTTGGAGCATGATTTTGAGTTGTTTATGGAATCCCTTGTTCGACCATAAAAGGGCTCCTACCTACCTAGGCTGACATCAAAGGGATTAGTCCGACATTGTGCATGCATCGCATACTCTAGGAGGACGATGCGAAGCCGCGAGACAACCTCAGCGACGGTTGAAGCCATCCATGATGGAAGTCGTCAAAAAGGAAGTCCTGAAGCTTCTTTAGGCAGGTATGATCTACCCTATTTCTGATAGTCAATGGGTAAGTCCTAAGAAGGGGGGTATCACGGTCTCCGAGAACCAAGAAGGTGAGATGGTATCTATGAGAGTAGAGACTGGTTGGAGGATTTGCATTGATTATCACAAACTCAATGCGGCGACACGTAAGGATCACTTTCCTTTACCTTTCATTGATCAGATGCTTGAGCGCCTTGCCGGCCGGTCTTATTATTGTTTCTTGGATGGTTATTCTAGATATTTTCAAATTTCTGTTGCACCCGAGGAACAGAAGAAAACCACTTTTACATGTCCTTTTTGTACTTTTGCTTATAGTAGAATGCCTTTTGGATTATGCAATGTACCTGCTACATTTCAATGATGCATGATGAGTATATTTTCTGAATATGTTGATCATTTTATTGAAGTGTTTATGGATGATTTCACTGTGCATGGGAATTATTTTGACTCTTGCTTGCATCATTTGTCACTAGTGCTTAAGAGATGTGTTAAAACTAACTTGGTCTTAAACTCTGAAAAATGCAATTTTATGGTTGAACAAGGGATTGTTCTTGGTCACATTGTGTCCAAGAAAGGCATTGAGCTCAATACCTCGAGGTAGATAAAGCTAAGATAGATTTGATTCAGTCTTTACCTTATCCTACTAATGTGCGTGAGATTCGTTCTTTCTTAGGCCATGCCGGATTCTATAGGAGGTTTATCAAGGATTTTTCCAAGATAACCGACAAGAGGAAAACCTGTCGTTGTTCTTGCCAAAGAATACTCAAACTCAAAACTAGTATAGTGTGTAAGCAAGAGATCGATCCACAGGGAAATCTATTCAATTGAAGTATCAATTCTAATCGCCAGTAAGAATATGGGGGGTTTTTGGGTGTGAAAAAGGTCCGCCTTTTATCAAAGCGGAAGTAAGCAAATAAAGGAAATTGGTTTTAGAATGCAGTGGAGAGAAATAGGTTCACCTACAATTTATCACTTCGATTGATGAATTCGATCCTTGTTTCAGCCTCTAGTTCTTGTCTTTTCCTATCAATGTCCTTGTCCAGATCTTAGGTAAATTACTAGTCCTACGAGTCCTAGCAACCCTTATCTCTAAATAACCCTAACACGGTTATGATTCAACCTAGAAATAGCATTAAGATTATGAATTAACCAAGGTACACATAATATCAAGCTACGAGTCGATATTCAACATGTATTCAACTTCCTACATATCCAATTAGTCCTACGAGTCCTAAAGGGATATGATTGTCACTTGGGTTAAGGTTCGCTACGAGGAATCTGCAAAACCCTAGCAATTGAATGAATCTACTCTAACTAGTTGATCAGGCCAGAGAGAATAAAACACATTCAAGCAATTAAGCACAAAGAAGTCAAAACATTGGAATAGGAATAAGAACTAGATTAAGAAACTCACAATTCAACAATCAAAGATCCAAACTTTAGGCGAAACCTCGAGAGTTTAGTTGCTCATGCTCAACGGCGCTCTCAACAATGGAATAATGTGCATAAGGTTAATGAAATAATAAACTAGAAAAGTCTTATAAAGCCTCTAACAAGTCGGCCAAAAAATAAAACAAAAACCCTAATTAAAGTCCAACTCTGAACGGCGTGTTTCTGCGAGGGCCGCGGGGCAGCCAACCCAGGCCGCGGGGCGGCCGGCGATCAGTGAAATCGCTCGTCAGAGGTTCGGGCCGCGGGGCGGCTTTTACTGTTCACAGCGATTTTTCCGTTTCGAATTTGGTCTTGATGTCAACACGAAAGTTGTAGATGTCGAAGAGAGATTTCCAACGCATGGTTATAATAGTCAATCGGACCACCGAGGCCTCCAGAAAGTGCGAAACAAGTTCAGCATATCTGGCGACAACTTTTGATGACTTGTTATTCACTTAGGCTCTCGAAATTCGACTCCGCTCCCGTGCTCTTCACTTTTCTTCCTCAACTTGAATCTTCCTTCATCCAAGATTCTCCTAATTCCTCGTCGGATCCACATTTACCTGAAATTAACCATAAAATTGCATAGATTCCGACTCTTCCAACACCACAGGTAAACATGTAATTGTAACTAAAATATGCACTATTCATAACTAAATTATGCTAAATGCATTCTATAATGCAACACTAATAATTCTCTATCAATAACCTCCCCCTTATGTGAATTGCTTAAGAAAGATGTTTCCTTTGTGCTTGATGATAATTGCAAGAAGACTTTTCATGAGTTGAGGAATTAGTTAACTTCAGCACCTATTATTCAGGCTCCTATTTGGACCTTGTCATTTGAGTTGATGTGTGATGCTAGTGATTATTCCGTTTGAGCTGTTTTGGGGCAAAAAGTTGATAAAGCATCTCATGTGATCTATTATGCCTCTATGATGTTGAATATGACTCAGCGGAACTACACTACTACTGAGAAGGAGTTATTGGTTGTGGTGTTTGCTTTAGAGAAGTTTGGTCCTTATTTATTGGGTGCTAAGGTGGTGGTCTACAGTGATCATGAGACACTCCGCTATTTGATGATGAAGAAGGACACGAAACCGCACTTTATTTGATGGATTCTACTTATGACATAATTCAATTTGGAAATTAGAGATAAGAAGGGAGAGAATCCGGTAGTTGACCACCTGAGCATAATCTATAGAACAGATGGTGTGGGAAAGCAACCAGACAGATTGGGAGAATTCCCTGACGATGGATTGCTGAGAATTTCGATATGGGACGACACTAGTGAAACGGCGCATGCGACCTCTGAGCACGGCGCCCGCTGCCGATGTAGTGTCCCGATCTCTGATTTGCTCGAAGATGATGAGGGTGAGCCGCCAGCTTTGCTTATGAGTATTCAGACTAAGTAACCTTGGTTTGCGGATATTGTCAACTACTTGGTGGCTGGAATTTTCCCTTCGAATTATCCGAAAGTGAAGAAGGACAAAATTCGTCATGATGCTCGCTACTACGTTTGGGATGATCCGTACTTGTGGAAGCACTACGCTGATCGAATTGTTCGTCGATGTCTTTCGGACAATGAGGTAACTTCTGTCTTGAGATACTGTCATTTGCACCCAAGTGGTGGACATTTTGGGGCATAGAGAACAACTAGGAAAGTCCTTGAAGCGGGATTCTGGTGGCCGCATATCTTTCGCATGCATTCTGCAGAACTTGTGATCGATGTTAGCGAACTGAAAATATCTTAAGAAGGAATTAGATGCCACTATCTTCGATTATGGTATGCGAAATATTTGATGTCTGCGGTATCGTTTTCGTGGGACCATTTCCTAGTTCATTTGGAAATATCTACATCCTACTTGCAGTTGACTATGTGTCTTTGTGGGTTGAGGCGAAAGCGACAAGGGCTGACGATGTGGGCAATGTTGCTAGTTTCTTGAAGAGCTTATTTGCTAGATTTGGGATGCCCAGAGCTATTATCAGTGACAGGGGGACTCACTTCTGTAACAAAATTGTCAGTACTCTTTTGAGGAAATACAACATGACTTAGAATGTTTCTACCGCTTATCACCCTCAGACCAATGGACATGAAGAATTGTTTAATAGGGAAGTAAAGCGGATTTTGGAAAAGACTGTAGCACCGAACAGAAAAGACTGGAGTCTCATATTGGAGGATTCATTATGGGCTTATCGTACTGCTTACAAGACACTTATTGGGATGTCTCCATTTCGTCTAGCGTATGGAAAGCCGTGTCATTTGCTAGTTGAGCTCGAGCACAAAGCATTGTGGGCAGTCGAACAAGCCAATATAGATGCATTTGAAGCAGGAGAGTTGAGAAAGCTTCAAGTTCAAGAGTTAGTAGAGATTCGTTGGGATGCTTATGAGAATGCTAGGATCTATAAGGACAAAACTAAAGCATGGCATGATAAGCACATTCTGAGGAGAGAATTCCACCAAAAAGATAAGGTTATGTTGTATGTTTCATGCATGAAACTTCACCCTTGAAAGCTCAAGTCTAGATGGACGGGTCCATACATTGTGGTCCACGTCTATCCTTATGGTGCAGTTGATTTACAAAACCCGATGGATGGTCATAACTTCAAGGTGAGTGGTCAGAGAATCAAGAAGTATCATGAGGACATCGTTGACCAAGTTAAGGACTCCTGGCAAGGGGAGGATCTCCCTGAGGAATACGACTACGTCATTCAATCGAGCCATGGATGTGAAACAAAGGCGCTGCTCGGGATGAAACCAGAGGTGAGCCTTTTTAATTTATTTTATTTTCCTTCTTTTTAATGCTAGTTAGTGTCAGGATAGTTATGTTTTGGTGTTTGGATATGTTTGGAACGAGATTATAAGGTAAGTGTTGGATTTTGGGATAAAAAACGAGAAGGTGAGTGCACTGAGGAGACGGCGCCCGACGTGTGTTTTGAACCGGATGGGTTTGGGTTGCCGGTTAGTTATCGGTGGGGCCCAATCCTATTTTAAAACCCTATTTCTCCTATTTCCTCTCCACTTCATCCCTAAACTCCATCTCTTCCTTCATAACCCTCAACCTTCCAAACTTTTTCCATCCTCACATATCCTCACACCCCATCCAAACCATTCCTCAAATCGGAATTCCGACTCCATATTCGAAATCTACACAACCCTATCTACGAATACACGCCCTCGGTTCACGATTTTGTCCACTTTTAAATTTCACCAAAACCCTAAACCACCACTTCCGGCCACTTTGAGTTCAAAATACCCTTCCCCAAGGCCTTAGATCACTTTTTCGTGAAGCACGGAGGCGAAAAAGGCACTTTTCGACATCAGAGGGTTTTTTTTGGGGAAGAACCGAATGCAGGACGTCACACAGCAGTACACGGCGCCCGCCGCCTGAAGCACGGCACCCGCCGCTACCCCAGAACTCAGGTTTTTTGTTAGATTTCATAAGTTTGTTCATTCCTTTGCTTTAATTCATCACTATGACATTGTTTCTGAACATGATTGCTCCGAGTACATTGCATAGGGATCAGTTACAGAAATGGAATGACCTTAGCCTTAGGAAATATTCGACGACTAAGTTTTTCGATCACCCGGTCTTAGATGCTTTAGGTCTAGCAGGGCCATGTGCTACCCTTCTCGAGAATGGGGGCATTGGTCATTTTATTGTTATGCATGGGCTGACCTACCCGGATTTGATTCGAGAGTTTATGGCGACTTTAGTTTTTTTTTTAGGATAAAGAGCATATTAAGTTTACTATTTTGAGACGGACACACATGAGGACTTTTGCACAGCTGAGACGTTATTTTGGTATCTCGTGGCGAGACGAACGTCGTTGGCATTTTTTCCCTTTACCAAAGAGTAATAATATACAAACTTCAACACACAACCAATAGGTTAGCCAATCAATCACTTCATAAACCAAATAACTACTAGTATAGCGATGAAGTCTGTTGTTGAACCCACAGGGAGAAGCGATTTCCTATTCAATAACTCTAAACAAGCACTCTTATAGAAAAGCAATGATTCTTGACAAATAGCAAATATGTAAAAGTAACCAGATTGTAAATCACAAAGCAAATAGATATCAAGGTAGAAAGAACATTTCACTTGTAATTCTCTGATAATTGTTGGAATTCATGGTCCTCGGATTGATCTATCAATTATTCATATTCCTAGGTCTACTTGACTAAAGTTGAGAGATCCGCAGAGATTCACTCATCTTATTCAATATCACTAAAGAATAGCATTAAGAACTCAAATAATCAAGACCAATTGGTACATTGACTCTACACAATTAAGACTAATAGGCGCATACTAAACTCAACCCTAATCGCATATCATCAACATTGATCACTTGAAATCATCCACTACAAAGAGAAAGAGACATCACATCGAATATAAAAATTTTGCCGTATCCAGACGAATATCAAGCCAACACATCATCAATATCTTTGTTTGCTTTCGAGAAAACAACAACGAATTCATAGCTAAAGATGCAATCCCTAACATGTTGATCAGGCATAGAAAGGAACACAACTATAAATTAAGCACAAGATGATAACTAAGAACATGGATAATCAAATAGAATCAAATCCTCACAATCCAAACAACCATGTCTTCGAATCACAAGCGAAACTATGACTTTAGCAACTCATAGGCCAATTCTCTCTCTCTCTCTCTCTCTCTCTCTCTCTCTCTCTCTCTCTAATGGTGTTCACTGTCTCACACAATAGCCACACATACGACGAAATAAACTTAAAATAACCTAAATAAGTCTCACAAGGGTCGCAAAACCCTAGTAGGAAATACTAGAAAATAATAGTCTTTGGATCCAAAACCGCGTTTCCGGAATCTGGGTCAATGGTAGGCGCCGTGCAAGGGGCGGCGGGCGCTGTCTCTGCAGTGCTCGACATTCCTCGAATTCCTTCAACGGATTTCAATGTCGTGCTTCCTTGCTCTTCCTTAGGTCCTCCTTACGCTCCATTAGCTCCAAAACATGCTTCTTAAGCTCTTCCCAAAGTCCATTCAAGGTTGGAATGTAAATCTGTAGAATAAACACTAAAAATGCATAGATTCCGAAATCGAATACTTCACAAGTAATATACAGAACTAAACTCAAAACATAACAAAACCAATACCTAATAGCAATAAAAAACACCTATAATGCCTATATGAAATATGCTATTATCAAATCCCCCCACACTTAACTCTTGCTTGTCCTCAAGCAACCATAAAAAAACACATCATCTACGCATCCTATAGGAAATCTTTCATAACTTTACTTATCAAAAGCAACATCATCAATAGTGAAAATATAACCAAACATATAAACATCATAACATGTATATATGGGATCAAGTTGCTTTAATGCTCAAAAATCAACCTTACCAAGGATTAAAAATGTGTATCTCTCACTCTCATGTGTTTAGGCTTTAAGCACACACTCACCTCAATTCCATATAAAAGCATCAACTCAAATATTGACATTTATATCACAAAATCTCCACCGGATACGTCAATGCAAAAATAAGGACATTAAGAGGACTTTCGCTCAATGGAAACCTTCATAGAAGATTCCATTCGACGGGGTTGTAATGGCGCTTGGTAGAAACATAAGGGTAAACAATTGTATTTGGTCATATGGTGCTATAAATTACGAAAAAACAAGATTCCAAAACTCACAACATAACACAAACCTACTCAATAGATCAAGCTCACAAATGCACAACATCTCTCAAAATAACCTCAAAAATCATCTCTTCTCAAATATCATCTCATCATCTCACATATCATGCAATCTCAACACCCAACCAATGTATCTCATAACCAACATAAATCCCAATTCTACCTCATTATGCAAACATAAGATAAATGACTCTTTATTCTTTTTTTTTTGCTTTTGTTTTCAGATTTTTTTTACTTGAGCCAAAATACATGGAAATCAAATGCATAACACTGAGGGACTAAATAAGCACATAACATTAAATCTTCTCAAAACCATAAATCATAAAATCACACTTCAACTTCATTCTCCTCAATCTGTAAAATAGATTCCATAACTGATGGAAGGAAAACGTCGTTTGATTTCACCTCGCCAAATAAATAATCCAAACAAATAAACTAAAGTAGCAACCTAGTATAGAGGATAAGTAAGGGGTAGAACCCACAGAGAAACATGTACTTCAATGCAATATGTGTTTGTCAATTATGACACTAACAAAGGCCTAGGAACACGAATGAGGAAAGACAACACAAATAAACCAAGACAAAGATATGGATTGAAACAAAGAGAAGACAAAAGGTAAGAGTGTGGTTTACCTATAATTCGCAATATTGGTTGATTTATTAATCCTTAAGATGATTGCAATATTATTCCCGAGTCTATGTTGACTCGACTAAAGTTGAAGGATCCGCAGAGATACAATCACCTTATTCAATATCACTAAAGAATAGCATTAAGAACTCAAGTACTTAGACCAATTGGCACATTGATTCAATGCAATTAAGACAGATAGGCGCATACTGAACTCATGCCTAATCGAATCTACACAACATAGATCAATTGTTATCATCCACTACAAAGGCATAGAAATATCACTAAATCAATGACTTCGTTTGCTATCAAGAAACCAACAACGGATTCATAGCATAGATGCGAATTCTAACTAGATGTGCGGTCATAGAAAGAATCACAAATATAAACAATGAAGAACAAGATGATAAATAAACTCATGAATAATATAGAAATCAAGTCTCACAATCAATCAACCAAGTCTTGAATCATAGCAAAACCACAAGAATTCTAGGCAAGCATAACAAACCTTGAATCCCTAAACTTAAATCCTCTCATTGTAATGAGTTTATTGGGAATAGAACTTATTGAATAGAACTGAAAACGACCTAATATATGCCTTCTTTCGTCAGCCAAACCCTAAGAAAGATAGATAAGAGTTTCCATAAAGATAGACTGGACCGCGTATCGCAAATCCAGAACTGATGAGACGGTGGGCGCCGCCTATACACTAGACAGCTTCGATAGACTGAACTTGTAAAACACTTTTTGGAGTCATCCTTTGTTCGATTGATGCATATGATTATGCGTTGGAAAGCTCTTTCCAAGCAATACGATTCTCATGAAGACCTCAGAAGATAACTCCAACTTCTCAGAACCTTAAAGATAAGATTTCTCCATGTTCTCCATTTCCGCTCTTGTTTATTAGCTTTTCTTTGTCCATTTGCTCCATTCTTTCTCCACCTTTCGATTCCGGATCTTATAACCTAAAAATAAACACTGGAAATCGTAGATTCCACACTTCGAATACCAAATGACCAAGAATATGAATAAGCTTATTAAACACGCAATAAGAATACTTAATGCACTTAAGACCACCTATAAATGACCATATAAAATATGGATTATCAAACTCCCCCACACTTAAGCTTTGCTAGTCCTCTAGCGAAATAGATTATAGCATAGAGATGGAGACTTCTTCATGTCTAAACAAAATTTTTTATATTATAACAAGTGCAAATTAAACATGAAAGAAGCAAACAAATTGTCATAACTCCAACCTCACCAGGAATATGTGTTTGACTCATGCTCTCATGTGTTTAGGCTTTTAAGTTCAACTCTCAACTCAATCCAATATGCAACTAAGCTCATAGAAGTTGACAACAATATCACCAAATCTCCACCGAAATGTCATTACTTGCGGAAAAACAATAAAAATAAGCAATTTGGCTCTAGATCTCTCTATCTTTTTTTCTTTCTGTTTTTTAGTTTTTCCTCTTTTTTTTCGATTTTTTTTTTCTTTCTTTTTTTCATTTTCTTTTTTCTTGCTCTCTTTCAGCCTTGGTGTATTCCTTACACGAATCGGAAACATGAGTGTCATGAATGGCCCCGGTCTATCAACACCTCAACTTACTTGAATAAAATCTCCACTTGAGCATCTTTTGACGCGAGTTGCAAACATGGATGTCATGAATGAACCCGGTTACTCAATGATCTAGCTTCCTTCCTTAGTGGATAGCTTTCGACACCATTTTGCGCGAATCATACCCGTGGGTGTCATGCGTAGATCCGGTTACTAAGTGTCTCAACCATCGCCACCTTATTTCACTCAAAACATGCAACTAAAGCCAAATATAAACATAAAAGCATAAAATTCCGCAAGCAACAAACATGTGAGTCGGCTTTGACAGTAGATAATGAAGTCAATATCAAGAGGTAGAAACATAAGGAGAGTAAATCACACATAAAAGCAAGAGGAATTATATGATTCCAATAAGGCTAAAAAACAATCTCACAAGGGTCATGTTGTGTAGGATTTCAATCATACTCAAGCTTAATCATACATGCTCAATTACATCACCATATCATGCTTCATATGAAAAACCAAATTTTATAGGACAAGGCTAAACAATCAAAACATGCTATGGAATATATATGATCATGCCAAAATATATAGTAGAGGACAAACATTGCAAGATGAGTAGTTGACTAACACATATTTATCTTAATGCATGATATTTTTGGGTTTTTTGACATTTTTCTATTTTTTTTCATTCTTTACATTTTCTAAAACAAAAAACATAAAATAAAAAGACTAAAAATCAAAACACGAAACAAAAAATTCAAACATGGACTGACCTAACCTAACTAACTCATTCACTTCACTTTCTCCCCACACTTGAACTTTTCATAATCCTTAAATGAAGGGTATTGATGGATGTGGATGATGGATGAGACAAAGAAAGGCTTTTGATGGAAACACAAGCTTTAGGTTTTGGAATTTAGATTCAAGTGGAGAAATTAGGGTTCTTGCATTTTCTTGGACACCAAGGCTTGAATGATCAAATTTGGGAATTGGGATATATGGTTAATTGGAAAGGGAAAGGATCATCTATCAAAAAGAAAAAGAAAAATTAGAAATAGATATAAATAATAAAATAAAATAAAATAAAAAGATAAAATCTAGTCCTAAGATAAAAGGAAACTGATCCTAAGATAAAAAGAAATCTAACCTAAAAATGGATAAAAAATAATCTAATCCTAAATAAAATATAAAGAAATAAATCTAATCCTAAAGATAGATAGAATAAAATCTACTCCTAAAATGGAAAATAGAAAACATCTAATCCTAAATAAGATAGAAAATATAAACTAACCTAAAACTTAAAAATCATAAAAGGATAGAAAATACTCCCTTCCAATGTTACCAAAGATCCAGACGCGTGCCATTGTCAACCACGACGGGCGCCGTGTCTGCAGAACGCCAACTCCATTATTTAATCAAGCAAATTTCATGGTTAGCTCAAGAATCCTCCAAAAAGACACATCTCTATGGAACTTTATCATTTTATTGAATTTGAAAGACTAGATACCTAACTAGGAATTGAAAAACTTGAAAACTAGAAAACAAATCATGGGTTGCCTCCCAAGAATCATCCTTGGTTAACGTCATAAACTCGACGGTTTATTATGTCCTTACCTTAAGACTCATTCAGACACTGTTAACGCCCTTAAAAGCAAATCAAATTCTTGTGCCGAACCAAAATTTGAATGAACACTAAACATGAAAAAAATATGCAATTAAGGATACCTTGTAGAGAAGCTTTGACACTTTCCTACTTACCTGAGGTTGATCTTTTCGAGAGGGAATGTAAGACCACCAACACAGTTCCGCTGGCGTCTTGTAGAAGTAATGCTTCCAGGGATTCAAATATTTACCATAAATCACAAAAGTGTTAGAAATTTCATTACCTTTCTCAGGAGCCACAGAAACCGGTTCTGGAATTGGTTCTGTGATTGGCGCGATCGAGATGAGCTCTTCGGATGAATTAGGAGCCAAAACATATAGATCCTCATGCATGCACTCATGAGATTCCATTTCAATAGGCATCAGGCTCTCCACTTCACTGGGTGATGGGTAAGAAGAAGTGATGGGTGATGGGGAGGAGGACATAATGGATGATAAAGGAGACAACACAAAAGATAATGGGGAAGAAGGCATAATAGATGAAACCTCACGCGTCGACTCATGAGACTCCGTTTCAAGAATCACTAGATCTTCTTCTTCATTGCAATCATCGTCAGCGAATAGATGCGTCTCCCAAGCCTCCTTAAATCATTTGCACCGTTCCTCCCATTCTTGCTTAGTTATCCTTTCATATGGAGGAGGTTCTGAGGGGGCGGCGGGCGCCGTTGATGGGGAGGTGGGCGCGTTTGTTCAGAATCATCCTCCTCCTTGTTTTGCTCGGCTACTCCATTGCGTTCTTCCTTCAATGCTTCGTCAGCTAGGTCGTGGAAAAGATCCCACAATCCCGACAATCCAGGGTTGCACAAACCAGCATCACCCATGTCATCAATCAGTTCTCGCATTTCAGGACTTACGCCTTCATAAATGCAAAGAACCATATCTCGTTCACTATCATAGATATCCCGTGTTTGGCGCTTACTCACTAATTCTTGTACTCTTTTGAAATAATGGTGAAATGATTCTCCCTGATTTTGATATAACCTCAACATTTTTTTTAATTTTTCCAAAGACACAAAACAAACAAAAAAACACAAAAAATCAATAAACACACAAAACAAAGAAATAAACTTGTCTCCCCGGCAACGACGCCACTTTTGACGGAGGGGAAACGTCACTTGATTTCACCTTGCCAAATAAATAACTCAAAAAAATAAACTAAACTAGCAACCTAGTATAGCGGATAAGTAAGGGGTCGAACCCACAGAGAAACAAGTACTTCAATGCAATATGTGTTTATCAATTATGACACTGACAAAGCCCAAGGAACACGAATGAGGAAAGACAACAAAAATAAACTAACACAAACATTCGGATGGAAACAAAGAGAAGGCAAAAGGTAAGAGTGTGATTTGCCTACAATTCGCAACATTGGTTGATTTATTGATCCTTGAGATGATTGCAATATTATTCTTAAGCCTATGTCGAGTTGACTAAAGTTGAAGGATCCACATAGATACAATCACCTTATTCAGTATCACTAAAGAATAGCATTAAGAACTCAAGTACTTAGACCAATTGGCACATTGATTCAATGCAATTAAGATAGATAGGCGCATATCCAACTCAGTCCTAATCGAATCTACACAACATAGATCAATTGTTATCATCCACTACAAAGGCATAGAAATATCACTAAATCAATGACTTTGTTTGCTATCGAGAAACCAACAACGGATTCATAGCATAGATGCGAATTCTAACTAGATGTGCGGTCATAGAAAGAATCACAAATATAAACAATGAAGAATAAGATGACAAATAAACTCATGAATAATATAGAAATCAAGTCTCACAATCAATCAACGAAGTCTTGAATCATAGCAAAACCAAAAGAATTCTAGGCAAGCATAACAAACCTTGAATCCCTAAACTTAAATCCTCTCATTGTATTGAATTTATGGGGAATAGAACTTATTAAATAGAATTGAAAACGACCTACTATATGCCTCCTTTCGTCAGCCAAACCCTAGGAAAGATAGATAAGGGTTTCCATAAAGATGGACTGGGCCACGTATCGCAAATCCAGAACTGACGAGACGGCGGGCGCCGTGGAAATGGCGGCGGGTTCCGCCTATGCAGTAGACAGCTTCGGCAGACTGAACTTGTAATGCACTTTCTGAAGTCATCTTTGTCCGATTGACGCATATGAATATGCGTTGGAAATCTCTTTCCATGCACTACGATTCTCATGGAGACTTCAGAAGCTAATTCCAACTTCTCAGAACCTTAAAGATAGGATTTCTCCATGTTCTCCATTTCCGCTCTTGTTCTTTAGCTCTTCTTTGTCCATTTTCTCCATTCTTTCTCCAACTTTCGAGGCCGGGTCTTATAACCTACAAATAAACACTAAAAACTGTAGATTCCTCACTTCGAATACCAAATGACCAAGAATATGAATAAGCTTATTAAACACGCAATAAGAGTACTTAATGCCCCTAAGACCACCTATAAATGACCATATAAAATATGCATTATCAATAACCCACTCCAAATCTCAATTCCCCCGGAATAAGGGTAAGGCTCATCATAGGCTAGGAATAATAATTTTGTGGAGCTAACATCAAAAATGCTAAAGGCTCAAATTGGCTTCAAAACAAGATATAACATAAGGTAGATATGGATAAATATGTGGCTAAAAGGTTGCCTCTATCATTTGAACTTATCCAGCATTGAAGATGTATATAATCGGCGTTGAAAATAGATAACCCTGGCAATACTTAATGATAAATGCATAGGAAGAGTATATCACACAAGAAAAGCAAAAGGAATAAAGATGTATCCTTTATAAGGCCAAAAATATCTCACTGGCACAAATTTTTGTTGAATTTCAAGCATACTCCCAAACTTAGATCATACATGCTCAATTATACATGCTCAATCATATTTCACATAAAAACCAATTTTCAGGATTAGATCAAATCATTCCGAAATTCCATGGGATTTATAAGATCATGTCAGGACAAATTCAAATTAGATGGGTATCTTTGATAACACAATATGCAAAACAATAAACAAAACTCACTTTTTTTTCATAATTTTCGACACTTTTTTTTTTTTTTATTTTTTTGACATTTTCTATAACATAAAAGAAATAACAAAGACTAAAAAAAAAACTCAAAAACAAACAAAAATTCAAACATGGTCTAACCTAACTAATTCATTTCACCCCCCCCCCCCTCCACTTACATGGTGCATTGTCCTCAATGCATAGAAACACAAAAAGTGACAATGAAAATAAAGGGTTTGAAAGAAGAAAATGACTGACCAATTACTGTGAAGGCGGGGTCTGGGGTCCAAGCCACTGATTGATCAAATCCAAGGAAATCTGCGCCCAGAGCTTATGAAGACATGCTTCTATCTTGTCTATCTTCTTCTCTAGACTCAATTGATGCTCACGGAGTGTACGAAAACTTCTTAGGTGATGATCTTCCATTCTAGTCAAGCGATTGTCAAGAATTGCCATAAGCTCAAACAAAGAAATGCTATCAGTGGGGATATCAAGATCATCATCGACCTCATCTTCCAGAAGAATTCTGCTAGAAGAGAACGGGTCCACAACAATCCCAGCAGGTGCTAGAACATGATGAATGTAGAAAACAACGTAGGGCCAATAGGTATATGCGCAGGAAGATACAAGTGGTGTTCACCCTTCTCGCCGGATAGCCAACGGAAACACTCGCTATTGTCGAAGCGGCTAACTCTTTCAATCAAACGAGCGCTCAGTAGGACTGACATGTCATAATAATAGGACACTGTCGAGGGTTGTAGGGAGCTCAAATCCATACCCAAATAGTGTGCTATCAGGGTAATCATTCCACCAAAAGTGACAGTGTGGGCACTCATATCATCTCTACTACATAGTGCGTTTGCACATGCAGCCAGAAACAATTGTATCCAATCTGATATATACTTGGCCTCCGGCGTCAAACATTGGAGCCAAATCCACATCCTCTTGGGAATAACTGTCGGATCAGTAGAACCACAAAAGGCAGGGGTCAGCACCATGTGGCAAAGTCTAAGGCCAGGGTGCGTAATCGATTAGTTGTGAGAGCTGTTTGCCAAATCAGCATGGTCTGACACAATAGCCCAAGTCTCAGCAGGTGTAGTAGTAGATAAGCTCCGACGCAAAGGATTGGACCAAGGTATGTGCATTCCCAAAGCATGAGATAACAATCGTTACTGAATTAAACATTCAATACCCAGTAATATGAAGCAGATGTCCTTATCAGAACGCACATCCAGAATTGACAGGAACTTGCGCACCAAAACAGGATAGGTTGGTGCGCTCATCGATATGATATTAGCTAGACCTCCCATTTCCAGCATGAGATATACCGAACTATGAAGACCAAGCTTCTGCAATATCTCCAGATGAAAGAATCGCGTCGACTGATAACTCAAATTCCTGAGGTGAAACTACCGCTTCTTCTCAATGCTAGACAAGTAGGTTGGAGCATCCATCTTAGGAGCACGAGACATAATTCACAAAATTGAGGCAAACACCAACCAAGAACCACAAAAACGACCAAAAGATGGGCTTGTTGTAGCGGTGGCGGGCGTCGTGTACGCAGAACCATGAATCCGAGTGAAAACGTTGGAAAGCCGACGTCCACTCCTCCAAACTTCAAATTTTCTCGAACAACTTGGTTTCAAAAGGGTTCTTTTGTGATAGGTAAGAGAATGGAATGGGAAAAGATTGAATTTTGTGGATGTAGAGTGATGGCAGAAAGTATTTGATGAATAGAATTGATTGAAACGCAAGACTTTAGGCAGTTGGATTGGATTCCAGTAGGCTTTTGGTATTCTTGAGATTCCTCTTGAGCAAGCTTGATTGATCCAAAAATAGGGAGATAATATATGGTGAGTTGGAGGGGAAAATCTATCAAAAAGAAATGTTAGATCTAGATAAAATAAAGATAGAACTCTAATCATAGGAAAATAAGGAAACTAATCTTAAACAACACCAACAACAAACCAGTTAATCCCACTATAAAGCGGGGTCTGGGGGGTCAGGATGTACGCACTCATACCCCGAACAGGGCGAGAGAGTGTCTCCGAAAAAGATAAAAAAAATATAACCCTAAAATAAAATAAAATATAAGTAAAATATAAAATGCTAACCTAAGATAGACGAGAATAATCTAATCCTAGAGCAAAAAGGAAAACAATCTAATCCTAGAAAGATAAAAATAAACTAATCCTACAACGAAAATAACCAAAAATAAAAAGATAGAACCTTCTCTTCAAAGTGTACCAAAATTCGGATTCGTTAGGCAGATAGACTGGCGGCGGGCGCCGTGGCTGGGGCGGCGGGCACCGTGTCCATAGAGAGCTACTCCATTTTATACAATCAAAACTCAATCCCAACATAGGTTTCACTTACCGTAACTTCCAAAATTCGATGACACGACTGATCCTACGTTATTGAATTGAAAAACTAAATGCAAAAATAGAAATACTACCTAACTACCTTGGGTTGCCTCCCAAGAGGCGCCTTTGTTTCACGACTTTGGCTCGATGTGATGCACTCTTGATTAAGTTATTCTACCAAGCTCCCCCACACTTGTCCTTTTCAAAACAAGAAGTGGAACTTTAGGAACTTCTCCGACATATCCATCAATTGCATCCATCGATTCCTTCTTGAAATGAATTTCTCCTGGAGGTTGTCCTGTAATTGCAAAAACATCAGCATTGTTAGGAATCAATTTCTCATAGGGAATGGCAATAGAATCATTTGAATGAGACACATTTTCATGCGACTTAAACAAATTATCAATTTTCCTTCTTTCAATGTCATCTTTCCCTAAACCAATTTCATCTTTGTTAGAAAACTCAAGATTCATAGATTCAGTTTCAACATAAGCATCTAACAAACCATTTGATTCATTTATGTGATTAGTTTCATTAGAGTCAAGAACGTGTACGAAATCATTGGCAGAAGAAACAATAGGCTCAAATATAGAAAACTCAATCTTTCTACCTTGTTCCATGTCTAGAATGAAGAAATCAGCTGGAAATATCAAATCATTTAACTTCACCAAAACATCTTCAACAACTCCTCTAGGCTTAATACTAGAACGATAAGCGAGTTGTATAGTAACACCAGCTTCAGACAATGAATTGAGACCCAAAAACATGTACAAGTTATAAGACATAACATTGACTGAAGCACCTAGGTCTAACATAGCTTTGATGAAGATAGCATTACCTATTGCACATGGTATAGTAAACATACCTGGATCTACACACTTTTCAGTCAATCGTTTCTGAAGCAAGGTAGTAACATTATCACTTAAACTTACCTTTTCTTCCTTTCTCATCCTTTGCTTGCGCTTCATCGTGCATAGCTCTTTCAAGAATTTTGCATAGCGAAGCACATTTTTAATCAAATTGAGAAGTGGAATATTTACCTCACAATGAGCGAAGGTGTCATAAAGAATTTGTTCATCTTCCCACTTACGATAGGATCTTAAGGCATGAGGAAAGGGTGGTGCAGGTCTTGAAACCTCAGAAGACCACTCTTTAGAAGCTTTCTTCGGGGATTGAACAATGTCAGAAGTCGGATCCCTAGATGGAGGTGGCGGCGGGTACCACGGCACCGGTGCCGTGGTGAGGGGCGACGGACGCCGTCTATGTAGTGCGTCTCCAATTCTGTCTCTTCCTCTTTATTTCCCAAATCAACTTCCTCTCTAGACCTCTCTTCCACATTCCTTGTGGGTACATTCACTTGTTTACCTCCTCTAAGGGTCATGGCGCTAACATTCTCCTTCGGATTCACTGCCACATGCGATGGCAACTTACCCGAATCTTTTGCTTTCAATTCACCAATCTTCTTAGCCATTTGAATCAGCAACGTTTCTTGAACACTCATCTTGTCCAACAACAACCTCAATGGCTTATCACTATGTTCTTGTTGAGTGTTTCTAGGACGATTCTTGAATTGTCCTCTCTGAAAAGGAACTTGTTGCTGCTGGCCTCTTCCGTAGAATCCACTTTGTTAGTTTGAATTGTAGCCCTGATTGTAATTGTTACCAAAGTTGCGGCGAGGTCCATAATCCATAGCATTCACTTCAGCAGTGCCCTCCTGAATCAAGGGTCACTTATCATTCGGATGAGTTGGATCTTTACAAACACCACAAGGTCTAGGCTGAAGGGGTTGATTCATTTTTGTAGCCATCTTGTTCACTATCTCCATAAGCCTATCGATATCATCCTTGTGTCTATATATCGAACTATCCAACTTATGAATTCCTCTAACTCCTTGGTGTCTCCTATATTGTTACGATGCATTAACCAACCCTTCAAAAATTTGCATTGCTTCCTGAGGTGTTTTATCCAAAATATCTCCTCCGCTAGTAGCATTGATGAAACTCATGTCGGTGTCAAGCAAACTTTCATAAAGATACATCACTAGATCATCTTTGGGTATACCATGTTGTGGGCAACTACCCTTAAACTTCTTGAACCGCTCAACCTACTCATAAAGACTCTTTGTAGGTGATTCGCTTTACTACCTACCCCCAGATAGCTCCTTATTAAGTTTGTTGAGGCGAGTCGCAGGAAAGTACTTTTATAGGAAATCTTTGTTCAATTGCACCCAAGTAGAAATGCTTTGTGGGGGTAGGTAGTAAAGCCAATCGCTTGCAGCATCTTTCAAAGTAAAGAGGAACACTGTCAACATCAATTGGTCGTCAGATAGGCCTTGGGGTCTTAGTCTATCACACACACTCACAAAAGTAGCAAGGTACTTGTACTCAAATCTTGAACCCTTAGGGAGATCCGAAAGACTAATTGCAAGTGGTTGAGCACTCAAATCAGGTTCCTTCAGGTTTCTCAGGGTCCTTCTTGGCAGATTCACAACAACGTTTGCCATCTCTTCGTCTGCCTCAAACACAAGCTTCATCTTCAACCAAAGAGATCTTTCAATCTTGGGATCAAAAGAAAAAAGAAATAAATTAGAAGGTCTAGTTTGAACCATACAAAGACATAACAGACTCAAAGTAAAGAGTAATTGAAAAAGTTAAAGAAAAGCAAACTCCTTTCTTCTCCCCGGCAACGACGCCAAGAATTTGGTGCCGGGATGAACGTCGTTGGCACATTCGCCCTTTACCAAATAGTAATAATATCCAAACTTAAACACACAACCAATAGGTTAGGCAATCGATCACTTGATAAACAAAATAACTACTAGTATAGCGATGAAGTCCGGTGTCGAACCCACATGGAGAAGCGATTTCCTATTCAATAACTCTAAACAAGCACTCTTATAGCAAAGTGATAATTCATATTTAGATAGGCATTATAGAGTAGTTTTATGGTCATTTAGATGTATATATTGCATTTAAAGGGGTTAGTTTAGTTGTTTGCTCATTCGGTGCTTAAATGCGGAACCTACACAAGTTTAGCGAGTAATTGCAGGTTTCGGAGTTGAAGTAGCGTGGAGGTCATTCAGGGGAGACATATGGATCATACGGAGACAAGGAACGTGCTAGAGAAGCAAGTTGGAATGCACAAGGAAGAGGCAAAGGGATACAAGAGTAAAAAACAGCACCCGCGGGCAGAGAAATAAGGCAATCACAAAAAACCGCACCCGGGCCATCCAGGCAGCACTCGCGGCCAGAATTTCAGGACTCACTACAGTGGCAGCACCCGCGGCCTGGTCACGGTTTTCCTGGGCCGGATTCAGCGCCGATTTTCTATGCCTCTTAAGATGGACCTATCTTTGGGAAATACTTTCTAGGTTTTTATGACGGTATTTTTAGGTATTTATAGACTTATTTTAGATGGTTTTAGTTATCTTTTATGCTTTGAAGAATTGAGATACGATGTTTGAAACCATGAGCAACGAAACTCATCTTGTTTTACCTACGGTCAAGAGTTGGTTTTGTTGAATTGTGAGTTTGGAATTCTAGTTATTTTCTAACATCTACTTTGATTTCTTTGTGCTTTGATTGCTTGTGGTGTTGATTCTACCTTGATTCGCGACCTCGTTAGAATTGCATCATTGCTAGGGTTTTGATTCATACGTTTCTGAAGCCTAATCCAAAGTAGCAAATACAATTGAGTGGATCTCATAGAAAAGCTTGATTGTATAAGAAGTTGACTATAGGTTAAATGTTAGTTCTCTAGGGAATTAATATTGCTTATAAGCTTTATATATCTTGAGACTTAGTGCTATTCCTAGGATTAAACTTTAATCCGTGTTAAGATTGCCTAGGAATAAGGGATTATTAGGACTCATAGGATTAATAATCTATTTAAATCAAGATAAGAGTGTATATAAAAAAGATACAACTAGAAGGAAGAACTATGATCAAGTAGATGAACCAAAGTTGAGAATCGTAGGTGAAACATCTCATTCATCATTGTTTACAACCATCACCATTATTTACTTCTTCAATTCTTTGCATTTTTACATCTCTACAACCCCTTGTTTACTCTTGTTGGTGATTATAACGCATAAAGTAATGGTAGTTCCCTGTGGATCGAATCCGAACTTCTTAGCTATATTAGTTAGTTAGTTTGGATATTCTTTTGATAGGAACCCGATGATTTTGTCCTATCAAAATTTGGCGCCGTTGCCGGGGAACTATTATTGTTCACTTTGTGTGTTTGATTACTAACTTAGGTGTGGACCACGTCTATGGTCCGCACCCGTTCTACTAACTCATCTTTATTGTCTTTGGATTCAGAGATCGAGAAGACTCTCTCTAGAATGAGGCGAGAAGCTCGTGACCGCTTTCGCGAGCTACCTTTTGACCAAGGAGAAGAAGAAAGTATAGAGATGGCTAACGAAGATAACCGAACTCTTAAGGGGCTTACAACACTGGACTTGGCCCAACAATCATTGGCAGTGCAATTCCTCTAACTTGGGGAAGGTGTAAACTTTGAGCTGAAATCTGGGGTGCTCCATCTCTTACCCAAATTCCATGGGTTGAGTGGTGAGGACCCCCATAAGCACTTCTCGGAATTTCATACTATTGTGGTGGGAATGAAGCCAGGCAATGTCACGGAGGAGCAAATCAAATTGAGGGCATTCCCATTCTCGCTAAAGGATACCACTAATGAGTGGTTCTACTATTTGCCCCCAGGTAGTGTAACCACATGGACTGCATTGAAGCGTCTCTTTCTGAATAAGTACTTTCCTGCGACGAAGTTAAATAGCCTGAAAAAGGATATCAGCAGTATCGAACAACAGGCTACAGAAACCATTTATGAGTACTTTGAGCATTTCAAAAAGCTTTGCTCTAGCTGCCCTTACCATAATTTTTCAAAGAAAGATTTGGTGCTTTTTCTATTCAATGGGTTATTTGATGAAGAGCGCAAGACAGTGAACTCCGCCTATGGAAATATTTAGAACATGTGGAGCAATAATTGAAATAAGACATAATATGGCTTTTTGTGATGCATAAGCATAGGTAACGCTAGGATATAACAATATGAGCATTATATGGAAATATAAAGTCCTCCATCCTCTTATTATGCAACATGTCAAAAGTAACATCAAATTTTACCTCCTTTCATGGTTTTCAATAAAATATGCACTTCATTGTGACGTCCCTTTACTAGGCAATTTCATGCTATATCTCTAATGAATCCAATTTTGCATCGTCGAGTTCAATTAAAGCTTCCATGACACTATTTTGTTGAACAATTTACAAGCATTGGGAGATGTCTCATAGAACTTTGAGTTTAGCATTATGCACAAAAATTTAAAAATTCACTCAAAATTCACCATGTAAATCAAAAGCAAGAATAAAACATATAATAAAGATAATGAGCTCTTCCCCCACCCCATACTTAAAATATACAGTGTCCTCACTGTATAAAATCAATATAAAACAAGGGTAAAGGAAGGGACTCATCGAATAACGCATCGAGTAGGCAAAACAGGGGCTGTCGAGTAACAGAGTGTTGGTCGAAGTCGGGGAATTTGGTCGATATCGACCAACTTACTCGATATCGAGTAAGGTTGGTCGAAATGGACTGGCTTCTTTTCCTCCTCCCCTGGTCGATTTCTACCTCAGGAGTCGATGTCGACTAAGGTTAGTCGATATCGACCAGGTTGGTCGACTCCAGTTTCTTTCGACCTGCAGATTTGTTAGTTTTTCCCGAAAACAAGATTCCACATGAAGTATCCAAAATCAAAAACAAAAACAAAAACCAAAAGTTTCAAAGTCCCAAAATTCAAAAGTTTTATGTACATGCTCTAGATTTTAGAGTCGCTAGGCCGACTTCTTCGTTTGTACTCAAGGACCGTCAATGTGGGGCCCCCTTGTGCTTGACCCTTCTCTTGGATCATCTAGGTCCTGATGGTAGTATGCAAGCTCAGCTGATAAGTTGTTGGTTGCATAGTCTCCCTTTGTTTCCTTCTTTCTCTTTCCAGCTTTCATTCTTCGCAGATTAGCTCGCCATGGGACCTTACCTGATGCCGCTCAATTATCGATGACTCCTGGTGACATTGAGGACAACATGAAGGTTCCATTTGATGGCCCTGTCACTCGTTCAAGGGCCAAGAAGATTCAAAATGCAACTAAGGCCTTTCTTGTCCGTCACCATGGAACGTTAGAGCAAGGGTTCAGGCCACCCTGGATCACTTGGCTCAAGGTGACACCATCAGCACCGGAAGTGAGCTTACGTCCACACACGGAGCTCATGAAGACTCGTCAGCACCCTCCTTGACTCCACCAAACTCGGCACCATCATGGACCACTCGACACCATCACATACCGAGTGGGCCAAGAGGATGTCGACTAAGGCCCATGTCGAGTACACTAGTGGTGTTGGGCCGAGTTACATTAGTTAGTTAATTAAATTGTTATTTTATGCAATTAGATAAATAAGGTGGAAATTAATTATATCTCTTCTAGATATATTACTTTCCCACCAAGTTATTATATTTCTATCTTCTTAGGATTTATTTATCTTTAAGTTATTTCATTTATCTTAGATAGAATTAATCTATCCAAACCCCTTTCCTTTGCAAGGAAGGATTGGTTAGATCTCTTAGAAACTTTACTATAAATTCATGTTACACCCTTTGAATTTAATCAGATTGAAATAGAATTGAAGAAACCCTTAACGGATCAAGGGTTCTTCGATTATCAATCCCAAAGCTATTGTGTCCTATGTCCTTGATATTTTCGGCAATCACAAACCCCAATCATCACCCTCACCTTGAATCAAATCGGCAACCCTAGAGCCAAACATAAACCAAAATCAGAAACTGTCGCAAGAAGAAGGAGGCCGAGCACTTGGCGCCACCCGCGAGCACGTTCGCTCCCAGCGAGCGCAAGCGCCTAGCTTCGCAGGCGCAGGCGTCCGGACATCCTCAGCGCAATCCCTCCCTTCCGCGCTTCGCTCCTCGCTCCCAGCGCGCACCTGCTCACCCTCGTAGCCGCGCTTCCCCAGTCGCTGGCACCTTCGCTTCCAGCGAGCGTTGCCCCGAGCGCATCCACACGCACACCCTGAGGGCCCGTGTCCTGTGTGCCCGAGACCTGCGCACCAGCTTCGCTACTTCTTCGCTGTTCTTCGTTTTTAGTTTCTGTCGCTATTTCTCTGTTTTCGAGTTGCTGAATTTTACTAAGTATAATTCTGTCGCTAAATCAGAATTCTAATCACTTGTCTAAATTGTTCCAAATCAGGAGATATCAAAGAGCATTGCAAGATCGGAGCAAATATACGGCGTGGTTCTTGATCCTGAACCCACAGGCGAAGGATCGAGGATTCCAAACGTATCATTACCTCCCCTTAAATTATTCATATTTTTCTTAATGGACCGAGGAGGAGTAGAAATCATACCTGAACTTACCTTTTCGGGCCCAAAACAGAAATATTCGGGTTTAGGGTTGGTCGACGTCGAGTAAGCCTGGTCGACGTCGAGTACAGGGACCCCATACTTAGGCTCTTGGCAAGTCGGGTGCTCAACAGAGGACGTCGACCTCGAGAAAGTTTGGTCGAAGTTGAGTTGCTTGGTCAACATCGAGGAACCTTGGTCGATGTCAAGTAGATTTCTGGCGTTTTCCTCTGTTGTTTGCTCGATCCCGTGGTGGTTGATGCTCTTCACCTCCAGCCATGAAACTTTCTCTTTTGCAGGGCCAAAAGAGAAATCTAAGATCTCGCCGCCTATCGTGAAGGTGAGCAATCGCTGCTTTACGCTGATTTTAGCATCTGCAGTAGCTAGGAATGGTCTACTAAGAATAATAGGGCTAGTAGGATGTTTAGCACAATCTATAATAAGGAAATCAGTGGGGACATAGAACTTACCAACCTGGACTGGGACATTCTCAACCATACCTGTGGGGATGACCACTGTACTGTTTGCCATGAATAGACTGGCTTCCACAGGCTCTATGGACCCTATCTTCATCTTTCGCCAGATTGATAAGGGCATGATACTTACGCTTGCTCCTAAATCACACAAGGCATCATAGTTCAATTTTCCAAATCCCACATTAATGGAAAACTTACTAGGGTCAGGTCTCTTCTCAGGGAAGTCTATTCTTTTGCATTCGCTGGCGATCTCTGAGATGGATCGCTTGTTGCTAAGGATTTCCTTGAGGAACTTGACATAAGCAGGCATCTCTTGAAGAGCTTCTGTAAAAGGAATTGAAACATTCAGTTCTTGAAGCATCTTAACAAACCTTTTAAACCTAGTTGTTCCTCGACTTTGGGTTCTTTCAGCGCCTTGGAAGGGAAAGGAAGCGTCTTCTTCTATTTCAGAGCCAGAACAGATGTCGGAGGTATTGCAGCTTCCTCGACTTTGAGTTGATTCTCCTCGACGTCGACTAGATTTTCCTTGACATCGAGTTGTGTAGTCGATTTCGAGTTGGAGTGTTGTGCAGACGAATCTTGGCCAAGTTGTTCCTCGACTTCGAGTTGATTTTTCTCGACATCGACCAAATTTTGGTCGACATCGAGTTGCTGTTGGTCGTTGTCGAGTTGCTTCTCGGCTTTGTCCTCCTGCTTTCCGACCACTGGCTCGTGTAGTTGGTGCCTACTCCTGAGTTTTATAGCTGCGACGTATCCAGTCTTCCCCTTGGGGTTTGGTTCTGTTTGCCTAGGTAGTTGCCCGATCGGTCTTGGGATTTATCCCGCAAGTTGACCCATTTGGGTCTCAATGTTCCTCTTTCAGATGTCCAGTTCTCCAAATCTTGTATTGATGTGTTGAAGCTGATTATTGATGGCACTACTGGCTTGCTTGCTTTCTGCTTGATTCCGGCGCATCTCATCGAGGATCATTTGTAGATAATCCTTCCGCTGATCCCTTTCTGGATGTCCTGGAGCTCTGTATGGTGGGGGGTTCCTAGGGGCACCTTGGTTCCACTGTGTTTGCTGAAACCTTTGGTCCCCCATGTAGCGATTAGGACCCCCTGCGTAAGCTACTTCCTCATGGGTCTCTGCCATCCTGACTTGGTCCGTGTGTGGGCACTCGGTAGTGGTGTGCCACTGTGAACCACATTCGATGCAGAGCCGGTTGACAGAAAGATACTTGACTTGCTTGAGGAGCTTGCGATTTTGATCTCTGTAGTACTGCTCCTTGGCATCTGGGTCAATCTCCTTAGAAGGCTCATAGAGGGGCATGGATGGGGCTGGCCTGGCATAGGCATTTTCATCATAGTTTGTCGGAGTCCCATACTTATTGTCGTAGTTGGTAAGCTTGTCGAGGGTAGCCCATGCGTCAGCTGGTGGCATTGTCAGATACTCATAATGAGTATACTGGTTGATCCTATCCTTAGCGGCCAGATCAAGACAATTGAAGAAGATCTCCTGAACAACATAGGGTGGGTGTCCATGTGTAGGGCAGGATCGCAGTAGATCCTTATATCGTTCCCATGCTTTTGCTAGCGGCTCCCCAGGCTTCTGTTTGAAAGCTGTAATCTTTTGGCAGAGGAGCGCTGTCTTGGCAGGAAGAAAGAATTTGTTGAGAAATTCCTGCCTTACTTCAGCCCATGTTGTGAGGGATCGTGGAGGGAGACCTTCAAGCCACTTCAATGCTGGACCAGCCAGAGACCAACGAAAAGCCTTCATCATGACATATTCCAATGTGGTACCTTCAGCAAGAGTATGGCACATATCAGAAAAATTGGTAATATGTTGAATAGGGCATTCATTAAATATTCCATAGAAGGCATTATTTTTAATCTCAATCAGGAAAGGATTGCGAATTTCAAAATTATTTTCATGGATTAGAATGGCCGATTCAGGCACGGCGAGAGTCGGGTGCATGTAATCCTCTGCAGTGGTAGGTTATTGGGCAAGCTCAGCTTCTGCTTGCCTCCTTCGCTCAGCTTCATGCGCAGTGTGTGCTCTCTCAGTGGTGAGAGCAGTATCCTTGGCTTCTAATTCTGTCCTAAGCCTCTGTATCAGCTGTTCCTGTGTTTTTGCGGCCGCCATGGCTCTTTTTAATTTAGCGTGGACGTGTATAAGGCGTTCCGGGTCGTCTAAGGCGTCAAACTCAGGTTGTTGACTAGAACGGCACATACATTGCAAAATAAAAAACATAAAGAAAACGTGAGATCTCACTACCTAAGGCGCGGATGATTGCTTCCCCGGCAACGGCGCCAATTTGTTGACGGAGGAAATCGAGTTTAAAATATAATAAAATAGATCAAACCAGATTTGCGCCCACGCAAATAATTACAAGACTTCCTCTCGATGCAGTAGTGGGAAGTCAGGATCGATCCTCGAGGAAGTGTGTCAGCGGATCCTAGGCAGCAGAGAATCTCACAAGTGGTGATCGATCACAGTGTACTCGACCTAGACCAAGGGTGGTTGACAGGGGTCAGGCACAGCCGATTTCGAGCAACAGAAGATGCTGGTGGTGGTCGACGTCGACTAGGGTTACTCGATGTCAAGTAGGGTCTGGTCGACTTCGGGTTCCTGCAGAGACAGAAGCAACAACGATCTTTGCTCGATCGAAAATCAGTGGTCGACGTCGACCAAGGGTGGTCGAAGTCGAGTAGAAACATCAACTAAAATAAAAGACAAATCTTTTCGGAATTCGGAATAAAAATATGTAAAAGAACTTCCAAGATCGGGGTTTGCGACAACGATAACCAAACATGCATAAGGCAAGATAAATAACGATAATCATGCAAATCGCATCGAAGGATCAAGCTTTCGCCTCTTCCAACAATTAAGAAACTCTTTCAAGAAACCCTAATTGTATCTACCGATTTTATGTTTACAATCGAAGTTGTTAGCATGGATCTCCATTGAATGGGTAATAAGCACATAAAAGGTAGTAGATGCTCAAAACATGATAAAATTCGGATCTTTACCTCAAACACGCATGGCTATCGTCGGGCTCGCTCCGACCCTAGAAGTGAGTGGACTACTCGCTCTTCATCCCAAGGAAAGACATCAATAATAAAAGGAAATAACTAAATTGCATTAAAATAAATCAAAGCTTACAACCGATCGAAGCCAAATTGTTTTTCTCTCTTGCTCCTACTCGACCTCCACTCTCTCTCTCTCTCTCTCTCTCTCTACTCTCCTACTTCTCTTCCCAAGATTGAATGAATAAAAATCAGCCCCATGGGCTTTATTTATAGGCTTCCAATCCTTGCTAATCAAGGAAGGAATTTCTATTTATATCTAAAGATAGAATTTCTACTTAGGAAATAAATATATCTAAACTAGATAAAACTAGATAAATCCTAGTGTAATTAATTGTTCAGCCCATAGGATAGATAAAAAGATAAAAAGAAAAAAAATATCTAAATCTTCATGTGTTGGAAATCTGTTTTCGAAAATAACTCCATTGAATTCAGGATAGAACCTTAACAAGATTCGGACTAGCTCAAAGTCGGCTACTGTGGGTCAACTCGATATCGAGTAGTTTCCTCGATATCGACCAACTTTTCTCGCGTCTTCAGCTCAGCTACTCGATTCCAGCCTCCAGAGTGAAAATCGACCAACTTTTACTCGATATCGACATGAACTGGTCGATATCGACTGGAATTCTTCTTGGCTAAACATCCTTGTCGATTTCTGGGACTCCAGCTCGATTTGGGCTTGGTCGACTTCGACCAATTTGGTCGATGTCGAGCAAATGTGACAGCTCTCAGCTTTCTACTCTGTTGTTGAAACGCACTTTCCCGAGTCCTCGTTCGTCGGATTGACGCATATGAGTATGCATTGGAAAGCTATTTTCGAGGGCTACAACTCTCATTAAGACATCCGAACTTGAATCATAATGATGAATGGCGAAAAATGGCCTTTTCTCCAGCTGCACCATCCTTAGCTTCTTCATGAGTTTCCTTTAAGCTCCAAAGTGCGTCCAATTTCTGCGAAATTAAACAGAAACTTGTGTAGACTCCATAATTTGGAAAATAAGTATAAACTACATAGATTATGTATTAATCTAACCTAAATGCATGAAATGCATGCAGAAATCCATATAAAAGTAGATATAAAACATGGCACAAAACATGGACATCACTCCCCAAGCAAGTTAAGTTTCTGTATAAAGATAAACCTTGTTTGGAATGTGGGTCTGTGAGGCACAACACTACTGATTGCCCACACGTCTATCAAGTACATCAAGGAGAGACCCACGAAGAGGTAAGGTATGCGGGAGGACACTACTCAGGGCCACATCAGAATCAGAACTGGAGCTATTATCGCCAGCTCCAGCATGAAAATCCCCTTCCCTACAAAGCTCCTGGTCACCCTGACAGAGAAGGTAAGAAGGATGACCTGCAGACCATCCTTGAAGAGATGCGGAGGAACCATTCAGACACCAAGCAATCCATCGATTCCATCCACACTCAGCTGTATGATGTCAACTCTAAGCTTGGGGAAATCGATATTTGGAGAAAATCGATTGACACAGAGATTGGCCAGATGGCAGCATCCGCCCCCAGACAGTCAGGTACGCTCCCTGTAACCTCTGAACCTAACCCTAAGGGTAAATCTGCTGGACAGGTGACTGCTATGAACCTAATGAGTGGGCGACAGATGCAAACGCCGGAGCAAACGACAGAGGAAACGAAATCGACCCAAATCCTCATCAAATCCCAAGGCCAGCAGATCCAGTCGATATCGACCAGACACCTCTCGATATCGACCAGACGCCAGTCGATTTTGACCCTCCCCACTCGACATCAGCACCTCCGCCGAAGAAAAAGCTGCCTTTCCCGACGAAATCTCCAAAGGATCCAGCAGAAAAGAAGTTCCAGCGCTTCATCAAGATGCTTCAGAGGCTCAATGTCACCATACCCTTCACATAAGCTCTTAATGAAATGCCATCCTACGTCAAGTTCCTAAAGGAGATTCTAAGCAAAAAGCAGTCAATGGCTGAGATCGCAGAGGAGTGCAACCAGATGGACGTTCTTGAGAAAAGGCCAGATCCAGGTAAGTTTGCTATAACCATTGGATTTGGTCAATATAAATTTATTGCTTTATGTGATCTTGGAGCCAATGTGAGTATAATGCCTCTATCAATATGGTCCAAGATTAAGATAGGTGCCCTAGAGCTCGTGGATGCTAAGCTTTATATGGCAAACAACACGGTGGTCATCCCAACAGGCATGGTGGACAATGTGCCAGTACAAGTAGGTAAGTTCTTCGTCCCTACTAATTTCTTAGTTATTGATATGGCGGAGGACCCTGCTTGTCCAATTATTCTAGGAAGGCCCTTCTTGGCGACGGTGGATGCCAACATAAGCGTAAGAAAGGGAGTGCTCATTTTCAACATCAGCAATGAGGTAATTGAGTATTCACTAGTACAAATTTAGTCATTAATAGCGAAAATTTAAAAGCGCTTATTCAAAACCGCTATTAATGTATGGGAAGCATAGCGCTTTTTCTAAACAAGCGCTGATAATATATTTAGTTTTTTTTTTAAAATATATTTTGTCAAGTATAGCGGTTGTATAAAACAAGCGCTATTAATATATGGGAAGCACATCACTTTTTTGGAAAAAGCGTTGAGATTGTATTTAGTTTTTTTGTTTTTTTTTATTCTTTCAATAAAACTGAAAGGCATACAGGTCCCATGGAAGAGGTAAAGTCTATATGAGCTGGTTACATCACCTTCGAGGAGCCTAAGGTAAGAAATATGACTCCCGAAGAGTTGGAAAAAAGAGATATAGAAGCCCAGGTGGAAGAGGTTATGGCCATCCTGAATGAAGAAGCTGAGAATCCACTCGACATAGACCAAGGTCTTAAGTATGGGGTCTTAAGTATGGGGTCAAAAGTATGGGGTCAAAAGTATGGGGTCTTAAGCTGGAAGAGATTTGGACTAACTATTTTTCGGATGCTTTGCCAGGTCTTAAGTATGGGGTCAAAATCGACCAGGAGAAATCGACAGGCCTACAGAACCACTCGATATCGAGTGCACCAGGCCGATATCGACCAGTCTATGTCGAGTTGACCCCACCAGAAATCGAGATAGGCAAATTCGAGCCAGAGCACTCGATATCGAGTGACCCTACTCAATATTGACCTACCGTCACCGAGCTGATTCTACCTGTTGAGCAGAAGCCAGCCGATTTCGAGCCAGGCAACTCGATATCGAGTGACCTTACTCGATATCAACCTCCCCAAATCAACAAATCTTCCTCCATATTGACTGAGATTCAGCCAGAAGAGCAACAGAGCTCAATATCGAGTGACTCTTCTCGATATCGACCAGACCCTCAGGAGCTTCCGACATCCGATTCTGCGAAGGTAAGCCAAGGTATGGATCTTTCTTCTCCTATTTCAATTAATGATTTATCTATACATGGGAGAGGTTTGCCTGGGTATGTGCGCTTATGTAGGATTTCCAATGATGAGCCTAAGGAGTATGAAGTTGGTGACAAAGTCTATGTTGCCAAATCAAATGATCATTGGTTCCCTAAAAAGTTCAAACAGAAGAAGATGGGCCCCTTCACGGTGAACAAGATCCATTTAGGAGGACTGCAGCTGATGGATAAGAATGGAGTCCTATTTGAAGCCCAAGCTACATGGGCCCTGCAAATGCCATCTTGAGCTTCATGGAGAAATTCGGCCTAGCGACTATAAAGTCTAGAGCTTGTAAATAGACATTTACTTTTTGGGATTTTTGGACATTGATGCTTTTGTTTTTTGGTTTTGGACATTATTTTCTATTGTGGGTATATCTCTTCTAATTTTTTTTCAGGAACAAGGAATAAGAAGTCGAAATCGAGTACAATATGTCGATATCGACCATGATTACTCGATATCGACTGGGGCCAACAACATTTACACTCAATTTTGAAGCTCTGCACATCTGTCTATTGAGTTTCTTTCTTTACCCTTATTTTTTATACAGTGAGGACACTGTAATGTTTAAGTATGGGGTGGGAGAAGAGCTTACTTTGTGCATATTTGATTTATTTGACATTATTTGTGCACTATTTCTTGAATTGCTTATACATGGTTATTTTGGAAATTCATTATTTATTTATGTGCTTACATGCATGTTTTCTAAAGTTTGAAAACAATGACCCCCATTGAAAGTTTTGATTAATGTCATGGAAGCTTTAATTGAACTCGACGATGCAAAATTGCATTCATTAGAGATATAGCATGAAATTGCCTAGTAAAAGAAAGTCACAATGAAGTGCATTATTTTCATGAAAACCATGAAAGGAGGTAAAATTTGATGTTGTTTTTGACATGTTGCATAATAAGAGGATGGAGGACTTTATATTTCCATATAATGCTCATATTGTTATATTCCTAGCCTTTACGTATGCTTATGCATCACAAAAGCCATATTGAGCCTTATTTCATATTATGCTCCACATGATCTAAATATTGCCATTCTTTACCTTATCCGGGGATTATGTTGAGAATGAAAGCTACATTATGGAGATTATTATATGGTGTTTGTGTTGTTGTTATTATCATATTTGGAGTATGGCAGGAAATTGAAAATATATATGGAAAATTTAATGAGTGAAAGAAAATCCGATCACCTCAGGAGATAAAGAAAGATCGACCCTGCTCGCTGAGATAATAGTTCAGTGAGATGGGACACAAGGTGAGGAGTCCAAAGTACTAATTAACCGGGGCCATTCATGACACTTATGTTTGCGACTCGCGAGAAGGCAGTGCCGAAGTTAGAGAGGTAAAAGCATAATATTGAAAAAAAAAGCAATGAGCAATGAGCGAAAGGTGAGAAATCAAAGGATGAAGGAATGTGGTATAAAAGTTTGGAAAGTACTCCATTTCCCCGGATTATTAGCACCACATGGCCAAAAATTACCCACCTTTTAGCTTTTTACCAATCTACTCCTTATTGAGCTTAATTGAAGTCCTCTTGATTATTAATGCTTTGTCACTTATGAATGTTTTGCATAACCCTCCTTTTGTGAGTAGATGTTGCTTTTTAATTGCACATGCATGGATTTGTGACACTAGTACCTTTTCGAGGATGGTAATTGATTGCAGGGACATATGGCAATGAATCTAAGATGTTGAGAGTTTTGATTTCTTCCCCTGAATGACAATTAAAAGTATTGTTTGAGGACAAGCAAGCTTAAGTATGGAGTGTTTGTTGTGAGCCTAATTCGCCATGTTTTATAGTTACTTTTATATCGTTTTCTACATGCATTTCATACATTCGGGCTAAAATAGTACAGAATCTATGCAGTTTATGTTTATTTTCCAAATTATGGAATCTACAATAGTTTCTGTTTAATTTTGCAGAAATCGAGGCAATTTACAACAATTCAGAAAAAGGATGAAAAGCTCGAAGTCAACTACAGAAAGTCTGAGGTCAAGCAGTAGTGGAACCAGGATAAATCGAGCTGGAAGCAAGAAAATCGAGTCGAAAATCACAAGTCGATATCGAGTCATGCTAGTCGATATCGAGTAATCCACTCGATTTACACCCAGAAAGCCAAGAATCGGCTAAGAAAGAACAGAGAGGTCGATATCAACTACCTCAAGTCGATATCGAGTTGCCCCATAACGAGCAAGATCCCAGAAATCGGCCCGAGATGCTGGACAAAGAAGATGCAGGTCGATATCAACATGTCTTAGTCGATATCGAGTTGAGTCGAGTCGACATTCACCCTAGGAGCCGAGATCGAGTTGCTGAGCTGAAGTGAAGAAAATGCCAGGTCGATATAGAGTGAGGCTAGTCGGTATCGACTGGACCACAGCGGCCGAAATCGAGCTAGTCTGAGTCTTGTTAAGGTTCTATCCCGAATCCAATGGAGATATCCACAAGAGCAAATTCTGTCAAGATCTATCAAGTCCAAGGAGAATTTATCCATAATTAGTTCTAGTTTCCTTTGAGATTTATTTCTTTTATTCCATTATTTAATCTTTAAGTGAGCAGATAGATAGATATAGATATAGATAGAGTTTCTTTCCTAATTATCTTGGGAATGAAGCCTATAAATGGAGCCTTAGGGGCTGTGTTTTATTCATTCAATTCTAGAGAAGGAGAAGAGGTAGTAAGTAGAGAGAGAGAGAGCTTGTGGCGAGTGGAGCAAGAGAGGCGAGAGCGGATTTGGCTTTGTTCGGTTGTAAGCTTTCTTCAGTTTATTTAATGCAAAGTTATTTCCTTTTATTATTGATGAGTCTATTGATGATGAAGAGCGAGTAGTCACCCAACTTCTAGGGTCGGGGTGAGCCCGACGGTAGCCATGTGAGGTAAGAGGGTAAAGGTACAATCTTTGGATGCAATTCATCATCTATCTCTACAAGCATGATTCTTTTGCGAAAGTTGAAGGTGATCCTTGTTTGTGTTATTGAAGCGAAAGTGATCTTAATACAACTTGGATTAATTATGTGAAAAAGGTTAGTAACAATTAGGGTTTATGCGAAAGCCTCTATATTCCTATTTGTTAATAACGAAAGTTATTTGATGAAAAGCATGATCTTTTATGCGTTTATGTGTTATTTTACATGGTTATCGTTGTGCTGTGGAAACCCTGATCTTGGAAGTCTTTTATTTCATTGATTTATTTCATAAAGTTTTGATTTTGAAAGTTACTGTTGAGTCGATTTCGAGTTGATCAAGTCGGTTTTCTTAGTCGATATCGAGTGTCTCAGGTCGATATCGACCAAAGTTTCTGCCTTTGCTTGGTTTCTGTTTTTACTCGATATTGAGTCACTGTTGTCAATTTTTCTAGTCGATATCGAGTCCTTCTAGTCGATATCGACCAAAATTGCTTTTCTATGTGATTTTCTGCTTTCTTCTGTGTTGTACTGTTTCTGCTGAGTTTCTGAACTGAAAAGGCGGGCGCTGACACGCTTCCTTGTGGATCGATCCTGACTGCCTTCTACTATAACGGGAGGAAGTCTTGTATTTATTTGCTGAGACAGGGAGTCAGTTTGCTTTATCTTTTATTTATATTTCATACTTGACCATCCTCCTGCAACAACATTATGGTATGAGGAACAATCCACAACAACAACCTCCTTTAAATCAGCAGAGAGGACCCTAATACAGACAACAGTTTGACAATAGATAGAGGGGTCCTCAACAAGGAGGCTCATCCATTGAGGATACTCTCAAAGCTATCCTAGAACAGAATACTCATCTGGCACAAGCGCTGAAGGCAACAGAGCACCAAGTGAGCCAATTGGCTCAAACGGTGGGCGAACTACAAGCTCGAGACTCTGGGAAGCTACCGTCGCAAACGGTGCTGAACCTAAAGGAGAACGTCAGCGCCATCACCCTTAGGAGTGGCAAGGAACTGTTTGACACTCCTCCGGGTGGAAAAGAGGATGAAAACAAGAAGGATGGAGGTTCCTAGGTAGAGGATGAGAAGAAATCTGAGATGGAAGGATGTCACCAGGAGGCTGCACCCACGGCTACAGAAATCGCACCCGCGGCCGAAATTGGGGGTGATTCTGGAATAGCGATCCAGGTATGTTCACCATTCCTTGCACGATAGGTGAGACTAAGTTTGAAAGAGCTATGTTAGACTTATGAGCATCTATCAATGTTATACCTTACTCTCTCTATAAAACTCTAGGACTTGGTACTTTGCATGAAACAAGAGTAGTGATTCAACTAGCGGATCACTCTCATATATATCCTAGAGGCTTTATTGAGGATGTTCTTGTGATGGTTGATTCTTTGATATTTCCTGCTGATTTTTTTTGTTTTGGATATTGAACACAGCTCTCCTGACGCACCTATCCTCCTAGGTAAGCCTTTCTCAAAAACCGCCAGAAAAAAAATTAATGTTCATGCTGGCTCTCTTACTATAGAATTTGATGGTTTGAAGGTAGAGTATAGTATTTTTGATGTCATGAAATTTCTTTCAGACGATCATTCCTTGTGGTTTCTTGATGTTATAGAGCCATGTGTTGAAGATATGCTTGAGATTAATAATGATGATGATCTGCAGGTGGTTTTAGAGGCTTCTCTAGATGAGCTTGCTATTGATTATGCTATTCCTACTAACCTACAGGAGACTCTGATGGAGCTAATAGCTCAACCGGCTTATACTTCCCCCTATACTGGGGGACCTTATGAACTAACTCTTCCGAAGGAAAAGCTCCTTCCCTCTATTTTGCAGGCACCTGAAGTTGAGCTCAAACCTTTACCGGATCACCTCAAGTACGCATTCTTAGGGGATGGTGATACGTTGTCCATCATCATATCAAACAAGCTCAACAAAAGTCAAGAGGAGAGGTTAGTTGCGGTGCTAAAGGAGAGCAAGACAGCCCTGGGGTGGACAATAGCAGACATCAAAGGGATTAGTCCTGCCATGTGTATGCACCGGATTTTGCTAGAGGATGGAGCCAATCCATCACGACAACCACAAAGAAGGCTCAACCCGCCGATGATGGAGGTGGTGAAGAAGGAGGTGCTAAAACTTCTTCAAGCCGACATGATTTACCCCATTTCGGATAGCAACTAGGTAAGTCCAACACAAGTGGTGCCTAAGAAAGGAGGCGTCACAGTGGTAGAGAACAAGGAGGGTGAGCTAGTTCCTACACGAGTCCAAATGGGCTGGAGAGTATGTATTGATTACCGCAAGTTGAATGCGGTGACTCGTAAGGATCACTTCCCCCTTCCTTTCATTGATCAAATGCTTGAGCGCCTTGCTGGGCGCTCCTTTTATTGTTTCTTAGATGGCTACTCAGGGTATTTCCAGATTGCCATTGCACCAGAGGACCAAGACAAAACGGCATTTACATGTCCTTTTGGCAAATTTGCATACTGTAGAATGCCATTTGGATTATGTAACGCACCCGGTACTTTCCAAAGGTGTATGGTAAGCATATTTTCTAAGTATATTGAGCACTTTATAGAGGTTTTGATGGATGATTTCTTAGTCCATGGAAATGATTTTGATTCTTGCTTGCACCATCTAACATTGGTACTCAAGAGACGTGTAGAGACCAATGTAGTCCTCAATTCTGAAAAATGTCACTTTATGGTTAGGCAGGGAATCATTCTAGGCCACCTTGTCTCCCGAAAGAAAATTGAAGTTGATAAGGCAATGATTAATATTATTCAAAATCCTTGCCTCATCCTACTAATGTGCGAGAAATTCGCTCTTTCCTTGGTAATGCAGGCGTCTATCGCACGTTCATCAAGGATTTTTCGAAGATTACCGCACCATTATGTGAACTTCTGAAGAAGGAGACAACATTTGAATTTGATGACAAATGTAAGGAGGCATTCAATGAGTTGAGGACGAGGCTTACAAGTGCACCTATCATCCAAGCTCCGGATTGGTCCAAGCCGTTTGAGTTGATGTGCGATGCAAGTGACTATGCGGTGGGAGTTGTGCTCGGGTAGAAGATTAAACGAGCTTCGCATGTGATTTACTATGAATCAATGATGTTAAACGGAGCTCAACGGAACTACATAACCACGGAGAAAGATCTCCTAGCCGTGGTGTTTGCCTTGAACAAGTTCATACCCTACTTACTTGGCGCTAAGGTAGTTATTTACACTGACCATGCAACACTTCGTTATCTTTTGACGAAGAAAGAAGCCAAGCCAAGGTTGATCCGGTGGATATTACTCTTGAGTGAGTTCGATGTGGAGATCGAAGATAAAAAGGGCGCCGAGAATCTTGTAGCTGACCATCTAAGCCGACTACTACATGTGAATAGACTGGGAGAACACCCCTTCATCCTTGGCCAATTTCCAGACGAAAGCCTAATGCTACTCTCGGACTCTTCATAAAACCGCACCTGCGGCCAATTTTGGGGAGAGTTCTGGAATGGCAACACCCGCGGCCATCCCTGCAACCGACTCTTTTGACTCTCTGATGATGTCGTTGATGGTGGCACACACTCCTAAACCATGGTATGCGGATATCGTAAATTTTATTGTAACTGGAGTGTTCCCGCCAAACTTTCCAAAGGCCAAGAAGGACAAGATCCATCATGATGCTCGGTACTATGTGTGGGATGACCCTTTCCTATGGAAGCATTGTGCAGATCAGGTAATTCGTCGATGTCTTCCCGACGACAAGGTACTTTCTGTCCTTGAGTTTTGTTATTCACATGCTTGTGGTGGTCATTTTGGACCACGAAAAACCGCCAGGAAAGTGCTTGATTCAGGATTCTTTTGGCCTCATATTTTTTGTGTTGCTCATGCCTATTGTAAATCTTGTGATCGATGCCAACGAGTAGGGAACTTGTCAGGTAGAAATCGAATGCCCCAAATGCGTTTGATGTTTTTTGAAATATTTGGTGTTTGGGGAATTGATTTCATGGGGCCTTTCCCTAGCTTCTTTGGGAACCTTTATATATTACTTGCGGTGGATTATGTCTCTAAGTGGGTGGAGGCAAAAGCTACCAAAACTGATGATTCACGAGTTGTTGCAGGGTTCTTGAAAGATCTCTTTTCTGGATTTAGTGTGCCACGGGCATTGATAAGCGACAGGGGGACACACATTTGCAATAAAACGGTGAGTTCTCTACTTAAGAAATACCATGTTACGCAAATGGTGTCCACCGCCTATCACCCCAAACCAATGGGCAAGCCGATGTCTCAAATTGCGAAATCAAAACAATCTTGGAGAAGACGGTTTCCCCTAATCGTAAGGATTGGAGTATGAGATTGGATGATGCGTTGTGGGCCTATCGTACGGCATACAAGACCCCAATTGGTATGTCACCATACCAATTGGTGTATGGAAAAGCGTGTCATCTTTCATTCGAGCTCCAACACAAGGCATATTGGGCGGTGAATGAGTGCAACAAGAGGATCAATGAAGTTGGTAAGTTCTGAAAGCTCCAAATTCAGGAGTTGGAGGAGTTGAGATGGGATGCTTATGACAACGCCGTCAACTATAAGGACAAGACCAAAGCTTGGCACGACCAACACATATTGAGGAAATATTTCAAGGTGGGGGATAAAGTCCTTCTCTATCAATCCCGCCTTACACTTTTCACTGGAAAGCTCCGCTCTTGTTGGGCAGGCCCTCATCGTTCATATCTTCCCACATGGAGCGGTGAACATCAAAGATGAGAAGAGCGGCGCCGTGTTCAAGGTAAATGGTCATAGGCTTAAAATTTACTTTGATGGATTCTCCACAGACATAGAAAAGAAGATAGCTCTTCAAGAGCCAGCTGAAGAAGCTCAGTGAGGAGCCACTACGTTGAGCGAACGACAAGAGACAAAGGCGCTTCTCGGGTGGCAACCCGAGGTAAGTCGACTTTGCGCTTTCTTTTCTTTATTAGTTTTTCATTTTTCTTAGCATAATTAGAGTCGTCGTATATTTTAGGAAGTTGTTCTCCGCCATGTTAGACTAATCTTTCAGGGGGAAGAATGAAGAAGGTAGGAAAGGCAACGCTTTGGAAAGGCAGCGACCGCGGCAAATCTAGGCAACAACACTGAAACCGCACCCACGGCCAGAAACTGCACCAGCGGCCTCTGAGAAAAAAAAAAGAAAAAAGAAGAAGAAGAAAGGCTCACTTCGTGGGGCCTACCTAGCTTTTTGTTGACTACATCACGAGAAGGGAAGCTCCCTTTTATTTTTCCTATAAAAAAAAAACAGAAAAATGTGGCCTGATTTCGTGTGCCCCAGGTGTGCCCCCTAGTTACCTACCTCACGTGACAAAGAAAGAGCCTTCCCCTATTTTGTTTTTACCTTCTATCTTCCTCTATCCTTTTTCTTCCATTCACTTTATTTCTTCCTACTTTAAAACCTCTATTGAAGAACACAAGCTATAAGCTTCCACACGCCATATCCCACAACCTCCTTCATTCATTCCCCAAATCACATACAAAACCCGTTTTCCGCCGTTTCCCCTCCTTGAATTGGTAAATAAAGAGTGGTCATCCGGGGTTCGAGCCCCGCCGTTTTCGCTCCCGATCTACACAACCACGCACTTCGTTCGTCGTTTCGACCAAAAAGCAACAACCTTTCTTAATTTCCACCCCCCAACACTACAAACCACCATCATCCTCCACTGCTCTCCATCACAAATCACCCAACTCTACCTGCATTGCGACGTTCAGAGTGTTTATACACATACAAGGGGCCAAGGTCGCACTATTTGGTAAAGATTCTCGAGTTTCGACGCTTCGCGGCGCAACCGGAGCCAAATCGGAGCTACCCGGAGGATGATCCGGCCAGCCCAGCACAGCAGCACCTGCGGTTCCTGTAGCAGCACCCGCGGCCATTACAGCAGCGGCCTAATTTTCAGCAGCACCCGCGGTTCCTGTAGCAGCACCCGCGACCACTTGATTCGGCCTCCTTTTCCATCGTTTTTGACGCATGGTTCCTTGTAAGTGCCCTTTCTCCCCATTTTCGAGTCCATTATTGATAGAATAGCATGACGAGACCCCATGGTTTGTCTAGTGAACAAAGGAAGAAATGGGATGACCTTGACGGTCGTGAGATATTGTCGACGAATTTCTTCCATGTGCCCACTTTGAGAATACATAGGATGGAACAAACGGTGCATCAATTGTTACAAAAAGGGGGTTTGAATGAATTTCTGACAAAGAATGCTCCGACTTCCCCGAGCTTGGTTCGTGAATTCTTGAGTGCGTTGAGGGTAAGTCGAAATGGTGGCATTGATTTTAGGCTAAGGGGAAGGGCGTATCATTCAGATAGGAGACGATTTGCTAAGGCTTTTGGAGTATCAGCCTAACCCACTGACGACTGGCACAAAATCCCCAGGGATACAACCACCAACTTCTGGCATAGAGTGACTGGGCGAATCATGCGGCCCAAGGTGGGAGAATATAACTACAACATCCTCCACCTACCCCTACGGCTTTGACATTGCCTATCGGTTTTGGAGGTCTTATCACTTTTGATTGCTTTGGTGCATGGAGTTGACACTTCAGACCTTCAGGATTTGGTAAGTGATCTTTATCTCTTAGACTTGATGGCATTAAGGAGGGCAAATCATTTGGTGGGAGAGGGTCCCTCCTTCATCTGGCAGGCAGGAAAGAACAACGTCCATCGAATTGGGCTACCTAGGCCTTTTCCCTTCGGACCGACGGCTGAGGATTTCTACATTCCCCATGATGACTCCAAGCGCTCCTTGCTTTGGGATTTGGATCGGATTATGATGAGGAAGGGGGAAATGAGACAGGGGAATGAGGAGTAGGAAGAAGATGTTCCGCCTAGCGAGCCCATGGACTTCCAGCCCGGGCCATCTCATGGGGGTGTTTACTCTTTTGACACTTCTAGAGGGGGTGAGCCTTCATTTTGGGCACTTCAGCGGTAGATGAAGTCCTTGAGAGTTGAGCAGCACGGCTTTTGGGAGAACTAGCAGGACCTTCATTAGGATTTCTCCTACGTTCGTCAGGATATCCAAGGCATATCCGTGGACCTTACTACGATTCGAGAGTCGCATGCTCAGCTTGCTCAGCATCAAGCTGAGTCTCGGCGTTGCCAGGAGGAGGCTCACAGTTTCCAGATTGAGGCCCATCGGCTTTAGATGGAGGCTAATGAGGGGCCAGGAGGAGTTCTTTCATGTTGCCTATCCGGGGTTCCCGTCGTACCAGCCTCCACTTCCACCCCCACCATACCAGTGAGCTTGTGAGTTTTACTTTTCTCCTCCCTTGTTCTTTCTAATTTTTTTTGTTTTTATTTCATTGAGACAATGAAATCTTCAAGTGTGGGGGAGGGGATTAGTGTACATAGTAGGTTGCATTGCATATCGAGCATGTTTCAATTATTCTGCATAACATTCATGTTTTAATGCTTTCCATCTTAGTTTATTTTAAGAAAAACAAAAAGAGGAAAAAACATGGAAAAAAAGAAAAAGAAAAAAATCATGCATTTGCATAAAATATGTCGTTATCTAAACAACCACCTAGCCTAGTGAGTCCTCAAAATTTTGTTGAAAGTATGATCATATAAGTCCCATGACATGTTTTAATTGTTTTAGCCTTATCCCACTTATTGGTTTTATGTGAAACATAGCTAGGTGAACATAATTGAGCTTGTATGATCTAAGTTCCTAGCATGACTGAAATCCAACAAAAATTTAACTTTGTGAGATTGATTTTTGGCCTCATTGGGACTTAACTTCATTGAGTTCTTTTGCTCTTGTTTCATGTGTGTGAATACTCTCCAATGCTTCTACCTCTTGGAATTGATTTTGTTATCTATGTCAAGGTTGAACTTATATGTTTGTTATTGGTGAATTTCACATGATTGAGGCACCTTTAATAGCCCTATTTGACTCTATTCCACTTTACATATGATCCTCTGCTTTAAGCCAATTTGAGCCTAATTGCCTATTCTTTTTTATCTCCACAAGATTTTCCATACCCAATTATAGCCTGACCCCATTCGGGAATTAGGAATGGTTGGTGAATATTTATATTGTGGATGCTGGTTTTTAGTGGTGGATTGTATATTTGATGTACCCTTATGAGATGTTTGATTATTGCTAGTTCATTCCTTACTTGGGACCTAAGGCGGATAAAATTCACATAGGGGTAAAAGTCAAGGAAAATCATTTGATATAGCATGAAAAAAAAATGAAAAAAAAGAGAAAAAAAAAACAAAAGAAAAAAAAAAGAGAATAAAGGAATGAGTTGAGTATGGTTTGTAAAGTTATATGCTTGTGATTGAAGTTGTATTACATTGTACAGTTATGGTATGAGTTTATGAGTGGTATTGTGATTTGGTTGATTCCTTAGTTCCCGGATTATGAGCACCACATGGCCTAAATTGTTCCATACCTTATATTTTCTAACTTGGCCCCATTACAACCCATAAAAGACCTCATGATGATTTTTGCCGGTAATGACATCCACGGTGGAGATTGTGATTCAATTTCAATTCTTATGTAGTTAGTTGCATTTTGGATAGAGTTTGAGTGTTAATTGATAAACCTAAACACTTGAGTGAGCGAAAACACTTTATTCCCGGTGAGGTTGGATGTGTAAGCATGCGCGAAAACACTTTGTTTGCCTTGTCTATGTTTGCACTTTGATGAGATGTTGCTTTTGATGAGGCTATTGCATGAAGGATTGTGTTTGTGGGATGAATGACTCATAAATGTTTTCTTTTGCTCGAGGACAAGCAAAAGGCTAAGTGTGGGGGAGTTTGATAATGCATATTTATATAGGCGTTATAGAGTAGTTTTTGGGTCATTTAGATGTATATATTGCATTTAAAGGGGTTAGTTTACTTGTTTGCTCTTTTGGTGCTTAATTGCGGAATCTACACAAGTTTAGCGAGTAATTGCAGATTTCGGAGTCGAAGTAGCGTGGAGGTCATTCATGGGAGTCATATGGATCACATGGAGACAAGGAATGAGCTAGAGAAGCAAGTTGGAATGCACAAGGAAGAGGCAAAGGGCATACAAGAGTAAAAAACAGCACCCGCGGCCAGAGGAACAAGGCATTCATAAAAAACCGCACCCGTGGCCATCCAGGTAGCACCTGCGGCCAGAATTTCAGGACTCACGGCAGTAGCAGCACCCGCGGGTTGCCCACGGTCTGGTCACGGTTTTCTTGGGCCGAATTTACCGTTGATTTTCTATGCTTCTTAAGTTGGGCCTATCTTTGGGAAATACTTTCTAGGTTTTTATGACGGTATTCTTAGGTATTTGAAGACTTATTTTAGATGGTTATAGTTATCTTTTATCATTTGAAGAATTGAGAGAAGACGTTTGGAAGTATGAGCAACTAAACTCATCTTGTTTTGCCTACAATCAAGACTGGGTTTTGTTGAATTGTGAGTTTGGAATTCTAGTTGTTTTCTATTATCTACTTCGATTTCTTTGTTCTTTAATTGCTTGTGGTGTTGATTCTACCTTGATTCGCGGCCTCGTTAGAATTGCATCATTTCTAGGGTTTTGATTTATACGTTTGTGAAGCCTAATCCAAAGTAGCAAATACAATTGAGTGGATCTCATAGAAAAGCTTGATTGTATAAGAAGTTGACTATAGGTTAAATGTTAGTTCTTTAGGGAATTAATATCGCTTATAAGCTTTATATATCTTGAGACTTAGTGCTATTACTAGGATTAAACCTTAATCCCTGTTAAAATTGTCTAGGAATAAGGGATTATTATGACTCATAGAATTAATAATCTATTTAAATCAAGATAAGAGTGGATATAGAAAAGATACAACTAGAAGGAAGAACTATGATCAAATAGACGAACCAAAGTTGAGAATCATAGGTGAAACATCTCATTCATCATTGTTTACAACCATCACCATTATTTACTTCTTCAATTCTTTGCATTTTTACATATCTACAACCCCTTGTTTACTCTTGTTGGTGATTATAACACATAAAGTAACGGTAGTTCCCTGTGGATTGACTCCAGACTTACTAGCTATACTCGTTGGTTAGTTTGGATATTCTTTTGATAGGAACCCGACGATTTTTTCCTATCACAAAGCAATGATTCTTGACAAATAACAAATATGTAAACGTAACCAGATTGCAAATCACAAAGCAAATAGATATCAATGTAGATAGAACATTGCACCTGTCATTTTCCGACAATGGTTGGAATTCATGGTCCTCAGATTGATCTATCAATTATTCAAATTCTTAGGTCTACTTGACTAAAGTTGAGAGATCCATAGAGATTCACTCATCTTATTCAACATCACTAAAGAATAGCATTAAAAACTCAATTAATCAAGACCAATTGGCACATTGACTCTACATAATTAACATTAATAGGCGCATACCGAACTCAACCCTAATCGCATATCCTCAACATACATGTTGTAGGGAGGAAATCGAGTATGAAATATAATGAAATAGATCAAACCAGATTCGTGCCCCAGCAAATAATTACAAGACCTCCTCCCAATGGAGTAGTGGGAAGTCAGGATCGATCCACGAGGAAGCGTGTCAGCGTATCCTAGGTAGCTGTGAATCTCACAGAAAAGCAAACAGAACAGAAAGACAGAAACAAAGAAACAAAGACAGAAATAACAAACGAAGCAGAAATAAAGCAAAGACACAGACTTGTCGATCTCGACAAAGCAGTACTCGAGATAGACGAAAAACAGTGACGACAGAAACTCAAAATCGATCACAAAAACTACTCGATCTAGACAACAACTTACTCGATCTCGAGTACACAGTACTCTAGATCGACAACAGCTTATCGAGATCGACTAAAAACACAGAAAATGTAAATTGCAACTTCGAACATAAAATCGCAGATTTCGAAAGAAATAAACTAAATATATAAAGAACTTCAAAAGCCAGGGTATCAACGCCACAACGATAACCATGCAAAGTAACACATAAAGGCATAAAAGATCATGCTTTCCGTCAAAATAACTTTCGTTATGAACAAATAGGCATATAGAGGCTTTTGCATAAACCCTAATTGTTACTAACCCTTTTCACATAATTAATCCAAGTTGCATTAAGATCACTTTCGCTTCAATAACACAAACAAGGATCACCTTCAACTTTCGCAAAAGAATCATGCTCATAGGGATAGAAGACGAATTGCATAAAAAGATTGTACCTTTACCGCATCGCCTCACATGGCCACCGTCGGGCTCACCCCGACCCCAGAAGTGGGTGGACTACTCGCTACTCATCGTCAAGAAAGACATCAAATAACAAAAGAAACTAATTTGTATTGAAATAAACCAAAGAGAGCTTACAACCCAACAAGCCAAATCCGCTTTTGCCTATCCACCTTGCTCGCCACAGACTCTCTCTCTCTCTCTCTCTCTCTCTCTCTCTCTCTCTCTCTCTCTCTCTCTCTCTCTCTCTCTCTCTCTCTCTCTCTCTCTCTCTATCTCTATGTAACTACTTTCTTGTTCTCTCTGAAATTGAATGATGAAAAACCAGCCCCTAAGGCTTTATTTATAGCCTTCTATTCCTTGCTATTCAAGGATAGAATATATCTATCTTTATCTAAATCTATATCTAAAAGCTTTAAAGATAAATAAATGCAATAAAGGAATTAAATCCAAATAGGAAATTATATCTAAATAGGTAAATATCTTCTTGTGTTGATAGGTCTCCTCTCCATAGATAGATGTTGATAGATCTCGGCAATCTTCGGATTCCTTCGGCTCCAAGGACTCCCAAACCGAGTAGGATAGCAAAACCGCTAACACGCTCCTTGACACGGTTTCCTCGAGATCGAGTAGGACTACTCGAGATCGAGTAGGACTACTCGAGATCGAGTAGAGTGGTCGTCGACTATGGCTCGGCTGGGCATCTCGGGTTGCTGCTACTCGATCAAGCTCGGACAGGCTCCACAGGTTTCGTCGAGATCGACGAGATTCCTCGAGATCGAGTAGAGTTGGTGCTCGGCGTCTTCAGTCCTCGGCTTCTCGAATTGGCACAGCTCCTCGACTCCGGACATGGCATCAGGATTTGGTCTATCTCGACTAGATTACTCGAGATAGAGTAAGGCTCCGGAGTCTGGTTGTCTCTGACTCTCATTTTCTCGATCAGTGTTTACTCGACTAGGTGTGCTCGGACAACTTTTGTCGAGATCGAGTAAAGGTACTCTAGATCGAGTAAAGCTGGGCTCCGGCTTGATTCGTCCTGGTTCCGCTGCTTCTTGACCTTGGACTTCTGTTGTTGATTTCCGAGCATTTCCAACCTTTCTCAGAACTGCTATAATTTGCCTCGAATTATGCGAAATCAAACAGAAACTGGTGTAGATTCCATAATTTGGCAAATAAACATAAACTACATAGATTCTGTATTATCTTAGCCCAAATGCATGAAATGTATGCAGAAAACGATATAAAAGCAACTGTAAAACATGGCGGATTCAGCTCACAACAATAGATCAATTGAAATCATCCACTACAAAGACAAACATGGGTGTCATGAATGGCCCCGGATACTTAGTGCTTTGGACTCCTCACAATGTGTCCCATCTCGCCAAACTATTATCTCAGCGAGCAGGGTCAATCTTTGATCGGATTTTCTTTCACTCATTAAATTTTCCATATATTTCAAACAATTTCCCGCCAAACTCCAATAATGATAAACACAACACAACAACCATATAATAATCTCCATAATGTAACATCATTCTCAACATAATCCCCGGATAGGAAATAAGGTAAAGAATGGCAATATTTAGATCATGTGGAGCATAATTGAAATAAGGCATAATATGGCTTTGTGTAATGCATAAGCATAGGTAAGGCTAGGATTTCAAAACATATGAGCATTATATGGAAATATAAAGTCCTCCATCATCTTATCATGCAACATGTCAAAAGTAACTTCAAATTTTACCTCCTTTCATGGTTTTCAAGAAATAATGCACTTCATTGTGACTTTCCTTTACTAGGGAATTTCATGCTATATCTCTAATGAATCCAATTTTGCATCATCGAGTTCAATTTTAAACTTCCATGACACTTATTCAAAATTTTCAATGGGGTCATTTTTCAAACTTTGGAAAACATGCATGTAAGCATATATATCAATAATGAATTCCAAAATAGCCATGTATAAGCAATTCATGAAATAAATTCTAAAAATGCACACATAATGGTCAAATATGCATAATGTAAGCCCTTCCCCCACCCCATACTTAAACATTACAGTGTCCTCACTGTATAAAAACAAGGGTAACGAAAGAAACTTACTAGACAGGTGTGCAGATCTTCTTAATATCGAATGAAAGAATGCCTAGGCCGAGTCTGAATATAGCTTGCTTCTATCCATGGACCTGAAAAGTGTAGAAGACATATACCCACAATAGAAAAAACTAAAAGTTCCAAAAACAAAAACAAACAAAAGCAACAAAGTCTCAAAAGTCCAAAAATAAATGTCTATTTACAAGCTCTAGATTTTATAGTCGCTAGGCCGACTTCTCCATTAAGCTCAAGGTGGCATCTGTAGGGCCCATGTAGCTTGGGCTTCAAATAAGACTCCATTCTTGTCCATCAGCTGCAATCCTCCAGAATGGATCTTGTTCACCACAAAAGGTCCCATCCTCTTCTTGTTGAATCTGTGGATTGACTCCAGACTTACTAGCTATACTCGTTGGTTAGTTTGGATATTCTTTTGATAGGAACCCGACGATTTTTTCCTATCACAAAGCAATGATTCTTGACAAATAACAAATATGTAAAAGTAACCAGATTGCAAATCACAAAGCAAATAGATATCAATGTAGATAGAACATTTCACCTGTAATTTTCTGACAATGGTTGGAATTCATGGTCCTCAGATTGATTTATCAATTATTCAAATTCTTAGGTCTAATTGACTAAAGTTGAGAGATCCGTAGAGATTCACTCATCTTATTCAACATCACTAAAGAATAGCATTAAAAACTCAATTAATCAAGACCAATTGGCACATTGACTCTACATAATTAACATTAATAGGCGCATACCGAACTCAACCCTAATCGCATATCCTCAACATAGATGTTGTAGGGAGGAAATCGAGTATGAAATATAATGAAATAGATCAAACCAGATTCGTGCCCCAGCAAATAATTACAAGACCTCCTCCCAATGCAGTAGTGGGAAGTCAGGATCGATCCACGAGGAAGCGTGTCAGCGTATCCTAGGTAGCTGTGAATCTCACAGAAAAGCAAACAGAACAGAAAGACAGAAACAAAGAAACAAAGACAAAAATAACAAACGAAGCAGAAATAAAGCAAAGACACAGACTTGTCGATCTCGAACAAGCAATAAAAGAGAGCTTACAACCCAACAAGCCAAATAGCAAAAGAAACTAACTTGCATTGAAATAAACCAAAGAGAGCTTACAACCCAACAAGCCAAATCCGCTTTTGCCTTTCCACCTTGCTCGCCACATACTCTCTCTCTCTCTCTCTCTCTCTCTCTCTCTCTCTCTCTCTCTCTCTCTCTCTCTCTCTCTCTCTCTCTCTCTATGTAACTACTTACTTGTTCTCTCTGAAATTGAATGATGAAAAACCAGCCCCTAAGGCTTTATTTATAGCCTTCTATTCCTTGTTATTCAAGGATAGAATATATCTATCTTTATCTAAATCTATATCTAAAAGCTTTAAAGATAAACAAATGCAATAAAGGAATTAAATCCAAATAGGAAATTTTATCTAAATAGGTAAATATCTTCTTGTGTTGATAGGTCTCCTCTCCATAGATAGATGTTGATAGATCTCGGCAATCTTCGGATTCCTTCGGCTCCAATGACTCCCAAACCGAGTAGGATAGCAAAACCGCGTAACGCGCTCCTGGACACGGTTTCCTCGAGATCGAGTAGGACTACTCGAGATCGAGTAGAGTGGTCGTCGACTATGGCTCGGCTGGGCGTCTCGGGTTGCTGCTACTCGATCAAGCTCGGACAGGCTCCACAGGTTTCGTCGAGATCGACGAGATTCCTCGAGATCGAGTAGAGTTGGTGCTCGGCGTCTTCAGTCCTCGGCTTCTCGACTTGGCACAGCTCCTCGACTCCGGGCATGGCATCAGGATTTGGTCTATCTCGACTAGATTACTCGAGATAGAGTAAGGCTCCGGAGTCGGGTGTGCTCGGACAACTTTTGTCGAGATCGAGTAAAGGTACTCTAGATCGAGTAAAGCTGGGCTCCGGCTTGATTCGTCCTGGTTCCGCTGCTTCTTGACCTTGGACTTCTGTAGTTGATTTCCGAGCATTTCCAACCTTTCTCAGAACTGCTGTAATTTGCCTCGAATTCTGCGAAATCAAACAGAAACTGGTGTAGATTCCATAATTTGGCAAATAAACATAAACTACATAGATTATCTATTATCTTAGCCCAAATGCATGAAATGTATGCAGAAAACGATATAAAAGCAACTGTAAAACATGGCGGATTCAGCTCACAACAATAGATCAATTGAAATCATCCACTACAAAGACAAAGATACATCACTATCATCAATACCTTTGTTTGCTATTGAGAAAACAACAACGAATTCATAGCTAAAGATGCAATCCCGAACATGTTGATCAGGCGTAGAAAGGAACACAACTATAAATGAACAACAAGATGATAACTAAGAACATGAATAATCAAATAGAATCAAATCTTCACAACCCAAACAACCAGGTCTTCGAATCACAGGCAAAACTATGAGTTTAGCAACTCATAGGTCAATTCTCTCTCTCTCTCTCTCTCTCTCTCTCTCTCTCTCTCTCTCTCTCTCTCTGATTGTGTTCATCGTCTCACACAATAGCCATACATACGACGAAATTAACTGAAAATAACCTAAATAAGTCTCACAAGGGTCGGTAAACCCTAGTAGGAAATACTAGAAAATAATATAAAATAATAGTCTTCGGATCCAAAACCATGTTTCTAGGATCTGGGCCAACGACGGGCGCCGTGCAAGGTGCGGCGGGCGCCGTCTCTGCAGTGCTCGACGTTCTTCAAATTTCTTCAACAGATTCCAATGTCGTGCTTCCTTGCTCTTCCTTATGCTCCATTTGCTCCAAAACATATTTCTTAAGCTCTTCCCAAAGTCCATTCAAGGTCGGATGTAAATCTGTAGAATAAACACTAAAAACGCATAGATTCCGAACTCAAATACTTCACAAGTAATATGCGGAACTAGACTCAAAACATAACAAAACCAATATCTAATAGCAATAAGAAACACCTATAATACGTATATGAAATATGCATTATCAGTATCACTCGACCTCCTACTCTTAACTAGAGGTGTCCGATGATGATGATTCCCCCGCCGAAGGAGACCTGGCAGGCTGCCACTGTTGCTTTTTGGATCCGTGGAGGAGGGAACTACAACTACACCATCACCCATCCTGCACTTCGACTCTGGCGTAAGATGCTAAACAACACATTCTTGGATCAGGATCCTCTCCAAATTAGGGATCTCCTAGAATACTCCTAATAAAAATCAATGGTCCAGATTTTCCCTGTTAATTAACCCATTAACTATAAAAAAAAACAAATAATTAACCCCAATTTACTAATTCAATTATCTCAAATCTTGAATACTCTGTTGCTTGCCTACTCCTCGTCTCTTCCGCCTTTACCCACCACCACCATAAATCCAACCCCAACCTCCTCACCACCTCCGTTGACACAGGTCGAATCCTAGGGATGCCTGCTGGCGGTGTTGTTGAAGTAGCCGCTTTAAAGGTTGAAGAGAAGAAAGAGTCGGATGATGACATGGGTTTCAGCCTCTTCGATTAAGGGATACATGGGATTTTACTATCCTCTTCGTCTTTCTTTGTTTTACTTTTGAAGTTAAATTACCGACCAAAGATTGTGTTTTAGACATCAGCCTTTCTATTTGATTATATGAATGCAGAACTTTCTTACTTTGTTGAAAACAAAGCTTAGATTTTCATTTTAATTTCAATTTTGTGGGAAGATTTTCGGTAGTGAGTTCTTTTCAAAATACGAGCTTGACAGGAAGAACATGGTGGATGGGTGTGTGAGAATCAATCCCTCCCAATTTTACTGTATATTGAATTCAAGGAGGAAGGGGTTACTCGATCGATAAGAATTCATTGCTCCGTGGGTGGGATGGCGTTTTTTTATTTAATAGTTAATTAATTAATTAATTAGTGTTATTTAATCTCAACCCTTCGTTAAATCTAATGGTTGTTATTGATTTATTAGGTAGATATTAGGAGATCTCTCATAATGGTTGTTATTGATTCTTCGAGCAGAACGAGCTGAACAACGTTTTCTTGAAGGCATGAGCGGCTATGTACTGTTTGACCCCCGAGGTGGAGGTTACTCTTGACTGGCTTTGTTTATTCTTGGACGCATATGTTGATATGCTGATTGGGGGAGCTCATAGAGATACCAGGACTATTGGATTTGGAGGATTGATCACATTGATCGCTGTGCGCTACGGGGTGAGAGTGACTGAGTTAGTGCCTATGGACGGAGAGTCTCACATCTCCTTAGAGATGTTGATGAGGATGAGGAACCTGGAGGGTGATGAGGCACCTTTTATTTGGCATGCTGGACATAGGGGGTGACCATATTATCCGTCTACTGGTTCAGTTTCCGCTTGGACCGACGATTGCAAATTTCAACTTACCACCGGAAGTTGTGGACCTTTCCGATGATGCTGACGAGTATGGTGATGATGATGATGATGATGTGGCCCCTGTTGATGTTGTTGGGTGGTATGTCCCACTTGCTACATTCGTGAGATGAGAGTCTAGCCATGCTCAGACTTTGGATTCTGACACTGACATGAGCTATGCCCCATCTTCCTCTTATGGTCACTACTTTTAGCAGTTGGATGGGATTCTTCAGCTATAGTTGGCTTAGGACGTGGAGTTCAGACGCTACCACCATGATCTTCGCCAGCGCCAGAATGAGATGTACTAGAGGCAGGAGGAGCAGGAACATGCTATCTCTGGACTTCAGAGCAGCTTCGACACATTCGTCCAGCAGTTCAAGCACTATTACCCATTCCAGCCGCCGCCGCAGTGAGTGAGTATGTTCTCTTCCTTACACCTCGTTCTATTTCATTTGGTGTATTGTCCTTCGTGTTTCGGCATTGAAGACAATGCAATCTTTAAGTGTGTGTTGGGGGGGGGGGGGGGGGTTTATGATCTGTTTTATGATTTCATGGGTTATTGAGACATTTTCTTTTCTTTTTTATTTATTTATCTGTACTTTGGTCGGTTTGATGTTGGTCTGTACTTTTATTGGGATATTTATGTCGTTTAGATGTTGGGATATTATTATCTTTATGTTTGGATGGTATATGTTTGGATTCTGTTTTAATTATTGTGTTTTGTGTTTGATTTTCTGTCTTTCGAAAAAAAAATCAATAAAATGTCTAAAATCCTAAAAAATATTTCTTGTTTGTCTAATACGTCATTATTTGTACAACCATCTTGGTTGAGCGACACTTTGAGCTTTTGGTGGCATGGACTTGTAAATCCTACGAAAGAGTTGAAGTGTCTAGCCTTATACGTTTTTGTTTTTGAAAATGTTTTCTTATGAGGGATGATTTGGTGATATAATTGAGCATGTATGATCGAGATGGAAGTATGATTGAAATCCTACACAATATGACCCTTGTGAGATTTTTTTTAGCCTTATTGGAATCATATATTTCCTTCAGCTTTTATGTGTGATTTATTCTCCTTATGTTGCTACCTCTTGATATTGACTTCATTAGCTATTGTCAAAGTCGACTCACATGTTTGTTGCTTGTGAAATTTTATGCTTTTATGGTTATATTTGGCATTAGTTGCTTATTGAGTGTTTAGTGTGAAATAAAGTGGTAATGCTTGAAAAAGTTAGTAACCGGATCTACGCATGACACCCATGGGTACTATTCGCGCAAAATAGTGTCAAAAGCTATCCACTAAGGAAGGAAGCTTGATCATTGAGTAACCGGGTTCATTCATGACACCCATGTTTACAACTCGCGTCAAAAGATGTTCAAGTGGACTTTATTCAAATAAGTTGAGGTGTTGATAGACCGAGGCTACTCATGACACCCATGTTTGCGCAAGTAATGACATTTCGGTGGAGATTTGATTATATTATTGTCAATTTCTATGAGGTTAGTTCGTTTTGGATAGAAGTTGAGAGTTGTTCTTCAAAGCCTAAACACATATGAGTTTGAGTGAAATACATGTCCCTGGGAAGGTTGGATAATTTCTGTTTCTGAATGCTTTGATCATTAAATACATGCGAAGATGTTTGTCACTTTATCTTATGTTCCTGGAAAGTTTGTGTTTTGGATTTCTTTTTGTAAGGCTATGGCATGCTCGATTAATCCGTAGGTATATGTTGCTTTTATTAGTCGCTCGAGGACTAGCGAAGCTCAAGTGTGGGGGGGTTTGATAATGCGTATTTTATATAGGTATTATAGGTAGTTGTTAGTGAGTTTTGATAGCTTATTTCCTGTTTATTTGAGTAGTTCGAGTCAGTAGTGTTTAGTCTTGCAAGTTTGGAATCTACGCTCTTTTTATGCTTTTCTGCAGATTTATGTCCTGACGCCGGAAGGACGCATCTATGACTTGCCAAGGATGAGTTTGGAGAGCTAGGAACCTTAGGAAACATGTGAATAAGGCAAAGAAGAGGCATGGAGGAAGTTAGCTAGGATTCGGAAGTGAGAAATTGAAGAAGATCGTTACTGATGACACGGCGCCCACCACCTAAACTACGGCGCCCGCCGTCCGTGCCGATACGGGATTCCTATTCCATCTTTTGGAAACCAATTAGGTTAAAGTATTTATTATGTTTGGGCTGACTTTGATAGAGTGTGGGAGTTTTTTGGAAGAAACCTAATTGAGAGAGAACTCATGTGGAGATATTGAGAGGAAGACTTTCCATGAGGAACTAAACCTCTTTTGTTTCGCCTTCAATTCGGAGACATAGTTATATGATTCGTGAGACTTAATTTCTATCTATTCTGAGTTTGATTGATTCAATGTCCTTGTTTGTTATTGATTGATTGCATGTATTCCCCCTTGATTGGCCACCTTGACGGAATTTGCTTTCATGTCAAAGGTTTGATTAACCCTTGCAAGTTAATTGGATGAGTAGCACATCATAGCTATTTGATCCCCTGGCGGGTTCGACCCGTCGACCCGGTGAGTCGGACCCGTGGCCACGTCTATGGTGACCCATCTCACCCAAATGTTTGGGTCTGTAGGGCATTGACAATTCTGCTTTATCAAGTATACCAATTAGGGTTATGGAGTTGTGCCCCTATCTTTGGTTGTTTGTGTCGTTGATACTGTCGAATTGCTTAGGGTTGGAGTGATCTGCCATTAGATGAATCGAACAAGAAGGATAGAATAGAGTCAATGATCAAGGACATAACCATTGTTGGTGAATTATATGGGAAACTATCTCATTCATAATTATCACCAATTCACCATTGTTACTTTTGATGCGTTCAATTGTTTTGATATTCAATCACTATTTGATATTGTTCCCTTTCAGATAGTGATTTGATAGACAGGAAATGTATTATCTCTATGGGATCGACCCCTTGCTATTCCACTATACTAGTTACTAGGTTGCTAGTTGCGTTGTTCGTTTGGGTTATTCTTTTTAGTGTTGTAGAAAGGTCACAACATTCTACAGCCTCACCACCCATCATAGGATATTTCATCCACTATATACATTCAGCCGAATGGCCCCCAACAAAGTTGTAGTTGAAGATGTAGTTGTCCAATATTTCTTCGAGCTCATAAACTTACCAATGGTCCGTCGTCTCCGGGCGAGGGCGAGGCAAAAATCCCTTCATTGGTCCTTCGGCATACCGATGAGCTCAAAAAATGATAAATATCCACAATGACTGTCCACACCGACGTTCTTGACTCTAGTGATGATGATTTCCATAAAAGGGTCGATGTCATCCTTTGCCCAGAGGAAATGCAGTCGCGCAGAGGGTACGATAGGAGGGCATTCGCGTCGACCATGTTGCAAGTGCCACATCATCATGTGGCGCATCCACGGAGACGCTCGGGAGCCGACCAGGACTGCGACCACGATCACGACCTCGACCGCATCGTAGTTCCATCGATTGCATTTTCTTCCACGCCAATGGGTTAGTCTGACAGGGGTTACGATGTCTATGCCTTATCGTCTCAGGGGGCTCGGAAGGAACTAGGTTGTTGGTGGTAGGGAATTGGAGATTGGCGAGCGTCTTTGAAACTCTAGCCATATTTGAGTCAGATACGGCACCTCGTTGTTATCTTTCAAGGAAATTGTTGATGGTCAGCTGCACCTCGTTCATGGGGACTGAAAATGCATATTTTAGATAGACATTATAGATAAGTTTTATTGCATTTAAGTATTCATGTTGCATATATTTTGTCTTATTTATATTGTCTTGCATTAGGAGTATTCAAGTTTGGAATCTGTGCTATTTTGTGTTTATTCTGCAGATTTATAATCCGAGCTTGAAAGGAGGCTAGAGAGATATGGAAGAGCTGATTTTTGAGCATAAAGAGGCTTAAGGAAGGAGCATAACGTTGAAGCTAAAGAAGAGTTGCGGAGCCTGAAACAACGTCAAACCAAATGCAAATATGAATAAGGCACATAAACATCATAACATGTATATGGATGATCAAGTAGCCTGCATGCTTATCAATCCAACCTCGCAAGGGAAAATATGTGTTTCTCTCACTCTCATGTGTACTAGGCTTTAAGCATACACTCAACTCAATTCCATATGCAAACATAAACTCAAATATTGACACTTATATCACCAAATCTCCACCGGATACATCAAAGCAAAGTAAGAGACATCAAGAGCACTTTCTCTCAATGGAAATCTTCAAAGAAGACTCCAATCGGTGGGATTGTAATGGGGCTTGGTAGAAACATAAGTGCAAAGAATTGTATTTGGTCATGTGGTGATATCAATTCCGGGAACCAAGATTCCTAAAACTTCCAACATAACTCAAAACAACTAAAAAATACATCAAGCTCACATAAGAACATAAACTCAAAAAATATCATCAATAAGCTCAAAACTCAGCATAACATAAACTCTCAAAATAAACATTTTATCCAACTCTGATATACAAAAATAAATAAACAAGACTCTTTATTCTTTTTTTTTTTCTTTTTCTTTCTTTTATTCAACTTTTTTATTCTTTTTTTTCTTGTTTTTTTCTTGCACCATAAGCATGAAATACAAATATGACGATAATAAGCACATAACATTACATCTTTCTCAAAAGCTCTCACCAATAAGCACAAACATATATAGCTTTTATCTCAAAACTCAAAATAACATCCATAACCAACTCTAAATCCCAATTCCCGGAAGGGTAAGGATTATCATAGGCTAGAAAACATGAATTTTGCGGAGCTTCAAAGAAAAAGGCTAAAGGCTCAAATTAGCTTCAAGTAAATATATGATGTAAGGTAAATATGGATAAAAATATGGCTAAAAACATGCCTCTATTATATGCAACTTATAGGCAATGATCATGTATATAATCGGCCTAAAAAATAGATAATCATGTCAATACTTGGAGATAAATGCATAAGAAGAGTAAATCACAAAACAAAAGCAAAATGAAAATAAATGTAATCCTTTATTAGGCAAAAATTTCTCAATATGACAAATTTTTGTTGGATTTCAATCATGCTTATAGGAACTCGAATCATACATGCTTAATTACATATGCCAATTCATACCTTACATAAAACAATTTCCAAGACAAGGTTAAATCATCTAGAATTCAATGGGATTTATATGATCATGCCAAAACGAAATAGAGGGCAATGCATGATATTTTTGGATAATACACACACACACACACACACACACACACACACACACACACACACACACACACACACTCACACACACACACACATATGCAATGCATGATATTTTTGGATTTTTGACATTTTCCATTTCTGTTTTTCATTTTTTTGACTTTAATAACAACAATAAATCATAAACATGATGCATGAAAATAAACTAAAAAGATAAACATAAGTAAATAAACATAAACATAAATAAACATGAAACTGGAATCATAAACATGAACTAAATAACATAAATCACCTGCCCCACACTTAAATGTTGCATTGTCCTCAATGCATAATCACAAAGAGCAATGAAATAAACCCAGGGTGAAGGAAGGGATACTAACCTATCACTGGGAAGGTGGAGGCTGAAATCTAGACTGATGGTGAAGATCAGCAAGTATGCGTGTCAAAAGTGTCTGAATATCAATAATCCTGGTAGAGATAGTCAGGAGATCTTCCTTGTGCTTCTTTTCCAGCTCTACCAGACGACTCTCAAATCCATCCAAAGCGTGCAACATAAACAGGGTCAGCGTATGGGGCAACAAAATCTTCTTCTTCATCCTCAACTTGATCATCTCCCACTTCCGAACCTTCTGATTCAGAATCTTCCCTCTCTGAAGGGGTATCATGAGGCGAATGGAAGCTATCATGGCTAAGCTTGAAATCAGACAGCTTGAAACAAAATGGTAACTCAAGACGAATGGTAACTCAAAATGGTAACTCAAGACGAAGGTGGCAATATCATAAACAAAATGGTAAATCAGACAACTTGATCATCTCCATGTTCTCCCGCAATCCATCTGAAATGCTCCTTTGCATGAGGATACTATACCTTCACAATAATGCCCGACCAGGTTTGGGTGGCAATATCATAAGCAAATTCACTACACATAGGCTGCACATCGTCCAAGCTAACGCCAAGATAATGAGCAATCAATGATATCAAGGATTTAGGGTTTTGGAATTTGGATTTGAGTATGAGGGTGTGGGGTTTCTTATCTTTCTTGTAGAAAAAGTTGGAGAAAGAGTAGAAGACAGAAGATGGAAGGTATTTATATGGAAAGGTAGGGATAAAAAGATATAAGATAGATAAGTATATAATCTCGTGGCCTTTTCCAAAATCAATATTGTGTCTCACATGAAGGGAGCGGCGGGCGCCGGTTGACGCACTAGTACAGAAAGCCAGTTTTACCTCGGTTCCGTGTGCAAACTTTACCACGGTTCTGAACCGAGGTAAAAGTGGCTATGGTAAATCTGTTTACCACGTGAATAGAACCGTGGTAAAATAGCCCACCCGTGGTAAATCTGTTCATAGCTGTAGGCCTTGTGAACCGTGGTAAATGTGTGAACCGTGGTAAATAGGTCGTGTGGTATTTTTTTTTTGAACCGTGGTAATTTTGTGAACCGAAGTAAAGGTGTATTGTGGTAATTTTGTTTTGAACCGAAGTAAATTTGATACCCGTGGTAAAATAGATACAGTATGTAATAATATCATTACCTGTGATAAAATTGCTATTATATATATCGTCTGTTTTTCTATAGACAATAACCACAATATTTTAAACTAATTGCCAAGATTATATCAACAAAGATAAAAGACTATTACAAATGATAAAGCAAAGCAAGTGTACAATCGTTGTTATATACATACAGTCATATAAAATTTTATTAATCAAAACAATCTACATTAATTACCCTACCCTATCATTTGTACACTGCACCAAGTATAGATGAAGTCTTGCACAAAAGTTGCTCGTCGATCTCGAATCTCATCTATCATACCGAGGATTAATCACCAGTTATTGTTTTTATTATTAAAAAAACCTCCAAAATGAAAATTTGAAATTTGAAAATCACCCCCAACGAATGAATTTGGAACGGTGGTAAAATTTAACCTAATAATACGGTAAATCCTAAAACGGTTTTAATTTTGCAAAATTTTCAAATTTACCACGCCAAAACTCAAGACCGTGGTAAATTTTTGTGATGACTTATAGTGGTAAATTGCAGTGCTAAATTACCACGGTTATTAAGGAACCGTGGTAAATTATAGTGCTAAATTACCACGGTTATTAAGGAACCGTGGTAAATTATAGTGCTAAATTACCACAGAACCGTGGTAAATTTGTGTATCTTACCGGTTTACCACACCAATGCACGGAGCCGTGGTAAATTATCATCCTAAATTACCACGGTTATTCAATGAACCGTGGTAAATTTGCATATCTTTCAAGTTTACCACATCAAGACACGGAACCGTGGTAAATTCAATGTGGCCAAAAGCCATTTTTCTACTAGTGACGGTGCTCCAACTTCGTTCTTTTTCTTCGTTCAAACTCACCTACAAGTTAGTCCTCACACAAAATCTTGAAAAAATACCTCAAATAGACTTGTCATGCTTTATTGAATTGAAAAACAAATACAAAAATCAAAGAAACCTACCTACTTAACTTGGGTTGCCTCACAAGAAGCGTCTTTGTGTCTTCGACTCGATGTGTTGCCGTTCTTGGCTCAAGTAACTCCACCAGGGTCATCTACACTTGTTCGTTCCTTGACAAGTGCAGACACCTTTGGAAGGTGTAACACTCTATCCAAAGATTCATCCATTTCTTCAATTAATTTCTTCTCTTGAACTTGGATCTCTCCTAGCAGTTGTCCTGAAATTGCAAAAACCTCCACACTATTCGGAATTAGCTTTTCATAGGGTAGAAGAATAGGCTCATGTGGACTAAGCACTCTCAATCTTCATCTTGAGCTCTTATCTCCCTACATCAAATTTCACATTATTAGAAGATTCAACATTGAATAAATCTTTATCCTTAGGAATTTCTAACATATCATGAGGTTCATCACTACAATTAACATTTTTAGCATAAGGAACATTCATAGAATTTTTAGGAGAAAGCTTAATAGGATCATAAACAGAAAACTCAATCTTTCTACCATCAAACTCCATGGTCAGTGAACATTCACAGTAATCAATAATTGTCTTTTCTGTTCTCAGGAATGGCCTTTCTAAGATGATTGGTATCTCAGGAATTCCCTCTTCCATATCTAACACAAATAAATCAGCAGGAAAAAATTACATCACCAACCTTTACTAGAACATCCTCAACAACTCCTCTAGGTTTGATATGAGATCAATCAACGAATTGTATTGTAACTCTTGTTTATGTTAGAGCATTCAGGCCCAAAAACATGTACAAGTTATAAGACACAACATTATTTGAAGCTCCTAAATCCAACATAGCTTTCATGAATTTACTATTTCCAATTGAACATGGAATTGTGAACATACCTGGGTCTCCGCACTTTTCAGGCAATCTCTTTTGTAAAAAAACAGGAACATTCTCATTCAGACTTATATTTTCTTTTCTCTTCATCATTTGCTTTCTCTTGATAGTGCATAACTCCTTCAAAAACTTAGCATAGCGAGGCATAAACTTAATTAAATTCAAAAGTGGAATGTGTACCTTACAGCGCAAAAGTATCATACAAGATTTGCTCATCTTCCCACTTTCTATCAACTCTCAAGGTGTATGGAAAGGGTGGTTTAGGTTTGTAAGCCTTAAAAGACCACTCTTCCGATGATTGCTTCGTGGTTGGGTTGGAATCAACAAACGGATCAGCAACTGCAGGGGGCGGCGGGAGCCGGTTGGCGATGATGCCAAATCTGAGATATGGCGAGAGGGTTTCTCGACCAAATAAATTTGTAGTCAAGACTCTGCTATAGGATAGTGAAGTTAGGTTCGTCCTCAAGAGAGAAGTCAGCGGTTCTAGGTTTAGTTGGTTTCGGGGTTCGGGAATAGCTGGAAAAAGTGGGGAGGGTTGCTTTCGACATCGGCTAAGAGTTGGTCGATGTCAAGGGATGGAGAGGGAATGGTGGGTGGTGTCGAGTGGCTACGTAGAAACTTTAAAATAACAAAAATAGAATAATAAAATAGCAAACTTCCAAGGTTAGAGATCACCGCAACAATAAACATATGTGTAGATTATAAATCACATAAAGATGCATGCTTTATATCAAATAACTTTCGTTATTAACAAATAGAAATATAGAGGCTCTCGCATAAACCCTGTGTTACTATCTCAATTTCATAATTAATCCAAATTCATAATAAGATCACTTTCGCTTCAATATCATAAATAAGGATCACCTACTACTCTCGTAGAAGAATCATGCATATAGGATAGAAGATGATAAAGACATACGAATTCATAAATCGAACACCCATATGTATGTTGTGATCACCCCAACCCTAGAAGAGGTAAATTAGAAACAAAAAATAATAAAAGAAGCTAACTTTAACATTCAACTCAAACTAAAACTTATAAAACCTTCCAAACATTCCTCCTCCTCTCCCACTCGGCCCCTCTTCCTTCTCCTATCTCCTTGCGCCCGAAGACGACTTGACTTGAATTAATGAAAAAAAAACAGCCCCTAGGGCTTATTGATAAGCCCCAATCCTAGCTATTCTACGAAGGAACATCTCTATCTATATCTAACTTCTATATATCTTTATCTAAAGATAAGTGTTTGATAAATAAAACAATTAAAATAATTAAAATCCCCCCTAGGTAAAATAGAAATTAACCAAAGAGGGTAAATGTTCATCTGAGTAGATAAAAGATCTCCACTTCGTGGCTAAGTAATCTTCTCTCTCATATTCGGACTCGAAATCGACCTCTGGGGTTTTTTGGATTTTTAGTCAACGTCGAGTGGATTGGTCGATGTTGAGTAGGTTGGTCGATGTTGAGTGCTTTCACTCTATCTCTAGTTTCCCGGTTGATTTCTAGTGAAACGTGGTCGACGTCGATTATGTTTAGGCGACGCCGAGTACTTTTGTAAACTTTCAGCATTCTGCTCTGTCTTGAAATGCACTTTTCCGAGTCCTTGTTCGTCTGATTGACGCATATGAGTATGTGTTGGATAGCTCTTTTTAAGGGCTACAGCTCTCATGAAGACATCCGAACTTGAATCAAAATGATGAATGGTGAAAAGTGGCGTTTTCGCCAGCTGCACCATCATGTCCTCTTTCTTATCTTCTCCAATGTTTTCATGACTTTCCTTTAAGCTCTAAAGTGTGTCTGATTTCTACGAAATTAAACAAGAACGTGTATAGATCTCTATATATTGCAAATAAACACAAACTACTCAAATCCTATACTTTCTCAATATAAAAGTATAAAATATAGACAAAAATCGAAGTAAATGATAACATGAAACATGGTGAAATGAACCCACATCAAGATGCCTTCCCCCTTTTCCTCCACGTCTATGCCTTCATTAGGCATTTCTTCCAAGCTTTTTGTGGGTGTTTTGACTTCTTTTCCTCCTGTATGGATCATGGCACTTACATTTTCTTCGGATTGACTACCACTTGTGAAGGTAGCTTGCCTGAATTCTTAGCTTTGAGTTCTCTTATCTCTTTAACCATTTGGATTAATAGCTTCTCTTGGACACTCATCTTGTCCAACAATAACCTCAAATTTTCTTCTCTATCCTATTGTTGAGGATTCCTTAGACGGTTCTCAAATTGGACCCTTTCTTGATAAGATACTAGTTGTTGATGACCCCTGCCATTGAAACCATTTGATAGTTTGAATTGTAATTTGAATTGTAGAAATTTTTACCAAAGTTTCGACGAGGTGCATAATCCATTGCATTGACATTAGCAACTCCTTCTTGAATCAATGGGCACTTATCATTGTGATGACTTGGATCTCCGCAGACTCCGTAGGATTTAGGCTGATGTGTCTAATTCATCTACAACACCATGTTCTTGACTATCTCAACAAGCCTATCCAGATCATCTCTACGACTGCCTCCAGAATTATCCAATATATGAACTCCTCTCACACCTTGGTGTCTCCTATATTGTTGTGAAGCATTGGCTAAGTCCTCAAAAATTTGCATTGCTTCCTTATGCGTCTTGTCTAAGACATCTCCTCCACTTGTAGCATTGATGACAATGCGCTCTCGATCAAGAAAGTATTCATAGAGATAGAGGACTAGATCATCCTCTGGTATATCATATAGCGGGCAACTTCATTTAAGCTTCTTGAATCTCTCAACATACTCATACATGTTCTCTATAGGTGATTGCTCAATATTAGGCAATTCCTTCTTAAGTATGCTGAGGCAAGTGGCAGGAAAGTACTTTTGAAGGAAAACTTTCTTCAATCTAACCCAAGTAGTGATGCTTTTCGGAGGAAGATAATATAACAAATCACTAGCTGCATCCTTAAGAGTAAAGACAACACTCGAAACATCAATTGGTCATCTGTTAGGCCTTGAGGTCTCAATCTGTCCCAGACACTAGCAACCTTTGTGAGATGTTTATTTGGTTCTTTTCAGCCCTTCCATGAAAATTAGGCAAAATACCAAACCAATTGGATTTGTACTCAAGCCTTGAACCCTCCGGGAGAGCAGGAAGCCTGGTTGTAGGCGATCACGAATTCAGATTAGGCTCTTTTAAGCTTCTCAGGGTCCTTCTTAGTGGATTTTCAATGTTGTTGTCATTGTTGTTGTTGTCATCCATCTCCTCTTCTTGATTAAAATCAAGTCTTTTTCTTAACCTGGATATAGATCTTTCAATCTTTGGATCAAAAGACAAATGTGATGAATTAGTTACATGGGTCTTGACCATACAGAGTAGGTCAGCCCTAAAAGAAAATCAACAAAAAAACACGAATACTAAACTTCCCCGACAATGACGCCAAGATTTGGTGGGATGCTTTTACCAGGTGTAAATGTGATGTTGGTTCTGGTCCCCCAAATGCAAAATATATCCTAACTCAATGATAAACAAAAGATTAGTATAGCAAAAAAGTAGGGAGTCAATCCCACAAAGAAGACTGATTCATAGTTCTTATGATGATTCTTAAGAGAAATAATAATAAAGTTATAGCAAACAATTGAAACAAACAAATAAGCAAAAGGAGTAATGATTGCAAAGTAATAATAATATGAGGAAAATGATTCATCTGCAATTCTTGACAATGGTTAGGGTTCATGATCATTGGAATGATTTCATTATTATTCTTTAGTTATGTCAACTTTTCTTAGATAGATTGATCATTAGAGGGACAATAACTTACATTATATGTAATACAACATATAATAGCATATAGACCTAAGTACATGGGCAATTCCCAATATCAATTCAAGGCAATTAGGAATCAAAAGAATGCAAGGTTAAAGAGTCTTTAACCCTAATCTCATAGAAATCAATATAAACAAATAGTCATCATCATGCAAAGATAATTGATGCTTTCACGGGATCAATTTCCTTTGCTTGCCACGAAGAAACCAATCTTAAAAAAGAAATCACTAGCAAAGATGTAATTTTTGTCTAGATGATCTGTCATAGAGAGAACACGCGCAAATAATTAACAATGAAGAACAAAGATAATGAAATAACTCATGAACAACATCAAATCAAATCCTCACAATTCAACCAACCATATCTTCGAATCACATGCAAAACTATGAGTTTAGCAACTCATAATCAACAAATCTCTCTCTATTGTTCTCTCTCAATACCACCACTTCTCAACACACAACTATAAAATGAATAGAAATAACCTAATAGTCTCAGGCAAAACCCTAAGGAATAAAATAATAAGAATATCTTCGGATGAAATCATAATCGTTGAACACACAGGACTACCGGGCGCCGGTAGAAAAGCGGCGAGCGTCGCTACTCTGGCCACGCGATTCTTCTTTGTCTTCGACATTATGCTCATTAGCTCTCTTAATGCTCCTTCTTTAGCCTCTCTTATGCTCCAAAATCATCTGTTTTGAATCTCTCAAGTCTCTCTTCAAGCTCGGATTCTGAAACTGCAAAATAAACACAAAATAGCATAGATTTCGAACTCGTATACTCCAAATGCAAGAAAATATAAATAAGACAAAACACATGCAATATAAACACTCAAATGCAATAAAACCTTGATAGCATGCATTCATATAGGTGTTATAGGACTTATTTAGCATAGTTTAGGTGCACATATTGTCCATTTTCTTATGAATTTATGCATTTTATGATTATGGTTGCGGAGGCGGAATCTACACACAATTGTTATTAATTGTAGGCATTGAAATGATGAGGTGAGAGGTGCAGGAAGTGTAAGAGTGGAATCCCCGGAGTCGATCAAGGAAGCAAGGAGAAGATTGCTATAAATAGTGAGCTGCGCTCGCGGCCATGTAGCCGCGCCCACGGCCAATGCCGAAAGCAAGAGTTGACTGAGCCATTAAGCCGCACACGCGGCCAAGAAATCGCGCCCGCGGCCTCTATCAGTGCCGAAACTCTAAATTGCCGAATTACTAATTTTCATTAGGTTATTTTGTAACCCTTTTGGACGCCTATTTAAGGGGTTTTTAGGAGAAGTTTTAGGGACCGTTTAGCAATTGAAGAAACCCTAGAGCAGAGCTTTTGTGCTATGGCGAACTAAACTCCTCGTTCGTTTGATTGATTAGTTTGAAGCTTTCGATTTGATATTCCGTGAGATATTCCTTACTCTATTTACTTTTGAGTAATCTTTATCTTCCATTGTCATTGCTTATGATTGAGTTTGTGTTCTATTGGATTGGCCACCTAATATTACTTGAATTCAATCTATCGCTAGATCTAAAGGGACGCTAGTTGAAGAACTTAGATCGTAGTAGCAACTTGTAATCATCTAGGGCTAGATCACTTAGTTTATTGCTAGTTGCTTTATTTCAATTGTTCCTATTGAATTTCCTTGGTGTGCATTGCTATTGTTGAATTGAATCTGGATAGTTTCTAGGTTATTCATCAATAAGGGTGTTTAGAGTCTAGTTGACATATTCACTAATTGCAGGGAAGGAATTGAAAGTTATTGTCAAGGTACAATTGATTTTCATAATAGGTTGCTCAAGAGTAATAGGTTTATGGAATTTCAAGGATCGGAATTCAAATTGAGAGTGGATACTATAATTAATCAAGCGTGTTTCTCACATATTGTTATCAATCACCATCATTGCACTTTTTGCTTATTTTTGTGTTACTTTGCATACTTCCAAAACCCCCTTTTCATATCATTCTCATCTTAGCATACAAATTGAGCGTACGAATTGCACAAGTCTCTTTGGGTTCGACCTGTACTTGCCAAGCTATACTAGTTAGGTTAGTTCAGAACTATTTGATAGGATTTAACGACTGCGAAAATATCTCTATCAAACTGGGCGCCGTTGCCGGGGACTTGTTTGATAATTTGTGCGTTTCATTTGTGTGTTATTTCTGGTGTGGACCATCTATATGGTCCACACTCATGCTACTAATTCCGCTATTTTGCCTTTTGATCCGGAGATTGAGAGGACCCTTCGTAGCCTACGACGTGAGAATCGCGATCGCTTTCGCGAATTACCATTTAGTCTAGAGTTCATTGAGACTACAGAGATGGCTAACGAAGATAACCGAACGCTGAAGGAGCTCACAACACCTGACTTGGCCCAACAACCATTGGCGGTCGTGTTCTCTGAACTTGAGGAAGGTGTGAATTTTGAGCTAAAGTCTGGGGTGATTCATCTCTTACCTAAATTCAATGGGTTGAGTGGTGAGGACCCCCATAAGCACTTGTCTGAGTTCCATACTGTCGTAGTGGGAATGAAGCTAGGCAATGTCACGGAGGAGCAAATCAAATTGAGGGCATTCCCATTCTCGCTAAAGGATACCGCTAATGAACGGTTCTACCATTTGCCCCAAGGTAGTGCAACCACATGGACTGCATTGAAGCGTCTCTTTCTGGAGAAGTACATTCCTTCAACGAGGTTAAATAGCCTGAAAAAGGCTATCAGCAGCATTGACCAGCAGGCGACAGAAACCCTTTATGAATACTTCGAGCGCTTTAAGAAGCTTTGCTCTAGCTGCCCCTACCATGGTTTCTCAAAGAAGGATTTTGTGCTCTTTTTATTCAATGGGTTGCTTGACGAAGAGCGCAAGACGATGAACTCTGCCTGTGGAGGCAACATCTTAAACAAAACACCCAATGCTGCTTGGGAGGTGTTTTCAGAGCTTGTTGAGGGCTCTAGACAATTCAGCAAGGGACTACACGCTCGAGGGGTGCTTGCAGTTGACTCCTCAACTTCCGCCTTACATAGCGATGTGGCGGAGTTGAAGGAGATGATGAAAAGGTTTGTGCTACAGGGAACACCACAACAACTTAAGGCATGTGGAATTTGCGCGGATCCATATCATCCTACGAACACATGCCCAATTCTGCAAGAGCCAAGTATTGAGTTGAATGCCATTTGAGGTTTTGTGCCACAAAGACCCAGGTTTGGTAATTATGCTAATTCTAATAATTTCAATGCTAATAACTATAATGCAGGCTACCAATAGGGCTATAGTTATGTGAACCAACAACCCCCGCTCAACCAACAAGGAGGGCCCCATTTTAGACCCCAACAACAATATGACAGGCAAAGGGACCCCCCACAAGGCAACACAACACCGGATGATCCATTAAAGGCGCTAGTTGAGCAAAATAAGCAAATCATACAGGCGGTTATGTTGCAGGTTGAGCATAGCAAGACCTTGGAGAAACAAGTGAGCCAACTGGCTCAAACGATGAGCGAATTCCAGGCACGTGATTCGGGCAAACTACCATCTCAAACGGTGGTTAACCCAATAGAGAATGTGAGCGCAATGACATTGAGGAGCAGTAAGGAGCTTATTGTCACAACACAAGATAATGAAGAAGGCCACATGGGTACGCAGGAAGAAGAAGATGAAGGTCTGCAGGCAAATGAGCCGCGCCCGCAGCCATGACTGGGAGGTAGAAGTTGACAACTCCGTTCAGCCACACCCGCGGCCCATTTGCTGGCACACAAGACGATTACATTTGTCCAGATTTTCCACCACTCAGCTCGAGCAAGCCCATTCCTCCCTTCCCCGAGGCATTAAGGGAGATAAGGAAACCTTTGAATGACAAAGAACTCTTCGACACTTTCAGTAAGTGTGAGGTAAACATCCCTTTGCTCAAATTTATTAAGTCTATTCCTTGTTATGCTAAGTTTCTAAAAGGAATTTGTACGATAAAGAGGAAACGGAAAGAAAAGGCAAAGAAGAAGGTGAAGGTAAGTGTAAATGTGTCTGCTATTTTGCAACGAAGAATTCCTGAGAAGTGTGGTGATCCAGGCATATTTAGTATTCCATGTGAGATAGGTGCTTTAAAATTTGATAGAGCTATGCTTGATTTAGGTGCATCTATTAATGTTTTGCCTTATTACTTGTACAACTATTTGGGATTAGGACCATTGCCGGACACTAGGACACTTATTCAATTGGCTGACCATTCCACTGTGAGCCCAAGAGGGGTAGTTAAAGATGTTTTGGTTAAAGTCGGCGAGCTTATATTTCCTGCAGAATTCTTTGTTCTAGATATGAAACGTAACAATGTTGCGGTCCCTATTTTGTTAGGTAGACCATTTCTTAAAACTTCTAGGACTAAGATTGATGTTTATGATGGCTCTCTAAAAATGGAGTTTGATGGGGAGAAAGTCACATACAATATTGACGATGTTATTAAGCAAACTTCTAATGTTCATTCGTTATGTTTGTCAGATGTTATTGAGTCATTGTTTCATGATGCTTCTAAAGATTATAGCTTGCACACTAACACACAAGGAAATGCAGGGAAGCAAGACGGTTGTGTTGGGAAGTCCACCCAGTCACCAGATCCTAAGCTTTTAACGCAAACCTCATATAGTGAGAAATGTCTATTTGGTATACATGATTCATTTCTGAAAGGGAATATAGGCCACCTTGGAGGGGATAGCAAGGATGTAATTAAAGAGTTGGTTCTCAAGGAACCAGATACTGAGATTTGAGCTTTGAATAAGTCGAGCCAACGACATAAAACAAAGGCGCTGCTCGGGAGGCAACCTGAGGTAAGTAGGTTTATTCATAATTTGCTTTTATTTTCTTTTATTGCAATTTTTTAGTGGGTAGTTTGGGTATTTTCGGCAAGACACTAACATTTCAGTATAAGAGAAGAATGCCAAGGAAAATGAGTCGCGCCCGCGGTCCAAGAACCGCGCCCGCGGCCTGCAGAATATCTGAAAAGGTTGGATATGGAGCCGCGCCCGCGGCCCTTACCCTGCAACAACTATCGAATGTGACTCGGATGTAATGGAGTCCCTTCTCGTCCTACTTGTCTGAGTTGTGGTAGATTGTTATAGGTGTCGTAGTTTCCGCTTTTCACGCCACCATCATAAGTTTCATTGTAAGTTTTTCTTTTCTTTTCCTTTTCCATACTAATTCTTATATTTGTCTTTATCGTCATTGAGGACTATGAAAGACTTAAGTGCATGTGTGTGTGTGTGGGGGGGGGGGGGGTATTAGCTAAGATTTAGGTTTTACGTACATTGCATTAGATAACATGTTTATTTCCATTGCTTGTTTATTTCATAGTTAAAAAAAACAAAAAATAAAAAACAAAAAAAAAATAATCATGCATTAGTTAAGTTTAGGTCTTATTTTTCCACATGGAAGATCACTTGTCCTCTATATTTTATTTGTGATTTATGATGCCCCATGACTCACTTGGATTGTTGAAGCTTTGATTTAGTACTTTCATATATTAGTGAGCATGGTTTATTGATGATTGAGCATGTATGACTCTTGGATTTGGGCGACATTGAGATTTTGTGCAAATTACCTGGTGAGACTATTTTGGCCTATTTCAGGACAATCTATATTGTGTCCTCTTGCTTGTTGAGTGTACTCTCTTTGATTGCTTCCTCTTTGGCTTGCATTTAGATATCTTTTTCAAGGCTGTATTTTATGATTTCTGCGCATGGCTTAAACATGATTGAGGCACCTTTATTAGCCCTATTTGACTCATTCCCACCTTACATAGTATCCGTTGGTTGAAGCCCATTTGAGCTTGATTGCCTATTTTTTTGTAGCTCCACAAAATTTATCCATAGCCAATTATAGTCTGACCCAATCCGGAAATTTAGGAATAGTTGGTGAATATCTATATTGTGGATGATGGTTTCAGTGATGTATGGTGTGATTTGAGGTATCTTTATGATACATTTAGTTGTTTCTTACTAGTGCTTATTACTTGGGACCTAAGGAGGATAAAATTCACTTGGGGGTAAAAGTCAAGGAAAATCAATTAATGTAGTATGAAAAAAAAACAAAAAGAAAAAAAAAGAAAAGAAAAGAAAAAAAATATAATAAAGGAAAGAGTTGAGTATACTTGTAGAGTTGTATGCTTGAGATTGGGATTGTATGACATGGTAGAGATATGGTATGAGTTGATGAGTAGTGGTTTGTAATTTGGTGATTTCCTTAGTTCCCGGATTATGAGCACCACATGGCCTAAGAATGTCCATACCTTATGTTTTCTACCTTGGCCCCATTACAACCTGATTGAAAGACCTCATGATTTTTGTTGTGTGTGGAGTCACCAGCGGTGGAGAGTTAGAACACTGGTGCAAGTCTCTTGTAGCTAAGTTTTCAAAGATTGAGTTTTGAGCATGAAATTCCTAACCCTAAACACATGAGTGAGAGTGAAACACATACCTAGTGAGGTGCAAAATTGACATGTTTGCTTGGGTTTATTGGTTACAAAATATGTGCAATGATGTTGTCAGTCTATCATGTTTACTTCCCTTTCAATTCTAAAGGAACAGTTGGGGTGGATGCATGAAGGGTTTGTCTGTTGGGTGATATGATGATGTTCTCATTGTTTGAGAACAGTTAAAGGTTTAAGTGTGGGGGAATTTGATAGCATGCATTCATATAGGTGTTATAGGACTTATTTAGCATAGTTTAGGTGCACATATTGTCCATTTTCTTATGAATTTATGCATTTGATGATTATGGTTGCATAGGCGGAATCTACACACAATTGTTATTAATTGTAGGCATTGAAAAGATGAGGTGAGAGGTGCAGGAAGTGTAAGAGTGGAATCCCCGGAGTCAATCAAGGAAGCAAGGAGAAGATTGCTATAAATAGTGAGCTGCGCCCATGGCCAATGCCGAGAGCAAGAGTTGACTGAGCCATTAAGCCGCACCCGCGGCCTCTGTCAGCGCCGAAACTCTAAATTGCCGAATTACTTATTTTAATTAGGTTATTTTGTAACCCTTTGGGATGCCTATTTAAGGGGTTTTTAGGAGAAGTTTTAGGGACCGTTTAGCAATTGAAGAAACCCTAGAGGAGAGCTTTTGATTGATTAGTTTGAAGCTTTCGATTTGATATTCCGTGAGATATTCCCTACTCTATTTACTTTGAGTAATCTTTATCTTCCATTTTCATTGCTTATGATTGAGTTTGTGTTCTATTGGATTGGCCACCTAATATTACTTGAATTCAATCTATCTAGATCTAAAGGGACGCTGGTTGAAGAACTTAGATCGTAGTAGCAACTTGTAATCATCTAGGGCTAGTTGACTTGGTTGATTGCATGAAGATAAAGATACAATTGGTTTATTGCTAGTTGCTTTATTTCAATTGTTCCTATTGAATTTCCTTAGTGTGCATTGCTATTGTTGAATTGAATCTGGATAGGTTCTAGGTTATTCATCAATAAGGGTGTTTAGAGTCTAGTTGACATATTCACTAATTGTAGGGAAGGAATTGAAAGTTATTGTCAAGGTACAATTGATTTTCACAATAGGTTGCTCAAGAGTAATAGGTTTATGGAATTTAAAGGATCGGAATTCAAATTGAGAGTGGATACTATAATTAATCAAGCGTGTTTCTCACATATTGTTATCAATCACCATCATTGCACCTTTTGCTTATTTTTGTGTTACTTTGCATACTTCCAAAACCCCCTTTTCGTATCATTCTCATCTTAGCATACAAATTGAGCATATCAATTGCACAAGTCTCTTTGGGTTCGACATGTACTTGCCAAGCTATAATAGTTAGGTTAGTTCGGAACTATTTGATAGGATTTAATGATTGGGAAAATATCTCTATCAAACCTATATATAATGCCTATCTAAAATATGCATTGTAACCTACGATATGCGCCCTATGTTAAGAGTGTAAAGGAATCATTGGTGATCTTGTACGTAGCTCAGGGTGTCTACATAAGCCAAGAACTGGAATAATCACAAACAGAAGAAGTCTGATGCTCGAGAAACCAACCATGTTGCGATAAGCTAGTGAAGCTATCATCTTATTCATCTATCATTGTTCCCTATTGCTTATTACTTTGATTGCTTTTGCCGATTCTCTCTCTCTCTAAAAAGATCTATCTTTGTTTACTCTTCTATGTCATATTTTTTATGATTGTTAGCAAGCTAGGGAACCACTAATATCACGCTCTCTGTGAGATTAATACCCGTTCTTTTATGCTATACTAGTATTTGAATTGTGGGTTTATTTCTTTGACAAGATTCAACGATTGATTTATCACTTGTTAGTTGACGATGGGGTAAACGGTGTCTATGGCTCTAATAAGACCAAGCTCTTGATCAGTGAAGAAAGCCTTCAACGTTTTGTCTCTATACAGGTATCAGATATGTCTAACTGCCTACTCATAAGAGGATGCTCTTTTATTACGGATAAAAGCAAAAGCGATGATGAAGTTCTTCCCCGTGCACTTGAAGTCAACGAAATCAACTAAAGGCATTTTGTATCTAGATATTCAATTGTGAACTCGTAAATAATCTTATGGGCATTTTGCATAATAATAGTAACAACAATAGTAAACGAGAATAAAAGGAATACGTACGGGTTGGTTTTGTACATAATATCAATGGCGATGACTTATGGAAATAATTTCACCAAATGCATGGAAACTTGGTGGACGAAGAAAAGACCTCTTACAACATGGGTGTCAGACCTCGTCTTGACAACATAGAAGTAATTTTTGGCTTGCATCTGGAAGATAACATCATGTGTGATGTTCCTATCACCTCGAGCCTCCATCTTTAACTTGGCCTTGGCATTATATAACTGACACCTCGACGTAACACACCCCTCTTACATGTGCAACAACAAGTATGCTGACTTTGGTGATGTTCCATGGGCTGACAAAATATTCACAATCTCCAATGGATATGGGTGTATATGCCCACGATAGGGTGACCCAATAGAATATTTGGATGGTCGTGGTTTTGTTTTGGACATATAACATACATGTTCTACTCGACGCGTTTGAACTCTCGATCCATCAAGGCGAACGGTAGTCTTCTTCGCCGCCTCGCCCCATTCCCTGTGTTCCTTTACCTTCTTCCTCGATGTGTACACGCTGAACTTCTCATAGGCGAGAAGTAAGCTACTAAGCATCCGTCCGGTCCTTGGCCACAAACACTTTATTACGAGCACCATTTTCAAATGCATAGTGTGGAGTTTTGGTATTTTCGCACCATATCTTCGTGATTGTCCCACACCCAATTGCTTGTAAACACCTTCGTGCAATCCAAGTATACTTCTGTGGAGTTGAAATCTTCATCCTACACATATATCGGTGTACGCGCTTATGTAAGAAGTCGATGAACATTGTGTCTTAGTAAATATAACGAAAAGGATAAGAAATGAAGCCATAAATATACCTGTTGGACGGGAGTGGCAGAAGAACTCGGCATTCGTATGTAAACCACAAACAGATTAGCGGAATAGAGAGATTGGAAAGAAGCGTCACATAACTATCATTAGACTTAATGCTAATCACTACATATAGATGGAGTAAGTGGTCTTAACTACTACACAACACATTGCGAACTACGTCTTATCGTACATCTAAACATTGTGGCAAATTTCTACGCAAGATGTTGTAGAACAAAGGCGACCGTTGCAGTGTACCGCAACATGTTGCGAAATCGCTGAAATTATTAAAAATTTCAAATTCCAAAATTTTGAACTTTTCAATTGTTGGTTTTCAAAAGAAAAAAAAATGTTATACGGAACTATGCGTTCGTACGGAGAGCGTTTCCAGGTGCTTCGTTAGTTAGACATATATTATTGTAATTAAATAACATACATTATTGTGTGATTCAAATTTTTTCGCACACAATTGAGCAGTTGTAGGTAAAGAGAAATCAAATGCGTAATCAAAATATTCTATAATTGTGCACAAAGTATATGATCACCTCATACAGAAAGCGTTCCAAGTGCTACTTGGACGTTAGATATATATTATTATAAGAAAATAATGTATATCAGTGTAGATGAATAAAAATTTTCCGTAATCGAATAACTGGAATGAAAGCCAGTTAGATGCATCATCAAAATACTATATAATTGTTCACCCTAACCTCATAACACATTTTGACAATACTCAAAAGCGCTTTGATAAATTCAAGGACGACAATAATGCTAAGTATTTCAAAGTATGACAAGCAACCTGTTTTTCGATTCGTACAATGTTGAACGCCGCTAAGACGCCAATTAAATAGAATAATCAGATATTTCATCAAAGTGTTCAATAATCTTAATTAAATATGCGGGGAGATTAATCAAAGATTGGTTAAGCACTTTGATGATGTAATTCTTATGCACGTTCAAGACTCCACATATCGGGAATCTAGAACGGGGTAAGAGAAGCAGAAACAAACCAAAAACGTAAACCAAAGAACAGACGCAAGATTTACGTGGTTCGGCCGAAGCCTACATCCACGGAGCCTCAGCCGAACGGCTTGAGAGTACTAATCCACTAATCAGTTAAGCAGGTTTACAGAACAGTTTGCCCTAACTCAAGACTACGGCAAATACAAGCAAAGAACAGAGTACGAGAGACATATGAGTACAAGGAAGAGATAACAAAGCAAGCATAGGAAGAAAACACCCTAAATCTGAAGATCGGAGTCAGATCGTTGTCGGAGTGGACCAGAGAAGAAGATCTTCGCCAGAACTGTGGACAGTCGCCTTGTTCTTCTTCCTAGAAGCCGGATCTGGAGGCTCCGAAGGAGATCCGCTCAAGATCGGCCGCCGGAGCTTCGCTGGAGCTAGGAGAACAGCAAACCCTAGCAAAGACTCTCTCTCTTCTCTCTCTTTCTCTTTCTGGATTACCTTTGGAGCGCCGCGTCGAATGAGCTCCGAAACCCTAGCTCTTGGCTTATATAGAGCGAGCTTCCAGTGAAACGCAGCATTCCACTTAAACGAATCTCATGAGCCAAGACATCTGGTGGACAAAGGAGCTGGGCTGGCTTTGGGCCTTAGTGTTGGGCCGAGCCAGTAAAGCTAGTAACCAGGACATACATATATACATAATATATCACATAACGTATGACCCACATATATACTATACTATAGAGGTATAACATATATGAGCATAAGATATAAAATCCTACGCTTCTAATATATAATAGTTCTAAGTATAATATATATGTTAGTACTTTGCCTTAATCTACCAAGTAACCTAAGTTAGGGCCTTCCAATATTCCTAGAACTAATGTTTAGATTACGATTGACATTACAATTTGCCCTTCTAATCCAAACATTAGATCTATTAAAAACACAACCTACTGATCAGTGGATAAATACTCTCAAACCATTCAACCTCATCATCGGCTCAAAATACCTTTTATCTAAGGTGGTTCTCCAAGGTGGAGAAAATCCCTGCAAAACACAAATTTGTTAGTAGGGACTACTTTTGTCCCAAAATCAGCAGGATTGATGTCACCTTTGATTTTCTTCACTTCTAATTCTTGAGCTGCAACGCGATTACGAATAAAGTGAAAACGTACATCAATGTGCTTAGTTCTTTCATGATACATGGGATCTTTGCACAAGTATAGTGCGCTTTGACTATCCGTATGTATAACGGGTTTTGGTGGCCTGTGTAGGATTTCCCTGAGGATTCCTTTAAGCCATATGGCCTCTTTTGCAGCTTCAGTAGCGGCCATGTATTCAGCTTCAGTTGATGACAGAGCAACAACTGTTTGCTGTTGAGATTTCCATGAAACACAGTTACCAGCCCATGTGAAAAAATAGGCGGTAGTGGACTTGCGGTTATCCTTGTTACTTGCAAAGTCAGCGTCTACATATCCATTCAGTTTATCAATAGGCTCATGTAAACCATAATGCAAACAAAGACTCTTAGTACCAGTAATGTAACGCAATAAGTATTTCATGGCAGTCCAGTGATCATTTCCAGGATTAGACATAAAACGACTTAGCATAGAAATGGCAAATGCAAGGTCTGGGCAGGTGCACAACATAGCATACATAACGGACCCTACTGCTACGTCGTAAGGGACCTTAGCCATTTCTTTTATGTCATCTGGCTTAGTGGGACAGCTTTTCTGGGTGAGCTCTAGGTGCCCTCCTAGAAGTATGGATGTAGGCTTAGAATTCAACATATTAAACCGATTTAGGACCTTAACTACATAATCGTCCTGAGACAACTATATTTGTTTGTTAGGTCGGTTTCTAATGATATTGACACCAAAAATCTTCTTGGCATTTCCTAAGTCCTTCATGTCAAAGTATTTCTTAAGATCCTTTTTAACAGTACTAATAGGAATCATAGAACTGCAGATCAATAGTATATCATCTACATATAATAACACATAGATCAAGGATGATTTAGAAACGCTTTTGAAATAAAGACATGAATCATAACTGCTACGAGTAAACCCAAGTTTCTTGATCACAGAGTCGAACTTAAGATTCCATTGTCTAGGAGACTGCTGGAGTCCATAGATGGATCTTTTTAAGTGACACACGTGATCAGGGAATTTGGAGTTTACAAACCCTTTGGGTTGTTTCATATAAATGGTTTCATCAAGAGTACCATGTAGGAAAGCAGTTTTGACATCCATTTGCTCTAGTTCCCAGTCAAAAACAGCACACATAGCAAGCATAATACGCATGGTTTTATACTTAACAACAGGTGAAAAGATATCATTATAGTCTATTCCTTCTCTCTGGGTAAACCCTTTTTCCACAAGGCGGGCTTTAAACCTAGGGGGCTCTCTAGGGCTTAGACCTTCCTTGAGATAGACCCATTTAGAGTCTATTAGCCGGGTTTTAGGAGGTCTTGGAACCAGACTCCATGTTTTGTTTGTATACATGGAGTCCATCTCTTCTTTCATAGCAACTAGCCACTGTTTGGCATAGCTATTCTTAAGGGCAGATTCATAAGAGCTAGGAGTAGTAGGATTTCTAACAATGTCAGTAGTAAGAAAGGCATACTCCACAATATAAGAGGTATACTTCCTATTGGGGATGATGGTCCTAGGTTCTCTATCCCTAGTTAACTGATAATCATGCAAATTAGGTATAGCAGTTATATCAAAAGCATGTGAATCAGAAAGGAGGGAGGAGAAAACAGAGGTCTCTCTTTGAGAGTCAATAGAAAGGCCATTTACATCACCAGAAGTAGAAGGAGAGGAAGAAGAAGTAAGAGAGGAGGGAGAAGTAACTTGCTCAGTGTTAGACTAAGGCTTAGATTCCTCTTGATCAGTTGGAGGATCATGTTCTTCAGCATCCTCTTGTTCTTCCTCTTGTTGTCCCCCCTATAGTGTGGAGTGTGTGCCCTTCGGGGCTGTTGTGAAAGTCCTACCAGTGTCATGCTCTTCATCATCTGAGGACTCACTTTCTTCAGGTAACAGCTGTTTTGTCTCTTCAGGGGTACCTGTGAACTCAGAGAAAGGTGTTAGCTCAGCTTTTAAAGGGAAATCTATCTCATTAAATCTCACACTCCTTGCTGTGATAACTTTGTAGGGTCCAGGTTGCAAGAGGAGCACCCTGAACCCCTTTACTCCATCAGGATAGCCAAGAAGAATACCCTTCAAAGCCCTTGGTTGCAGCTTACCATCACTGATGTGAGGGTAGGCTGCACATCCAAAAGGTTTGAGGTACTCTAAGCTTGGTTGTTTACCTGTCCATTTAAACTGGGGAGTAACAAAATTAAGCACAGAGGTAGGAGATCTGTTAATAAGATGGGCAGCAGTTAATACAGCTTCACCCCAAAGAGTAATCTTAAGGCCAGAACTAATTAACATGCCTCTCACTTTTTCTAACAAAGTTCTATTCATCCTTTCTGCAGTTCCATTTTGTTGTGGAGTTCCAGGTACAGTTAAGTGTCTCTTAATCCCATGTTGTTGGCAATAAGTATCAAATTCAGAATTACAAAATTCTATACCATTGTCAGTTTTGAAACATTTCAGTTTATGATTGGACTGACTCTCTACCATTACCTTCCATTTTGTGAAAGCACCAAAGGCCTGGTCCTTTGATTTAAGAAGGCTTACCCAAACTTTCCTTGAGAAGTGGTCAATGAAGCTAATAAAGTATCTCACACCCCCTGTAGTAGGGACTTATGAAGGTCCCCATAGATCAGAGTGTACATATTCTAGAGGAGATTTAGCAACATATGAAGACACAGGAAACTTAAGTTTGGCAGATTTTCCCAAAACACAATGTTCACAGAATTTGATATCAACAGGTTTCTTAGGTAATAGGCCAGATTTATGCAACTTTAATAAGCCCTTGTTGCCTATGTGACCAAGCTTGTTATGCCATATTTTAGTCTCAGATAATGTCATAGAATCAGAAGTAGAAACAGCATTCACTTCAGGTTTAGAAGAGAGAACAAAATACAATCTTTTCTTTCTAATAGCTTTAACAATCACAGTTCCATTTCTGGAAATAGTTCTCACACCATCAGAAGAATTAACATTGCATCCTATTTCTTCTAATGCAGATTCAGACATCAGACTTCTTCTAAGACTAGGGACCCACTTAACATTGGTGAACACTCTAACAATGCCATCATGCATGAGTAAGGGAACATCACCTACACCTTTAATATGCAAGCAAGTATGATCACCCAACATGACATCACCACATATAGACTCATTTAAATTTCTAAAGAAATGCTTATGAGGGGTGGCATGCATTGTACAACCTGAATCTAATATCCATGCATCAGAAGAATCAACAGATGAAATCTCAGTACACATGAACAGTTCAGCAGAGTATTCACACATATTTTCAAGCACAGCAGCAGACAATTCAGTGTTATTTTTCTTAGCAAGATCCTCAGCCCTTTTCTTTTTCCTGCATTCCTTGACCCAGTGACCCACATTACCACAGTAATTGCATTTAGAATTAGGGTCAGATTTCTCAGATTTCTCAGTATTAGGCTTATCCTTTTTATTCTTCTTATTCTTGTTCTCCTTATTGCCCTTCTTGTCATTTCCTTTAGTGAACAGAACCTCAGGTTTGTCAGCTTTATCATTTTTCAGACCTTTAATCTTGAAAACTTTCATGATTTCATTCTTTTCAATGATAGATTCAATCAGCTTATCCTTAGTAAGTTCATCACGACTAAATTGAATGACATCCTTGAAGTTATCAAACTGAGTAGGCAGAGAATTAAGAAGTAAAATAGCCTGGTGAGAATCTTTTATGTCATCATTGCACCTTTCCAGTTCTTGAGTCATTTTAAGAAACTTGTCTAGGTTATCATCAAGAGTAAGAACAGTATTCATCTTAAAAGTTAACAGACGACATAGCAGAGAAATCCTGGAGGGCAAGGATTTAGATAGAAAAAGCTCCTCCAGGGCATGCCAGAGGGAGTAAGCGGAAGAGTGTTTTACCACTTGTCGAGCAATGCCATCAGTGAGGCGTAGCATTATCTCTGAGTGGGCTTTCATGTCCATTTCGAGCTCTTCAGCTGTGGACTGAGTGGTAGAGGATCCGCCTTCAACTTTCTTCAGTTTTTCTTCAGTCTTTGGTGGATCCTCATCATTGATGTCAACTCCCTTGAGAAGGGAGGTCATCTCAGAGGTTGTGGTTGCATGCTTCAAGACTGCCTTCCAACAACCTTCTTTGATGAGAACAGCTCTCATCTTGACTTGCCACATGGCGAAGTCGATAACACCATCAAATGGCTTGATTTTCAAGGCACTATCCATGATTTTTGGTACCTGTAGTGTCCAAGAAACAGGTAAGTATCAAAGTTATGTAAGCGGAAGCAAGAAGAGTGCAACAGTATACAAGACACTCTACAAAACCTTAGAATCACAGGTCTTCGAGCGGATCTAGACCAGTGGTACGTCAGACAGGAGAGGAATAGCCCAAGCCTGAGCTTTTTGAAGGACTACCCAATGTCCTGCCTCCAATCCCGCTCCCTGAAATCCAATAATGGCACAGGTCGGTAAGGAAAGGGACTCCTCGCTCTGATACCACTTTGTAATTCTTATGCACGTTCAAGACTCCACAGATCGGGAATCTAGAACGGGGTAAGAGAAGCAGAAACAAACCAAAAACATAAACCAAAGAACAGACGCAAGATTTACGTGGTTCGGCCGAAGCCTACGTCCACGGAGCCTCAGCCGAACGGCTTGAGAGCACTAATCCACTAATCAGTTAAGCAGGTTTACAGAACAGGTTGCCCTAACTCAAGACTACGGCAAATACAAGCAAAGAACAGAGTACGAGAGACATATGAGTGCAAGGAAGAGATAACGAAGCAAGCATAGGAAGAAAACACCCTAAATCTGAAGATCGGAGTCAGATCGTCATCGGAGTGGACCAGAGAAGAAGATCTTCGCCAGAACTGTGGACAGTCGCCTTCTTCTTCTTCCTAGAAGCCGGATCTGGAGTCTCCGAAGGAGATCCGCTCAAGATCGGCCGCCGGAGCTTCGCTGGAGCTAGGAGAACAGCAAACCCTAGCAGAGACTCTCTCTCTTCTCTCTCTTTCTCTTTTTGGATTATCTTTGGAGCGCCGCGTCGAATGAGCTCCGAAACCCTAGCTCTTGGCTTATATAGAGCGAGCTTCCAGTGAAACGCAGCGTTCCACTTAAACGGATCTCATGAGCCAAGACATCAGGTGGACAAAGGAGCTGGGTTGGCTTTGGGCCTTAGTGTTGGGCCGAGCCAGTAAAGCTAGTAACCAGGACATACATATATACATAATATATCACATAACGTATGACCCACATATATACTATACTATAGAGGTATAACATATATGAGCATAAGATATAAAATCCTACGCTTCTAATATATGATAGTTCTAAGTATAATATATATGTTAGTACTTTGCCTTAATCTACCAAGTAACCTAAGTTAGGGTCTTCCAATATTCGTAGAACTAATGTTTAGATTAGGATTGACATTACGGATGATATATGATATATCGATATTCAAAAGCGTATTGAATGTGAGTTTAGGAGGGGGATATTTGTAGGATATGCAAAAGCGCCTATGCATTAGAATAATCGAATGATTTATCAAGTGTGTCGCGGTCTTAGGTAAATCTTCAAAGTGATTAATTAAAGATCAAGCAAACACTTTGAGAATTAATCGATATTCAGAATAAGCAATTTCGAGGAGTGGGTTGAGTGAAGTGGGGGATATGTGTGGAAATAAAGTGTAGGGGGTGGGTGTATTTATAGGGTCAAAGTTTCGCATATTTTTCTTGTCACGTAACGATGACATATGGTCCACAACTATATAGGTTCAAAATACAGCATTTGCAACATGTAGTGCAATGATCTCCGCTACGTGTGGCAGACCTTTGTTCCTATTCAGCAAGTGGGTGCGGAGTGGTGGGACAATAGGAGAAAATCAACTATTTGAGCCATTCCAAAACTCCGTTTTATCCCTCACCCAATCAGCTATATTGAACATTGTATATATGCCGAACTATTTTTTTTTATAAAGCAAGAAAAGAATTCGGTTCTTCAGACAAGCCTAGAGAAACCGAGAGACCGGACAAACCAGTAGATGGACTAACCATCTTATACAACCGAATCAAAAAATAAAAGCAAATGACAGGAAGGAAATAACATGAAGCAAATAACAAAAATGAAGATGCAAAAATGAAATAAACGTGCTAGCTATTTTACGCCATAAAACAAAATCAACATGACGAACAAATCGATGAGCCAATGGAGGACGCACACAAATAGCTCTGGGGACACTAGCAAACATCTCATATTATGGACTCAGAAGAGCAATCAGATATCGATCGCAAATCCACGACGTCTTCAAAATATAGCAAATCAACCATCGTTTAGATGAGGCCTGCATCACAACAAGAACAGCACAACACACTAGACCGCACCAACTCCAAGCCAAACGACTGCCTAATAAATCAACCACTGTTTAGATGAGGCCTGCATCACAACAAGAACAGCAAAGTCTGAACCCTTGAAGGACGATAACAAGATCGTGAGAGACTACTAGGTAGCCAAAGTAGAGGCAACTAAGATGGACAGAGCGGAGAAATTGAACAATAATACAAAAGCATAGAGGTAGAAGAACGGAATGGAGAAAGTCCCTAAAAAAGTTGCAGGTAGGTAAACCAACAAACCACTCGACTATAAAAAAAATCCCCCTGTTTTTTTTTTTAAATAAGGTTAGCGTTCAAACAACGCTAAAATTGAGATCGAGGGACGATGGAGGCTCTCGGAAGGCAACAAACACAGAGAGAACGCCTACGGATGGAGGGTGGCCCACGGAGGCAAACGACGACGAACAACCCGACGGTAGGGAGCACTGGGATCCATGGGGATAGCGGCGGCCACGAGATAGTGGCTAAGGAGGGGTGAACAGATGGCGGAGGGCCAAGCAGCACAAGCGATGGGCCAAGCCAGGTGCGGATGTGAGCTGAAGCGGAGGACAGCCCCGACCGTAGCAACTAGAGGTGGCAATTCGGTTGTTCGGGTCGGGTTGGGTCATATGTCAGGTATAGTGTATGTTGTTCGATCAGGTTTGGGTCGGGTCGGTCAGTTTTCAGATCGGGTAGGCTCAGGTCAAATGAATTTCGGGTTGGGTCAAGTCGTGTCGCATTAAGTTTTATTGTAAAATGATGATTGTTTTTTGTTAATCTTAATTATTGACTATTTAACTTCATTTATTTAGTATATTAGGTCTCATTATATGTAATTCACATTATTTGAGTATTTAAATTAAGAAAACTAAAGTGATTATAAGGAAGAGTCGGGTTTTGTTCGGGTCGAGTCAAGGATGGGTCGGGTATGGGTCAAGTCGGATTTGTCTATGTTCGTGTCAATTCGGGTCGGGTCAAGGAAGAGTCAGGTTCAGGTTGTGCATGATACTAGATTTTCGAATTTCGGTCGGATCTAGGTTCGGGTGAGTCAGGTCGGGTTTTCGAGTACTGGTAAATTGCAACGACGGAGGGTAAAGGCGGATGTGACCGGAAGGAGGATGACACACCAACATACAACCTAAAAAGTCTGTTGGAGAAACAGCACGGGGAGGTGAGCGATCAAGGAGGGTGTGAAGCAGTGAAGGCTAGGGGAGGAGGTCGGAACTCCGGTGAGCCTGGAGGAGGCAAAGGAGGGGGCAGTGGCGGCAGGGTGAGGCTAGGTCACGCCCTCAAAAAAGAGAGCGTCAAGCTACTACTATATAAGTATATAACTCATTCAAACCGAGGTGTTCTTAAAACTACGTTACGAGAGGGGTAATTATATGGTTATCCTTCGCAGTACAATTACCAACAACTGTATGTAATTGCAGTTACAATTAATATTAAGTAGGGGAAATTACAGAAAACCACCCCTTAAATACAGGTGTTTTTACTTAACCACCCCTTAAATTCAAAATTACAGAAAACCACCCTTTAAATGGTTTTTACTTACAACTCACCACCCCTTCATCTATTTTCAATAATTTATCATTACATATATTATATTTTAATATCTTTAAACTCAAATTTGATTATAAATATGTTCAAATTTTGAATTTAAGAGCTTGATTATATTTTAGTGATCATTTTATTTATTTTTAATAAATAGTTAATAATTTTCAACTTCAAATATGAATTTGATCCATTTTATTTGTTATATGTAACTTTTTTATTTAAATTTACCTAAATTTTAAAAAAAATAGGTTATCAATTAATCATATAACTTAAGTATAATTATCAAGATAATAATTTTTGGCTATATTTATTATTGTTTTTTAAAAATAAATAAAATTATCACTAAAATAAAATCGAGCCCTTATATTAAAATTTTGAATATATTTATAATCAAATTGAAGTTTAAAAATATTAAAATATAATATATTTAATGATAAATTAATGAAAATAGATGAAGGGGTGGTGAATTGTAAGTAAAAACCATTTAAAGGGTGGTTTTCTATAATTATTAATTTAAGGGGTGGTTAAGTGAAAACACCCATATTTAAGGGGTGGTTTTCTGTAAATTTCCCTATTAAGTAATCCCATAAATTATCCATCATTACACTTTTGCTAAACAAGTAATCCCATAAACTTATAACCTGTCCATGAAGTTTAACCATCCATCTATGTAATACTCCCTCCGTCCAACAATACATGAGTTTTTAGAGGTAGAATTTTGTCTAACAATAGATGAGCTTTTATGTTTTCTAGGTAGGAAGTTATAATGATTTGTATTGGTTTGTGTGTTATTGACTTTTTTAAAATAATTTGATTGGTTAAAATGTGTAGTGGATGTTAAAAAATAATAAAATTTATGAAAAAGTTAGTGCAATGATGATGTTTTTTAAATGTAAAGTGTTTTATTAAAACTTGTGCAAAATGCTAAAAGACCATGTATTTTAGGACGGAGGGAGTAACATTTATTAGTTAGTTCATGCATATTTTGCATAACATATTAAGTTTGGCCTCAAAATTTACGTGAAGAAAGTTGGATAATGATAACTTTGTAAATAGGAATCATTGCCAACTTATAATACATATGTAACGTCTAGAAATCATGTCACTGTTCAGAATATTTATGAGAAATCACACAATTCAAAATCACTCACAGATTATGACCCTTCTAAATTAAATTAAAATATGTTATGTGATTATATTTCTCAGAAATTATCTACTTCTTGATCGTTATTAGATTTAGATTAATTTTTTGGTAAGTAATTATATATATATACTTTTTGGTAGAATACGCTGTTTAGATTTAGATTAATTTTTATTTTATATTTTTTACACACTTTGATCGTTATTAGTTTAATTTTCACATTGTAATTCAGTTTTATTGTTTTTAATATAATTTTAAACGTTTTTGTTTATAAATAATAGATATAATTTTAGAATATTATATTAACATATTTTTCTTCATGGGATGGGACACACACTAGCTAGTTATTGAAAATAATGGAGATACTTCAAAAATATTCATACTTTTTAAAATATTTTTTATTAAAAAAGTTTTTTTCTCAAAAGGCATCTTAAATAATACTCCATCCATTAATTAAAACCTGTTATTTTAGAATGTAAATCTTGTTAAGAAAAACTTGTCATTTTAGAAATTTTATCATCTACTTTACGAAACTGCTCTTATAATGATTAGACAGTTGAAAGGTGTAGTTTTTGAGAAAGTTAAAAAATAGAGTAATAATTATGGGTATAAGTGTTTTTTTATTTATTTTCTTAATAAATGCATAATCTATTCAATTGGAACACCAACCTCTACTTTTAGACAAATAATTACATCATATAATCTATTCAATTGCCATCTACACGCGAGGGGGCATAGTGGGGGTACGGGGGCACATGCAGGGGCAAAAACGGCACATGGACATTTTTCCAATTAAATCAAGAGAGTGGACGAAATGAAAATTTAGGCACAAAAGATGGACATTTTACAAATTATCCCTTATTTTTTTTGGTATATATTGATTTGATAAAACTCGGTAAATATACGGTATACCTATATGAAAATCTATATGTGATATTGTATAAAATAGATTTAAAAAATCTAAATAATGTGTGTGTATATATATATAGGGAGTGGTTCCCTTGTGCATACCCCTTAGGGTGTACTTTGTGCACAAATCTTGGCCGTTAATGAGAAGAGATGGAAGGCCACGATTAAAAGAAATTTTTCTTTTTTTTTCAATTAAAATTATGGGACCCGCGTGGTAAAAAACCACCCACCCTCCGTCACCCGTGCATGTAAATCCCACTCCACTCTTTCTTTCTTTCTTTCTTTCTTTCTTTTTTATTTAATTTGTTATTATTTAGTTTTTTTTTATTTTTTTATTTAATTCGTTATTATTTAGTTGGTTTCTACCGAATAATGTTTCAATACTAACAAATAATGTTATTATTTTTCCATCAGTTCAAGTCAAAAATTACAGATTTCACTGAATAAATTGTCCCATATTACCGAATAATGTTTTTTTTGTCAATCAATTTCAGTTACAAGAAACTTCAAATCTCAACAATACTTACGAATAATGCTTAATATTTCACCGAATAATGTCTCACATTCCACTGAATAATGTTTTGTTTTATGTTACTTGTCCGTATTCTGATGAATAAAGAATGAAATTTCGCCGAATAATTTACAAACTCGATATCACCGATCGCAAAAATTCGACACAAATCACCGAATAATTAATGAATAATAAATTAATATTATACAGAACATAGACTATGGAGGATTTAGCATATGAAACGAATAATAAATTACAATTATACAAACCATTAGGAAGCACAGAGGATTGGGCATACAGAACCTTAGGCTATGGAGGAGAATGGAGGCCATGGAGGAGAACGAAGAGGACAATCGGAAAGCGCCTCGGAAAATCGCTATAACCGTTCGATCTTCCTCCATTTCGCCTTCTTCCACTAGTAGACTCGCTACCTCCCCTGATTGATCAACGGTGTCGGCGGCTGGTCGAAGCGAACCAGGCGGAGCAGCCGAACAAATTCTGAGCCAAGAAGAGGAGAGAAGAGGCGAGAAGAGACGTTGCTAAACAGTCGATTTCCCTTTCCGCCTGGTGCACCAGATTTGCCTCCGATTTGCCTCCGCCTCGCCTCCGATATGTCTCCGCCTGGTGCGCCAGATCTGAAATTTCCTCCCTCTATCCATGAGTCGCGAGCTCGCCAGAGATTGGACTCCTCTCTCTCACCTACCACCGCTCCGATTCGCCTCCACTTCGCCTCCGCTAAGCCTCTGATTCGCCTCCGCCTTCGCTTGATGTGCGAGATCTGAGATTTCGTCCCTCATTCCATGAGTCGCGCCCTCCCAATTGCCGCCACCGCCTTCCTCTTTGCCCTCGACGCCCCTGTCCATGGCCGCCTTCCTCTTCGTTTTGTGCTTCCTCCAGTTTCCACAATGAAGTCGGTGAAGAAGAAGACCACAAGCGTTGCCGAAATCGCCGCCGCTCTAGCCCTTATCGCCTCCGCTTCACCTTCCTCGTTTCACATGTACTGATGTAGATTAGGGATTTAGGTTTTTATTTCCCAGCATCCACGCGCCTCACGCTATAAGGATAAGTGATTGATAGCCTTTTTTATTTTTTTTTATTTTTTAAAAAAGGGACACGTGTAACAATCTCACCCCTTTATTCAATTTAAATCAAAGGTCCATATTTGTGCACAAGATACATCCTAAGGCTTGTGCACAAAGTACACATTCTCTCTCTCTCTCTCTCTCTCTCTCTCTCTCTCTCTATATATATATATATATATATATATATATATATATATATATATATATATATATAGGGTTGGGTTCGGGTACACACAACTCTAAGAATGAGAAGGAAAGAAGCAATTTGATTGGTCCACATATATTAAATTAATGGGAAAAAAATCCCGCCAGCGCGCAAAATTTATCTGCCAAAAAATCCCGCCCAGTGCCCCAAATCCTCCACCACTCGCATGTGGCGCGCGCGTGTGTGACACGCTCCCAGCCAAGGCTTTCAAAACCGAAATATATGTTATATTTGGGAATTGAACCCAAAACCTCTCCCTTCCACACACAACCCCTCAACCATTATACCAACACAACTTTCTTGTCTTTAATGCATATTTACTTTAGTTTAATCCTTTTATTAAAGGAATCTACTTACTAAATTATTACTTTTAATTTATTTTTTTTCTAATCGTAAATAAACTATTATCATATATATATTTTATTTAATTATACCTTAATAAACATGAAAAGTAACTATTTCACCTTAAAAAATATTTTGTTTTATAATTATTTTTTATTTTAAAAAAGGATAGAAAATAAATTAAATCAAATATTTAACTACTCTTTATTTCTTGAACCACTCTCTATTTATATGTGTTGAACCAATTAGTATAAAATTGATGAACCACTTCTACTTAATTTATGAACCATTATATATTTATCCACTAAACCACTCTCTAGATATGTGCCGAACCATTTACTATAAAATTGATGAACCACTTCTATTTAATTCATAAACCAATATATATTTACACTGAACCAACCTCTATTTAGCCACTGAATCAACCTCTATTTAGACACTGAACCAACATCTATTTAGTCACTGGACCAACCTCTATTTAGACACTGAACCAACCTCTATTTAGTTACTGAATCAACCTCTATTTAGTCATTGAACCAACCTCTATTTAGCCACTGAACCAACCTCTATTTAGACACTGAACCAACCTCTATTTAGTTACTGAACCAACCACTATTTAGACGTTGAACCGTACCAACCTATTTAGCCATTGATCCAACCTCTATTTAGTCATTGAACCAACCTCTATTTAGTCATTGAACCAAGTGCCTATAAGAAGTGGTTCATGAAGTTATCAAGAAGTGGTTCATGAAGCTATAAAGAAGTGGTTCATCAAGTTATCAAGAAGTGGTTCATCAAGCTATAAAGAAGTGGTTCACTGATCAATCTCTATTTAATCACCGAATCACTCTCTATTTAGTCACTGAACCACTGAACCACTTTCTATTTAATCACTGAACCAATCCCTATTTAGTCACTGAATCAATTCATTCGTAGTTCACCATGGCCTCATCTCTTAATTTCTTTCTTCTTCAATTCATTCGTAGATTTCAAATTACCAGTTTCAACCTCCAATTTGATCCAAGAGACAACCTTACTTTCCAACATGGCGAAGCCAAACGTCAAACTCGCAAAAATCCAAAAAAAATCAATCTCGCAAAATTCGAAAAATACAAAAAAATCATCACTCTCTTCCACATATCTCCAAATTAATTTCAGATCTTAACAATCAAACAAAGAGAGTTGAGAGAAAGAGCCTAAGTTAGTTCAACGAGGGGAGAGATCATCATTGTCCTTCACACCGGGTCGCAAAGGAGCCATCGGGAGAAGCGTCGGCGCCGGCGGAGCACGGAGACGGTGAATGCGAGGGAGCGGCGGCGCCGGTGAGCTTCGCCGGGAAGAAGCTCGGGAGAGGGGCCGCCAATGATAGGAGAGGAGGGTCTTTGGACTGTCGTGGAGGTCGAAAGAATTGTAGATGGAGGAGCGCCATTGCCAGAGTTTATTTGGTCGGGGTTGTGAAGGAGCGTAGGAGAAAGAAGCGCGTGAGGGTCTTTTTTTTAATTTTTAATTAGGGTCCGTTTCCACCAATTATATCCCTTCTTTCCTTCTCACCGTACCGGAATCTTCTCACTTGAACCCTCCCCTATATATATATATATATATATATATATATATATATATAGGGAGTGGTTCTAGAGTGCACATCTCTTAGGGTGTATCTTGTGCACATTTATAGATCATTGATTGAAACAAATGAAAGGTGAAGATTAATCCAGATTTTTTGAATTTTTTTAATTAAAATAGGGTGGATCCCACATAAATTTCACCTTCACTCTCCCTCCTTTCT